>JACEVL010000553.1:500000-892500 GCA_020284085.1 Aporrectodea caliginosa | reverse complement strand
AAGAAAATTAAAAGGGGGCGCAGTCATCAACCCTTGCCCCTGGGCGCTGAAACCCTTCGTTACGCCACTGTCCCTGCTTTCTGCCTTTCCTCTTGAATTAGGCCTAACCTCTGCTTTTTCGGTTTATTTCAAATAGTCCTGCATCTGGTTCCTTGTAATAAGTTACAGAGTGCTTTTCTCGCGTTTGAATTGATCGTATTCTTAAAATTAAAATTAAAATCGACTGAAGACACCTGCTAAACTGTTTGCACAGTGAACCAATAAACCATGATCAGTTTAATTAAAGGTTGCATAAACGTGTAGGGCGTAATAAACGATGGCGAAGCAGTTGTGAAACATAATCGAAAATGCACTCAGACAAATTACACAGCCAATAATTAGTAGAAACAACGCCTTCGTCTTTTAACAGGTGTCGCAATTCAAGAATGTTTTCTTTAGTTCTGTGTATGGACTACACCGGTTTATAATGTATGCACCTTCTGAAATTGATAATTACCGGTACCGCATAACTGGCTGACCTGGCGATATATATTTCTGCTTCAGGCGTTTCATTGGAGTGCTGGTATACGGTAACTGACACCTCTAGGACACTTTCCTTTTTAATTGCTTACAAAGCAGCTGCTTTAATTATGACTTTGCGTACCTGTTTGACTGCTCGGGTCGTGTTTTGTTCTGCGTTGGTTTTTACAGCGGCCATTGACGCAGCACTCAACGTCAAGAAACTCCAAGAGGATCTGAGAAAATCCTGGTGTGACACTAGATTTCCTGTCGATAAAAGCTATCGGAAGTGGAATCAGTTTCTTCGGACTGTTTCCGACCCTTTAATCTCACCAGATGACTTCAGATCCAGAGGCAACCTCGGTTCGAAGTTGGGCCGTCGTAAAGAGGTCAGAGCTCTGTCGAAAATCGAACTGCAGCAGTTCAGGGAGGCACTAAACGAAACGAAGACGACTCCGGCCCTGTCTGGCAGTTTAGGGATTTCCGAATACGACCTCATCGTATCTAGGCACGAAATTACCAGAGCGCCGGCTGCACATTTCGGCTGCGGTTTCACACTGTGGCACAGAATCTATCTCATCGAGTATGTATAACCCACTCGGGCCCACTGCATATATAGACTGAACCTAGCTGAGGGGTCGTCCATTAATTATGTCAACAAAATAGGGGGAGGGTTTGGAAAAGTTTGACAGTTGTTGACAAGGGGGCAGGGGGTTCGGTACAATTTGACGTCAACAAATTTTTTCCCAATGAATCAACACAGACCCTTCAAAATGGTAGCGAAAACATTAAGTAATGCTAAAAATGTATAAAGTGCTTAATGTTTAATACTACTAAAAAGCTGGTATTAAACTAAACTCATATATTTTGAAAAATTCGAGATTGCATTTTTAGTGTAAAAAACTTGAAAAAATGATTCTACATGTATTGAGCCATTGTGTTTCTTTTTTGTAGGGGGGGGGTTCTGGGATTGTTGACATAATTTTTAGGGGGGTCCGTCAATGTTTGACAGTTGTTGACAAGGGGGAGGCGTCAAAAACTGCCTAAAATTTGTTGACATAATTAATGGATGACCCCTGATTGCGTTAATTTCTCTCATTTACGTTCACATACATCGCCCTGCTTTACTTTGATTGCGGAATAATTGCTGATTGTACACGATACAAGATCTTAGGCCTACAGTAACTGTCTGTACGATAATTATGACTAAGCCTATAATCCGATAATCGATTGCGTCCTATTGTGATAATATAGATCGATTTACTGACTTTTCAAACTAACACAATCTATGGCCGGCTGTGTGTGTGTGTGTGTGTGTTTGTGTGCATGGTGTCTAATGAGTGAACTAGATCTGCTTTACCGAAACCTTTCCATCATTCCATGAGCCGTCTTGAAATGTCGCTCCAGATTATGTTTCTATCGCGTGCCATGGGTATTGATCACTCACTCTGCAGTCGTAAATGGTAGGGTAATGTTTTCAATGTACTACGTATGGTTGTTTTTTCGAATATCAGATTCGAACGAGCCCTTCAGAGGCACAAGCCAGGACTGATGCTTCCGTATTTTGATTCGCGATTAGATTCTCGTTTGCCGGAACCGAGCCACTCCGTCATTTGGTCGGACCAACTGATTGGAACGAACAGCGGACACGTTAAGACAGGTTTCGGAGCCGGATGGAAGGTCTATCCAGCGACCTGCAAAATCAATAACGACGACAGACTACAGAGAGGAGTCGGACCAAACATGGGCTTCCTGCTTTACGGGAACGATATAAGACAGAAGTTCATCGAGACTCCGAAGTCGTTCAAGAACTTCACGACTCCGTACGACATGAGCGACTTCGAAATGAGTCACTCGATGATTCACCTCTACTTGGGCGGACAGATGGGCAAGCTCAGCTGTTCCCCGAACGACCCCACCTTCTGGCTGCACCACTGCTTCATCGACTACTGCCTGGACGAACTACTGCACAAACCGGACTTCGACAAGACCTATCCGGTGGATCCGGATGTCCACGGGACTCCTGTTCCACCGTCTCACCGTAGCGGGGCACCACTGTTCCCGTTCAGAGGCTACAGGCTGACGGACGTCTCGCAAAAGCAGTTCATGGAAGTCGACTACACCTACGACCGCTCTCCAGGCGACATCCGGTGCACGGAGGACTCCCAGTGCAAGTCGGAGTTCCTCTGGTGCAATCCGCCCCACTGCGTGTCGAAAGTCCGCAACGGAGGACTATGCGGAACACTTCCGGTTCGATCTTGCTACTGCACGGCTGGTCAGACGGCGAGCAAAAGCACCGATGGACATTGCATCTGTAAATAGTAATTAGTAAAAAAGTATAATTTTATCTCGGTTGTCTGCGAACAAAAGGTCTCATTGTTATGGCGATATTTACCACTAGACAATCAGTAGGCTATAAATTGACAATCTTATAATTAGGTGAAGAAGTAGGAATGTATCGGAAGGCGTTACCCACAATAAACGCGATGATGCTGCAGCATCCACTCAAATATAGAAATGAAACAGAATTTTGTTTTATTTATTCTGCGCCTTTATGAACGAAAAGCTTCAAACGATAGTGCAAAGCCTCGTACTTGAAGGACTTGCTCAAAGAGAGTGACACGGTAAAGGAGAAAGGGGCAATACCGCGGTAACCATGGTAAAATCCGCGGTAATGGTATCAACCCTCAAAAGGGTCGGTAATACCGTGGGAATGGTAACAAGGCTTACAGTAATACCACTGGGATGGAAAGAGAAAAGTGTTATTTACCGTAGTAACAGTTGTAACTTTGCCCGCTCTAGTTATAATTTATTGATCAGTTAAACTAACCGGGTCTGCATTTCAATGTAACAGGAATGAGGTGGGGATGGAGACCAATTTTGGCTCCGTGTCGCTCTCATAGACTCATACCCTATGCAAATAATGAATCTGTTTTAAGGCAGATGACCAGACTTCGCACTCTCTGAGTTACAAGGTGAACACTCAACCAATCAGCAATTACCGTGTCTTGCAAAACACAGCAGATGCCAGCTAAATTCATAGATTTAGACAGAATTTTGCCTAAAAATCCGCATATCTAATTAACAATAACAATACTAATATATATATATATATTATATATAATAATTTATAGCATTTTTACTAAATCCTTAATACCTTGGGTAAATATATATATATATATATATATATATATATATATATATATATATATAATATATATATATAATGAATGGCTATATGACTTATTCCACACATTCATATTTTATCCAAGCTAGTCAAGATAACCTGAAAAATTAAAAATATTATATAAAACATTAAAAATTTAACAGTTTTGTGTTTGAAATAAACGTTCAGATATAGGCTATAGCTGAAAAACGGATCCCAGAACGCTAAAGCAGGCTCTATATAATATGCTTCCAAAGCGCGGGTGGCTGTTGGGATCCGCGCCCGACCCCAAATCTCGGGAGGGAGCGCCGAGGGTAGTGGCGGCGCGTGGGGCTCAAGGGGTACGTTCGCACTGGGCGGCCACTCGAGGAAGCGGCACCTTGGCTACCTGGAATATTTTCTCGGCCAGTCAGTTATTGATTCGTGCGGTAGGCCTAAAAGAGAACTTGCGTTAGGTAACTTAGGGGTCATCCATTAATTATGTCAACAAATTTTAGGCAATTCTTTTACCCCTCCCTCCCTTTACCAACAACTGTCAAACATTCAAGGACTCCCTAATAAAATTATATCAATTATCCCAGCATCCCCACCCAAAAAAGCCATAATGGCTCAGTGGAGTCAGTGCATCCATGTAGAATCACTGTCCGATATTTGTTACATTAGAAATACAATCTAGAATTTCAAAATATATAGGTTTATTTAATACCTGCTTTTTAATAGTATTAAACTTTAAGAACTTTACACATTTTTATTATTAAACTTTCAATAAATTATAAACTTTGTTTTAATTTCACTCACATCACCGTTACCATACAACGGATTTCACTAACGAAGATTCATAACAGCTTTATATTGAACTCCGAGTTTTTTAATATTTTATTTGACTAAGCGATAATAAAAGCATTTCAAAACAATACCTTCGTTTATCTTCAAGGAATTTCTTAGTTTTAAAATTGATTTAGATAATTTTATGCCAAGTTTTCAGAAATAATGATGGCTCCTGATTATATTGATAATGTGGTACGCTGGCAGTGCCAGTTCGTACTGGGAATGATTTAAATTTATTTAAACTTTCAAGTTTCAATAAAAATACGTAAATTGCTTATTCTAAAAGTAGCCTACTTTAAGTGCACAGTACACAGTGACACTAGTAGCGGATCTGCATCATCTGCTACTGTGCTCTGTACTAGGCTACTAATGGTTGAGGCTAATACTAACTACATGTAACTATCATACACAACACAGTCACAATTTAACTAAACCACTATAGGCAGGCCTTACGGAGGGGGGCGGCATGTTGCTGCTTCGCACCACCTTTGAAAAATTATGCGCCACCACTCAGTCTGGCTGAGGGTGACGTGATAGGTTGCTTTCGGCATCCTTGCTAGTACCCCGTGCCAACAGTTCAAAACTTTACCCCCTTAAAATTCTCATTAAAAAATTCACGCGGACGCCCATCGTGACAGCGCTCTCAGCACACGATTACGCCACAGCCAAGCAGTTCCTTATTGGTGGAAGATGACTCACGTCCGTCTAATTCTTCAAGGCGCCAGATGTAGGTCTACGTAGGACATCACTTAAAATTGATGGTGTTTGCATTTGCCAAGTGTCGGCAGGTAGATACATTTGAGGCACTACCAGTGACTAACGATCGAGGTCACTCAAGTGCCCGGCGTCGGTCGTCCTCCACCGAGACCAAAACACCGGCTACGGGCGGCGTATATACACAGTAGGCATACGGTCTGTACATTCCAGATTCGGTCACACATCAGAAAGGATGGGCTTAAAATGCAGTCATGTAACCTAAGGCGACTTGCAAGCAAAATGCCTTCAAAACGTACAAAATGTTTGGCGAAAACGATAAACAAGTCCGGTACGAAAACTTAGCGCCATATAGGTTATCCTCTCGTAAGGTCTTCCGAACTCAGGCCAACATGTTTTATCTGTTTCTCTACAGATTGACTTGTGGCATTATGTATCAACAGACCAACTTGACCATCAAACTGCTGGCCTGTTATTACAAGTCACAAATTTGTCTGAATTTTCACGACGCATAATTTCGCATGATTCGGATTCTATGATCCCTTCATTGCGGGGAAACTCGCTTATAATTCCAGGGGGAACTAATCGTAACTGAACGATGCAAACACCATGAAATAAAATTGCTGTCGCTTGTGTTTTGTTGTCCAACATATCTTGGAATAAGACTTATTGGATAGACTGTTATGACTATTGGCTTCCTCTTTATTTACCCCTTACACTAGGAAATATTGTGCATCAGACGCTTTACCCAAAGTCTCCTTCCGAATGTTGTCGTTATTTTATCGTTATATCTGCAACTGTGATGACTAGTAATTCATCTCGAAGTTGCAGAGTATTTCGTTGTAGGCTAATTGAATAAGGTTGTTGATATAACGACGTTTTCATAAGATCAATATTCAATTATAATTTCTATAGAAAATTGATGTGAAAGCGTGAACAAAGTCTGTAAAAAGTCACACCATTAGCGAAGTCGCTTTGATAAAAGACACTATTAGCAACGCAAGAAATCGATCGTTTCATTAGAGTGAATTGGTCAAAGTAATTAACAGAGGCTTTAAAAGAAGCGTTTGACTCGATTTCTGTTCTTCTTCAGACGAAACAGCGATTGCAAAGTCACCGTTTCACACAGAAGCATTTGTTGATTTAGTAATAGCAAAAGGTTAGTATTAATTTCAAATAACAATTCTGACATTCATCATTTTGTTGATTCAGAGAAGACATGTAAGCATGCTAAACAACCTTTCTGGGTGTTGTACTTACAAGATCTAAACAATGAATTCTGAAACTCCTAAATGGAACCACCTATGTTGTATAGTTAACCCATGTTGTATAGGCTACGTAAGTTATGGTTGCAAATGATTTTGTCTTGCTTTAAACAAGGTGTATATATACGAACCCTCGGGAGCTATAGAATTTATATGGGACTCTAACCACATGCTGAATTGTAACCACTCGTCAAGTAGTTTTCATTCTTAATTACGGTATTCTTGTAACTGTAATGATGACTGATTTGTTCCAAGTTCATAACAAAGCGATTTTACAGTAGTTCGGAAAATTTTGTGTTTCGGTAGGCCTGCTTCATTAAGAAAAGAGGAAGAAATACAGCTACCATGCAGTGGCTTTTAGTCGTCATGATAAGCCTGTGGTGGTGTGAAGTGGACGCCATCAAGGGCCTCAATGCAACCGAGTGCCGCAGAAATATGTTCGACGACTGGCATGATAAGAACCGCCGAGCCTATACATTACAGAAAGCGGATACAGACTACTTGCAGAACATTGACATAGGAGAGCGGGCTGACGCCCCTGCCGGAATGAGACAGGAATGTCGGACCATGAGCGACGAAAAACGAAATGTCTTGTGGGGCTGTTTTCGATGGCTTTTCACCACTCGAGAAACTCCGAACGGGCCTACTCGCTACCAGATCTTCATGGCCCAGCATAGACAGTCAGTGGCACCATCAGCGCACTTCGGTCCGTGCTTCCCACCATGGCATCGAGAGTTTCTCCTGAGGTAACGTAAACGATTGGAATACTGTGTGGCGGTTATTTGCTTATTATCCTAGTCCATCCAGAAATTCTTGCCATAATCCATCCGATCCACAAAATTCTTCTAGCAAAATTGGAGCACTATGGCATTAGGGATAAATCACTTGATTGGTTTAAAAGCTACTTAACTGGTCGATCTCAGAGGGTTTTATGTAATGCTAACTTTTCTAATCTGCAATTCATATTATATGGTGTTCCGCAAGGCTCAATCCTTGGGCCTCTTCTGTTCTTAATTTATATTAATGATCTTCCCAATTCCTCATCACTGCTACGTTATATCTTATTTGCTGACGACTCCAATGCCTTCTTATCTCACTCTTCTTACGACCAGCTGATAAAATTGGCTAATGAAGAATTGACTATGGCCGCTGAGTGGTTCAAAGCCAACAAAGTATCATTAAATCTTTCTAAAACTAATTATATAATCTTTAGAGCTTCCAAAAAACTATACCTATTACAGATTGTGAACTAACCATTGACAATACAATAATTCCACAGGTTGAAACATCTAAAATTTCTCGGTGTCTTCATTGACCAGCACTTGAAATGAAATAAGTAAGTAAGTAAGTAAGTAAGAATATCCTTTAATAAACCAATTACTAACCGCATTTTGGTGTACACACATCATAGTAGTCGCAATAAATCTAAATTAGCCAGTCTATCTTATTCAAGTCCTATAAATCATTCTAGTGATGTAGGTTCTTCGCATCAGGCTATCAGCGGGAGGAATGACACGATCATGGGCCCTGGGGCGGAGAGAATAAACGGAAATGCTCATATTAATGAAATATCTAAGAAAATCATGAAAAACATTGGAATAATTAGAAGAATATCCCACCTACTCCCCTCTCAAATACTTGAGAACTTATATTTTGCTTTAATTTACCCCTATTTAATCTACTGCAATCTTATATGGACTTCTACCTATCCTACACACTTAAAAAAGCTACAGATCTTGCAAAAAAGCTATACGTTTGATCACTAACTCGCCCTACAATTCGCACACTAAACCACTCTTTATCCAACTCAATTTACTAAATATTGAGCAAATTAAATATTATGTTCAGACTTGTGAACTTATCATACTTATGTACCGGTATGACAATAATTTGCTTCCACCGGCCTTTTCATCCTTCTTTGCTCCAGCCTTGCTCACCACCCAAACCAGAAGTAATCGTTCTTATGTATGCAACTTCGCTAGAACTAATACCCGCAAATTCTCAATCAGGTATCAAGGACCCCTTTTATGGAATAATTTACCACATCTCATTCGAACGGCATCAGGTCTCCCCCACTTTAACCTTTACCACTCCTAATATTTTTCCGCGCCAGCCCCTCCAGCTCCGAATAAAATTGCAGTAAATACGACGTAACAACATACTCACTGTCTAACATATCAAGGTCCAATGTATGTATGTATGTATGTATGTATGTATGTATGTATGTATGCATATATGCATGTATGTATATATGTACGTATGTATATATATATGTATATATGTTTGTATGTATATATATATATATATATGTATATATATGTATGTATATATATGTATGTATGTACATATGTATGTATATATGTATATATGTATGTATGTATATGTGTATGTATGTATATATATGTATATATATGTATATATGTCTATATATATGTATATATATGCATATATATTTATATATATGTATATATATGATTATACATATATATATATGTATATATGTATGTATGTATGTATATATGTATATGTATGTATATATGTATATGTGTATATATATATATGTATATAATATACATGTATATATATATATATATATGCATATATATATATATATATATATGTATGTATGTATGTATGTATGTATGTATGTATGTATGTATGTATGTATGTATATATATGTATGTATGTATGTATATATATGTATGTATGTATGTATGTATGTATGTATGTATGTATGTATGTGTATGTATGTATATATGTGTATATATGTATGTATGTATAATTGTATATACGTATATGTTTATATATGCATGTATGTATATATGTATATATATGTAAGTACTTAGAAACATGTACGTGCATACATATATACATGCATACATACATACAATCATACATATATACATACATACATACTGCCTGATATAGGAGCTGCTAGTGCCTTCACAAACTAATGTCCGCCTAGGTCGGACATAGGAGTAAAGCCGGTTTTATATTTGTCCGGTCACAGCGGCCACTGGAGTGGTAAAGGTTAAAAGTCTCATTCGTGCACACACAATGAATAAATGAAAATATATTCATATCCCGGATTCAGTCCTTGTAGTCAATCTAATAATATATCTCCAACATTACATATTTTATTAACCAGTCACTTGTCAATTTAAGTAGGCCCCTGTCTAGCGGGACCCGTCCCTTCTGGTGAGCCTATTGTTCGTGATCAACTCTCGTTGCTTACTAGCTCAATGTGTTGTTTTAATCTTCGATTGTTCGATTATATGACTATGTTGTTCACCACTTGTATCTGTTACTGGGATCAATAAAGTGAATTGAATTGAATTGAATTGAATCCTCCGCTTTTCATGCTTTCTCGTACTCAACAGCTTCTCTGCTTCCTCTCTCGAAACCGGACTCGGACATCCACTTCACATCGATTTCTGGATAACCCCGCTGACTTGAATAAGCTGGTGCTCCGCGCTTGGTTATTGAGTAGCGTTAGAACGTTGGAGTTTGCTATTACGATTTCGAAGGCTTATAAGACACGCCTATTGCACTACCTAGGTCGCCTATGTCTAAGTCTATCTAGTTGTAGTATAGCTGATTTTTGTCATGGCTATTGCAGTATATTGTGCTCATAATTATGTTTCAGGCTGTCCTGAAAAATTTAAAGCGTAGGCCCTACTTCCTGACTTGTTTAATATTCACCCAGTATATAAAATCACAATGCTCGCAAAGATATATCCTGCTTCAACATTTTTAGACTGATTCTTAGATGTCAAATTGCTTTCTCGCTGTTATATTTAATTGTGGTTAGTGTGGCACATTGTGTTCATCTGCTTCAGGTTGTCTTGGAGAATTTAAAGCCTATTTTCTGATCTGTATAGCCATAATATTCACACAATGTATAAAATCACTGTGTTCACAAAGCTATATAATACGAAGTTTTTAGAATGATTCTTCGTGTAAGATAGCTTTCAATCTGTTATATAAGAACCTCTGCACTGATTAACTTGATTTTATATTAGAGATGATGATAAATTTTTCTCCTACAGCAGCATTTAGAAAGATCTGATTGAATTTCGATGAATATTATTCCGTATTACGTTGAGACAGATTGGAGCGAGCGCTGCAGCAATGCAACAGAGAGGTCAACTTGTGTTACTGGGATTCGACTCTCGACAATCCGTTGCCAGACGCTGCTCATTCTTGTCTCTGGACACCCGAATATTTCGGCAATGGTCAGGGGCCTGTGACGACCGGCTTTGCTGCGAACCTACAGGCATTTCCACCCGACTGCGCCGCCACCTGGCCGAGGCTCTCTCGTTCATGCAGAGGAAACAGCTTGCTCATGAACCGAAACAAAATCAACAATCTTTACCGCGATGCTTTTTCTTACAACCGACTGATGACGCCGTACGATTCTAACAATTTTGAAGGCTACCACGGCGAGGTTCACGGATTCGTCGGTGGTCACATGTCGATCATTAGCTGCGCTGTGACGGATCCGGTCTTTTGGCTCCATCACTGTTTCATAGATTACGTGTGGGAGAATTGTCGACGAAGGCAGAGGGGGAACATACAGTTGGAGTATCCCATAAACGGACCGATTCCTAGGGATCACCGGGGAACCGATACCATGCAGCCCTTCTTGGGTACAACCTGCCGAGGCGGACTGAGTAACCGCTACATTCCAGGGACCTACAGATACGTGGATTCGCCAGGGGCCTGTACAACTCACGCCGAGTGCGGTGGAAAGGCTCTTTGGTGCTACAACGGAGCATGCACGGCCTGCGTTGGACCAAACGGTCGGATGGGCGCAGACTGGCCTGACAACGGCTGCTACATTACTAACTGCCCCACTCCAAGAAAGGTCAACAACGTCTGCACATGTGCCACATAGACCTGGAACGATTTCTTTTGCCAGAACAACATTAGAAGCTTTTAGATTTGCTCTTAATTTTATCTACGATATGGGATGCACAATAACTGGTTTATCATTAGTCTTTGCCATTTAGTATCCAGTAGGCCATATTTGTCTAAAGCCAAAAATAAATTAAACGAAATATCTAGCAATTAATTTGACTTAAGACTTTTGTCGCTCTGAAAAGAAAACGTCAGGCCTACCGTATGATGCCTATATACACCAATTTTAGAAACGCCATATCACATAAACAAGAGATACTGTGAAAGTTTCAATTATGGAATAATAATTGCATATATCAAGACAATTACAATTATATAAGTAAGTAAGTAAGTATATTCTTTACTAAAACCAATTGCATATCCGCACTCTGGTGTACATACATCTTAACAACAATCAACAGTTAATGTCAATACGAGTACAACATTCTAACAATAATATGAAAACTATGATCTACACAATCTGAGAACCATGAATTGTAAACAAAGAAAACGCACTGTGTACTGCATGTGCATTTTAGCTAAAAAAAATGAACAAGATATGCTGCCGATTATTATCTTTTTTTGCCCCAGATAGGCCTACAATATCATTCTGTTCTATCAGGAACTAAAACATCGGGAGAATAAAAATGTTTAATTACGCATTTATTAAGTGTCACTGTCTAGCCAAAGGTGTCTTTAGTAGTCACCAAGTATCAATCGATGGCGCTGAGTAATTGTGTTTTAAGGACTTGCTCAAGGTCTCTGCACAGTAATCGTCTGAGGGGAGGCTCAAACCCGTACCCTCCGCGTTACAACGCGAGCGCTCAGCTAATCAGGAACCGTATCCGCAACACACAAACAATATGTTGGATTATTTACTGTTACCGGTTAAAGGATCGTTCTAAATGAAGTTAATATCAATTCTACTTGTAAGTTTGCACGGTATTGGTTAAGTCGTTCACCACTATGAACAGTTAAGCTGTCATACGGGGTCACACGCGGCATAAAATTTATTATGCCGTTGACAGGATATGATGTTTATATCTTCAACTGGTCTGAAGCTACAATTCGCTATCAAGTCAGGCTTTTCAGCTCATTAGGAAAGGCTGTACAATAACCTGGTTGTTATGTAACATTAGACAATATCTTACGGTCTCGAATGCATTAAAAAATAATTAACAATAAGACCAAGTTTCTATTTTAAAGCTCTATTTACCTGTTTGTTTGCAGCTTGCTATTTGCAAAGCCTTATATTTGGTCGTAATTCGCAATGACTGTTCGGCAAATATCACCAAAGAACAGAGCTCTCACAAAGAGAAGCACAGTTATAGGGACACTATATAACACAAAAATAGACAAACTATTCCGGAAACCTGAAGATAATTATCAAGAACAATGGAAATGGCAGAATTAGAAAAGAAAATAACAGAATTATTATTATTCTAGATGTTTGCCTGTCCTAGGACGTTAAGTTTAGCCAGCTCTGACAGGCCACTTAAAATCAGCCCTCCCACTCCACTTCCCCTCCACTCCCCACCCCTGCCGTCCTCTTCCCTCCCGTTCCATCCCTATCCCTCACGTCCCGTCCCGTCCCGTCCGTCCCGTCCGTCCCGTCCGTCCGTCCGTCCGTCCGTCCCGTCCGTCCGTCCGTCCGTCCCGTCCTGTCCGTCCTGTCCGTCCCGTTCCGTCCCTCCATGGTCGTCGGCCGCTGCGCGGCGATCGTGTGTGGCTCCCTCTCCTCCCGTCCCCCTCTTTCTCTCCCTCCCTCCCTTCCCCTCCCTCCCTCCCCTTCCCTCCCCTCCTCCCTCCCCTCCCTCCCCTCCCTCCCTCCCTCCCTCCTCTCCTCCCTTCAACTCCTCCCACCACTACACTCTATTCCCACTCCCTTCCGTACTTGTCGGCCGATTCGCGGCGATCGTGTGTGGCTCCCTCTCTCCCCTCGCTTCCCTCCACTCCTCTTCCCCGTCCTCCCTTTCCTCCCTCCATTCCCTCCACTCCCACTCCCTTTCCAGATTGTCGACCGCTTAGCGGCGAACGTGTGTGGCTGGCCCGCTGTGCGTGACGCGAGCAAAACAGCGTAACACGACAGACGGACAGAGATTTCTGTTTATGTTACTAATTCGATTATTTGTTCCAAAACAAGTAGACACGCCACTACTTGGGACAGAGAATAGGCATAAAAATTTATGATTCATTTCTTAAACCGGGCAATGTCTTAGGTTGAACACAAAGTGTGCTTCAAAAATATTGCACGGGGGTATAAAGTGACTAAAATGGATTGTGTTAAATTTAATGAAATTATGACAGATATCAATATTTTTAGAAGGGCAATGACTTAGAGTGTGTTAAAGATGAGTTTCTATACAAAACACGATGGATGAAATATCTATCGTGTTTGGTAGGCAGCGCAAAGTTATGTGACCGTCGTCTTAGGTGGTAATGAAGTTTGACGACGCGAGGAAAAGACCACAAAGAACATGTGAGTCACTCCTGATCACTGCCGCCAGGAGATGTTCATCTGCTTGTCTTAACATGTCAGCAGCAGTAGGCGAGTCATCTCTCCGGTTTCCAGTCCATCGAACTCTTGCCAGAAGACTTTCGATCCTGGCCCGGTCTACAGCAGTGGTGAGCACCCTCCAAGCCGGAGCAGCAGAGAACAATCTTGCCACTGTTATAGCTCTGGCAACCTCATGCAAGGCCTCCGGCGGCAGTCTATGTGATCGTCGATCCCGCAGGAGGCCAGCGTCTCATCTACATGAGTGGTGACGCGAAGATCAGAGCGAATAGGTGACTCCGAGTATATTCATTACTGGCACCATCAACTAGCCTTCAACCGTGTCTGGGACAGGTACTTCTGCACGTCGGGTGATGATCAGTGTTTTGTCGAAGATTATTTTGCATTGCCCAGCTCTTTACCTATTCGAGTTCCTCGCTGATGGTGTATCGCTTCGCCTCCCCAATACGTGCCGTCTGTGTATTTTACTATGCGATTCTCGGGATGAATCGACTGAAGATCGGAGGCGTTGATGATGTAGGACATGGGTCCAATCCCAGAATCCTGAACAACACTCGTGCTGATTGTCAGTACCGAAGACATCACCCACTGGAACCTCGTGACGTGCCTTCTATCCTCGAAGAAGTTAAGAAGCCAATTGTAGACATTATCGGGAATGTCCAGACCTGATAGCTTGAGAGATAGAGTGAAATGCCGAACCATGTTGAGGGCTTTCGAAAAATCAAGCAATATCAGGGAGACATATTGTTTGTTAAGCCTGTAGGACGGAAGGTAAACTGATCTGCAGGGAGGCCTGCCATTGGTGGAATCGTCAACGTTGGTTGCAGGTATCGTTGAACTAGTTCTCTCTCCACCAGCTAGGTAGTACTGGAGTGACAGAAACTGGGCGGTAATTGGTCGGGACAGAAGGTGAGGGCACCGTAGCCACAGGATGGATAACCGCGGTATTCCACTGAGAGGGAACATGGTAGGCTTCGAGCGAGAGGTTTGCCAGATGAGCGATGACATCAGAGTAAATAGAATGAATGCATTCAGCTGGAAGAGTACTTGAGATGACCTGGCGCCGAGTAGCTGGCGCGCACGTAGTTAGCTCGATCGTATGTTTTCGTGTAAAGGTATTTTATCGGGGAGTTGTTTTTTTATCATTTGGATTTAAACCACGATAGAAACATGTAACGAAGGAAAAAACTTCCTACTAAACGAACTCTGCAACAGGAAAAATGACATTTTCGAACTTGAAAACGAAGATGGGAGTCTAACTGGGTAGGGGGTTTAGGATAATGGTAACACTCTGGGACGAAAAGGCAACGGACGCGGGATCGCTTCTCGCTACCATCCCTAAGGTCGACTCAGCCTTTTCATTCGCCAGATGGCGATGAAAAATGAGTCCTCGGCAGTTAAATTCGACTCCTGTAATAACTTGTGATCACCCGTTCATACTATGAATTGTGATCATACTCCGTACTTGTCAGTTTGAAAACATTAGGCGAAGATTACTATTATTATTAACTGGGTTCAACGAACCGTGACCATCAACAATGGACCGTGACCAACACCAGCTAGCTGATCAAGTACGTGACAGCGCCTAGCAGGTAGCCTATACGCGCTGCGGCGAAAAACAAGTCGTAAATGTCATTGATGCAAAAGTGTAAACAACAAAAAAGCGAGACTAAACAAACTCCTCACAACATTAAAGCAACATCACCCACTTAGAAACGGAGGCGGAAGAGGTGGTCAACGTAAGATATGGCCAATTCCCGTAGATGTCAACAAAAAAGGGCGAACTTACCGAGTTACGAGGAGCGAATGGGTCAAAGGATTCGAAGAGGTCTTATCCAATTAACCCCACCTATTCAAAACGATCAAACTTGGCATTGATCTACCGATTCTGGCATAAACTATCTATCCGTATAGCCTACACCGTAAACGCACGATCATTAGCCAGAGACAATGCCCTAGACCAACTGCAAGCCGCTTTGCTAAGTTACCACATTGACATGGCCAGGGCCGGACTAGTGCATAAGCCAACTAAGCCATGGCTTAAGGCCCACAACTTTTTGAGGGCCCCAAATATCAGGGAAAATTAAACCAAATTGCACAGAAGTCCTAATTGACAAAATGACAATGGTAAATGCATGTATTATTATTTAGCCAATATTCATTAAAAAAAATCGTTTACGTAGGGTACCAACTTTGTGTTTAGAGACACGTGCTTGTGCTTAGCTTTGGATTAGATGTCTTAACGCGTCTCTTGGCTTAGGGCCCACTGGATGTCTTAATCCGGCCCTGGACATGGCCGCACTTCAAGCGATATCATGGGGAAGAGGTTATCTCGATTCCTGGCTACCGTTCTGTCCGTCGATTAGAGAGCAGAGCAGAGAGAGTCGCCATATACGAAAGAGATTTTTATGCTGCGACGGCATGTGATCTTTGCGATGATCCCCGATCAATGGAACTTCTATGAACTACAGTTAAGAAACAGCAGGACTGGTCTACTTCAAATAATAAGCTCTTGAATGTAGTAATAGTAGCATCATTAATCATTCTCTTAGGCATTAGTTCCTGGCCCGGAGACTGAAGCTGGACTGTCGTATATATAATAGGATATGGAAATGATAAGATATATCATGTACCAAAATATATGATTCTTGATTATTATTAGAGAATTAACAGAGATATAAATACTTTTTTCACAATATGCGGCAAAGACATCAATACTATAGCTCGCATCAACGCTAGTGTCGAACGAAAGCCCACTGAGACCCTAATCACCAGACTGAGCCGCAAAGACCTTCTACCTCCGAATCATATGGCAACAGAAGATAAGACGATAGCCTCTTTCAGGCAATCAGAGCAAACCCACACCATAGCCTCCTCCCGGAGAAACGGCAACGCAGCTACGACCTACGGCCTTGAGCGCATCTCCGTTGTCACAATGTCATGTTGTGATCCTCCCTAAATCTTCAGAACACATGTTTTTGCTCGCTTTTAACCAGTAAACTTTCTTCTACAAATGCACATATAAGCTGAAGGATTATGATAATCCTTGAACAACTTACGCAAAGAATTAGTATAATCTGGCGGAATGTTGTATTTAAACTCGGTATTTGCTCAGCTAAAAGTGTTTGTTAAAAATAGAACGCTTTCGTTATTGTACTCATGGATAAAAATGTAATATTGTGAAACCATCCATTCAAATCTTCGTCTGTGAAACGCTGTAAAATTGTCGATCGTTTAAGGCATGCACCTGCTTTTATGGCCAAATCCAGACGATCGACATCGGTGAACATATCAGGTTTTTTCAACGAAATATTTCGTGTAATGGAATAAGACTCTGCAACTGAATAGCAGCCGATGGATGAACGACAGTCTTAAGGGCTAACTATTTGTCCTCGAAAGCTTCACCGTTAAAATAAGGCATAGGAGTAAAAATACTCCAGGATAATCACTTAATGGTTTTACACTCCGACACAATATACCCCGCAGTCGATCGAGTCGAGTGCATACGATCGACTTGGCTCGGCCGACGATCGACTCGATCGACTTCGTCGACTCGCCGACCTTTCGACGACTCGATCGACTTGGCTCGGACGACGATCGACTCGATCGACTTCGTCGACTTGGACTATAAGTCTCTTGGCCAAAATTGAAAACTTATAACGTCTTGGAGGGTTCCGTCACAGTTCAGCATATGCTCCAGATCATAGACATACATGTATATGCTCCAAATCGCCTGTTAAATTTGCAAGTATTTTTCCACGAATCCACATGACACTAATTAGATTTCATTTTATGACATTTCCAATCCGTAAGGCAACCATGTAAGCATTTTTCGTTTTTCAAAGATTATTTTCAAAGACTAGGGCAAATATATGAATCGTGGGCGGCAGCTGCGGCTCCCATTAGTAGGCCCTACTCAGTGTAGAGTGGACCAAAATGTTGCCACACATCTGAGTGAGAAATCGACGCATTCAGTCGTGTTCTAACGTACAGCTAGACTTTCGAACGTTTTGAGATCATCGTTGCTGACTACAGAGCTAAAAGTTTTTGAAACTATTGCATTCTTAACTCATCTTAATTGCTCCAATTTTCACCGTAAAACTGTGAAAAAAGTATCTCTATAACTTCCACTAATAAGAAAGCGTCAAGAGGTTAATTATTTGCACTGAACTTCATGTTGAGTTCATATCATGGTAGTTGTGTGTTTAGGCCTACACAGAATTACCTCATTTTATCATAAGGTCTGTCATTTTGTGATAAAATAGTAAGTAAAATATTCAGAGTCGAGTTGAGTCGAGGAAACAACGATCGACTCGACTTGGCCGAGCTTACGATCGACTCGACTTGGCCGAGTTTACGATCGACTCGATCGACTCGACTCGATCGGCTGCGGGGTATACCGGACACAAGGCCCGCAGAGCTGATGACTAGACGCCTACGACAAGAGAACTTGAATTGTGCGACATAATTATATCAAATATGCATGCAAGCGTCTATGTTTGCGTAGAATTAGTGTACTGTAGTGTAGTGTAGTGTATTGTGTGGACCCACATTGGGAACAGCAAGAGAGAGATTAAAAAAGAAAGAGAGACACACAGACGGAAAATAGACAAACAGCTAGATTAACAAGGACAGTGAGCCGAGTAGCGAGTGATTGAGTGGGCATGCGTACACGGGGCCAGAGGAATGGAAAACCCTTAGCCTCCTTTACACTAAGTGCTTCAACAAATATGGCAAATACTTTTGGTCTTGTCCGTCGATATCTCCTTTGATCAGTAATTAAGACTTAATTAAAGTAGAGATTGGTTCCTGTCGTCTGCACGGAACGTTTGCGTGAAATAATGCATCTTTAGTTCTCTATGACATTGTGTTCGTGTTTAGGTGTCGTCCATTAATTAATTAGCCTATGTCAAACTTTAGGCAGTTTTTGACCCTCTCCCTCCGCCTTGTCAACAACTTTCAAACATTCAAGGACCCCAAATAACATTATGTCAATAATCCCAGAAGGCCCCCCCCAAAAGATAATGGCTCATGTAGAATCAGTGTAAGATATTTGTCAGATTTCTTTACTTTAAAAAATACAACCTCGAATTTCAAAATATTTGATCATTTTAATACCTGTTTATTAGTAGTTCTAAACATTGAGAAGTTTATACATTCTTATTATTAAACTTTTAATAAATTATACACTTTATTTTAGTTTAACGCACGTCACCGTCATTATATAGGCTATAGCGGATTTCACCACTGAAGGTTAATGACATGATTGACATCTATTTATATTAAACTCTTTGACTGAGCAATAATAAACGTATTTCAATACAACACATTGGTTTATCTTGTAATTAAACTAGCCGATAAGGAGTGTGAGTTCACTTGCTGCAGAAACAGTTTTGATGATAAACCGCTTTTAAAAACTGAGAATGATTTCGACTCCAGTTTATTGCGAGATAACTAATTAGTTAGTGAAATCAGCTGTCAATATGCTATGCCGTAATTAGCAGATGAGATTTCAGTCGCATGGAGCATTGCGCCACGAAATCCGCTATTAATATCGGATTCAGATGCGAACTCGTATAGAGATCCTGAGTGGCCGAGTGGATTGGTAGCCCGCTTGTCACTCCGGCGGCCCGGGTTCGATTCCTGGTCGGTCGGTTTATCAGAGATTAATTTCTCGGATCTTTACTGCGGTTGGCTCAGTCGCAATATAAACGTGGAGTACGAGGTTGCTTTCTGCCTCCGACACTGATCATCTTCGATATGAAAAAGTGTCGTTAAGCCGAAGTAGACACACGAACTCGTATGCGTTTAGCCGTAGGCTATTATTATTTAATATTCAAGCTACCATTGTTAAGGGTCTGTGTTGATTCATTGCAAAGAATATCGTTGACGTCAATTCGTATTCGCCGCCTCCCGCCTCAAGATTATTGTCAAACTTTTTCAAACCCCTCCCCTATTTTGTTGACATAATTAATGGACGACCCTTTATCATCGGTCGACAACCTCGCGAGATTGGGGCGACCGAGTAACGTCACATACATGTATGTACCGTATCGTATCGTGTCAATAAATTTCAAAAGAGCCTCTCACAGTGCACACGAGTCAGAGTGCGAAAGACCTACAGAAAAAACTGGTCTTAAGACAGCGAAAAAAGGCACGTGGACCACCAGTTAATAACGACGAGCGTGTAGATGGAAGGAGCTGATTCCATAGTGCAGGGTCAATGAACGCAAAGCCCGAGTTTTTGGCCATAGCGGTCCTCGCTCGCGGGACAAAGAGATCATGCCAGTCAGGTGAGCGTAACGGGAGGAGGGCAGTGGCTGAGAAAGACAGGAGCATGCGCAGTGGCGTAACGAAGGGAGAGCAGAGGGGACAGCAGCCCCCGGGCGCAGCACCGAACGGGCGCAAAATTAGCTTTCAGTGGTACACAGTAGGCTACTATGACAAGAACGATTAAAAGTCAACAAGAAGATTAAAAGGGGGCGCAGTCATCAACCCTTGCCCCTGGGCGCTGAAACCCTTTGTTACGCCACTGCGCATGTGGTCACATAGATAATTAGGACCTTGGCCAGAATGCGGCCGGTAGATTAAAGTAAGAACCTTGACCTGAATTCGAGCGATAATTAGTGGAAGCCAGTGAAGGTGTTCAAACATGAAAGAAGAGACGTGGGACGAGTGTGGAAGTCGAGCTATTAATCTGGTCGCGGCAGCTGGAACAGAAAGGAGAGGGAGAGACGGACCTTTGGAAGACCAACAAGGACAAAGTTACAGTAATCACTTCGGGAGTAGATGAAGGCATGGACAATAGAGCTACTAAAGGCAGAGGAGGAGGCGGAGCGTCGGATTGCTCTAAGCCGTCTCAGGTGGAAGCAGGAAGATTGCTCAACATTAGCGATGGAATCAGACAAAGTAAGCGGGCTGTCGAGGATTACGTCAAGGTGACGAACACTGGAGTGCAAAGTGAAGGACGGGAATCTCTCAGCAAGAATGGGGAGGTCAAGCTTAAGGAGCTGTTTGGCTTGAGCCACGCCAGATGAGCTGCATCTTATTTGGGCTCAATGAGAGCCAGTTAGAAGACATCCAGAGGGGCATGGAGAGAGAGAGAGAGACAGAGAGAGAGAGAGAGACAGAGAGAGACAGACAGACAGACAGAGACAGACAGACAGACAGACAGACAGAGAGAGACAGAGAGGCAGAGACAGAGAGACAGAGAGACAGAAACAGCGACAGAGACAGACAGAAACAGACAGAGACAGACAGAGACAGACAGAGACAGACAGAGACACAGACAGAGACACATACAGAGACAGAAACAGAGTCAGAGACAGAGATACAGACAGAGACAGACAGAAAGACAGAGTCAGAGACAGAGACAGACAGAGACAGAGACAGACAGAGACACAGAGACACAGACACGGAGACACAGAGACAGAGAGAGACAAAGAGAGAGAGACAGACAGACAGAGTAGTGGAATTGACAATACGCATGAATGTATAATTGTATATGTATGTATGTAAGTATGTATGTATGTATGTATGTATGTATGTTTGTTTGTTTGTATGTATGTATGTATGTATGTATGCATGCATGCATGTATGATGTTTGAGTCTATGTATGAGTATGAATAAATTATATAAGTTATATAAAACAATTAAACTTTTATAATGCACCTTTCCAAAGACATCTCTCAAAGGCGTTAAGACACGGCTATGTATAGCGGATCTAAACAGGTGCGTCCTATGATGACCTAAAATGTAAGTGATGCCGTGCAAGATGACTTAGGCCTATAGTAAGCCCATAATAAGTAAGTACGAAGCGGCTAGCTCATTGCTCCTAATATTGGTCAAAATCGCCATAAACTGACCAATTCCTTGGTCTAAATTGTCATACACTGACCAATATTAGGTCCAGCCCCCTCATGCACAGACCTATATGCGCCTACAGAAATCGTAAGCGAGCAAAAAATCTAGCCACATCTGTTTTAAATCGTCTCGGCGTATGACAAGAATAGAACAATGGGCCTCTTATACGGCCGACGTTAATTGAAATGTTCGTCTATCCACCCGTCTGTTCGTCCGTCTCTCTTCATTCCGTCCTTCATTCCACCCAGTCATTCTCTATTAAATGCTTTGCAACACCATAGCGATTTCCTAAAGTTTCCAGCGAGTCAGCATTTCCACCAGTTTCGATAAGCTCGCACGCGCTGTTGAGTCATCCGCGTAAATATCTGGAATATTACGCAATAACCTAAATTAGATTTTACGTATTGCGCAATAACCACAACCCTCCTACGAAACCAATAGCCGCTTCTGCGCGTTGATGAGTCAGCATGAAACTGGTGGAAATTCCTGCGTTCTGCTGACATGGCGTAATAGGTCGGGAAATTCTCATAGTATCATAGGCCCGTGTTGTCGGTCTATATAAGCTCATGTGAAAAAACAAATTCCGCATACTACTCTAAAAATGAATACAAATTCTGATTTCACGAAAGAGCTTAAAGAAAAATCTTCTGTATATAAAATGGATACAAAACGAATACAGTAAAACAATTACGAAATATTGCTAAAGAGAACGGGATGGTAGGTTATTCGAGACTGCGTAAAGCGGATCTCATGGAATTCGTATCATCGAGACTCAAGCATTATGTCAAGACCGGATATGAAAGCAACCCTCTAGACGCTCCAGTTCCAGACATCAAAGTTCCAACGCTTGTTCCAGGTAAGTATACACCTCCATCTAATACATGGAAATCTCGTTTTAATAATGTTTTGACTGAAGCGAAGAATAAGGTAAGGTCGAAACTTAACACTTTTGCGGATTGGTTGATTAATTACGTAGCTCCTCGAGAAAAGAAACCCGTGAATGAAAAATTAGACTCGTTGAAGTCAAAGGTTTCGAGTATTTTTAGTAAAATTAATAAAAAGAAGTTCGAAATCCTAGAGACCGCGAATGCTATTAAGGGATTTACTAAGCGATACACGATCGAAGGAACTGAGGGAATCGACGTCACATCTTTCCTCAATGCTGTAAGGCCGCGGGTAGTCAGTCTGCTAACGAAAAATCGAGGGGTAAAAGTTCAATTCAATCTTATGTGTGTAATGGAGAAAGTAGATATGAAATCTGGGGAAGTAGTCGAGGCTGAACCTAATTTTAAATCGAAGACTGAGATCATTTTAGACGCAACCGACGTGGGTGAAATATATAGCGGTGCAGTGGATAAAATTAAGGAGAGCATGGCAAGTTATCAGATGCGAGGTAGTAATTGGAGGTTTAAATCCGTTGCGAAGTTGGATATCGATACGGTTGTTTATAAACCGTTGAAAGGAAGTTCTTACATTCCACTACCGACCTGTTTAGCGAGTAAAAAGGCTATCGTTAATATGAAGAACGAAGACGAAGAATGTTTCAAGTGGTGCGTCACGAGAGCCTTAAACCCTGTTGAGAAAAATTCAGAAAGAATTACGAAAGAATTAATCAAGCAGTCTGAGGAACTCGATTGGTCTGGCACTGAATTCCCAGTAGCGGCGGATGCGAATGTGATAAATAAATTTGAGAGAAATAATAATATTAGTATTAATGTCTTCGGTTACGAGAAAGATGTTAACCTATTCCCATTATATATATCGAAGCATGAAAGCGATTTCAGTGTAGATCTATTACTCATTTCTGATGAAGAAAAGAAGCATTATTGTTGGATAAAGAATTTTAACAGATTGATAGCATTACGAAACGAAAAATCCCATAATTCGATGCACTATTGTAAAAGATGTTTGCAGGGATATAGAGAGCTAGGTTCGCTCCATAAACACACCGAGTACTGTTCCCAACACGAGGCGCAAAAGATAGAACTTCCAGAACCGGGAACTATGTTGAGTTTTAAAAATTATTATAGAAAGATGAGAGTCCCCTTCGTAGTGTACGCCGATTTCGAAAGCTTCATTAAACCTATAGACACTTGTCAACCAAATCCTAACACATCCTACACTAACAAATACCAAAAACACGTTCCGAGTTCATTCTGTTATTTTATAAAATGTTTCGACGATGACCTATATTCGCAAGCTCCCGTAATGTTTACAGCGGAGAACGAAGACGATGATGTAGCGCAAATATTTATAGACACTCTTATAGAGAATATAAAAGATATTTACAATCGATTTAAATTTCCAAAACGAATGATATTCGGGAAGAAAGACAAGGAGCTATACGATTCGGCTACTGTTTGCCACATTTGCGAAGGCGAATTAGGCGTTGATCGAGTTCGAGACCACTGCCATCTTACAGGTAAATATAGAGGGGCGGCTCATAACAGTTGTAATTTAAGCTATAAAGTCCCCAAGTTTTTCCCAGTACTGTTACATAATTTATCTTGTTATGATGCTCATTTATTCGTAAAGAAACTACGAGGCGCTGATAACGAAAGGATTAATTGCATACCTTGTAACGAAGAAAAGTACATTTCATTTAGCAGAGAAGTTGTGGTCGATAAGTTTATAAATAAAGAAAACAAGGAAGTAGAGGTTAAACGCGAATTACGTTTCATAGATAGTTTTAGATTCATGCCCTCCGAGTCTCGATGCATTATCGAAGAACCTAAGCAAAGATCAGTGTAAAAATATAAGCAAGCATTATTCCGGTACTCAGCTAGATCTCCTACTAAGAAAAGGCGCCTACCCCTACGATTATATCGATACCATCGATCGACTGAACGAAACGGAACTACCGCCGAGGTCTGCATTCTATTCGAGACTTAACGATTCGGATATTAGCGACGAAGACTATAACCACGCACGGACGGTATGGAACGAATTCGGATTCAAAACGTTTCGAGAATACCACGATTTATATAATCTATCCGACGTTCTCCTGCTCGCCGATGTGTTTGAGAATTTTAGAGACGTGTGCTGTAAGAACTACGGTCTCGACCCCGCTTGGTATTATACTTCTCCGGGTCTAGCATGGGACGCCGCATTAAAGTTGACCGGAGTAGAGTTGGAATTATTAAGCGATTACGATATGATACTAATGGTTAAACACGGGATCAGAGGCGGTGTTAGCACAATTTCGCATCGTTATGCGCAGGCGAATAATAAGTACATGCCCTCGTTCGACGCAAGCAAGCCTTCGTCGTTTATAGCGTATCTTGACGCTAATAATCTTTACGGATGGGCGATGTCAAAAAATCTACCAACTCACGGGTTCGAGTGGATGTCAAATGACGAGCTAAACGATTGGAGAACGACGCCTAGTATTTTAGAAGTGGACTTGGAATATCGAGAGCTTTGCACGATCTTCATAATGATTACCCGCTCGCACCTGAGAATCTTACACCCGAATCTTCGACCGTGCCTAAACTCATACCAAATCTGAACGATAAAGTAAAGTATATAGTTCATTACGAAAATTTAAAGCAGTACGAAAGCCTAGGCTTGAAGATAACCAAAATTCATCGCGGAATTAAGTTCGAAGAAAGTGCCTGGCTGAAAAAATATATCGATCTAAATACCAGCCTGAGGACTAGAGCAACTAACGATTTCGAAAAAGACTTTTTCAAACTTATGAATAATAGCGTTTTTGGGAAAACTTGTGAAAATATAGAGAATCACGTAGATATTAAACTAGTCTCCAGCGAAAAGCAAGCGATAAAACTAGCGGCGAAAACTAGCTATGACACTCGAACGATTTTTGACGAAAATCTAATCGCGATTCATATGAAACGAACGAAGCTATATTATAACAAGCCTATATATCTAGGAATGTGTATCTTAGACTTGAGTAAAACGCTCATGTATGATTTTCACTATAATTACATCAAAAGTAAGTATGGTGATAGATCAAAACTGTTATTTACAGATACCGACTCACTAGCTTATGAAATTAAGACCGATGATTTCTATGCCGATATCGCTCCAGACATTAGAAGCCGGTTCGACACAAGCGATTACCCAAAAGACCATCCGTCTGGTATAGAAACTGGAGTGAATAAGAAAGTTATCGGTATGTTTAAGGACGAAGCGGCTGGTAAACAGATCGAAGAGTTTGTTGGATTGAGATCGAAACTCTATTCATACAAGATGGCTGGAGTGGATTATAAAAAAGCCAAGGGCGTAAAGAAGAATGTAGTTAAGAAATCAATCACCCACGAAGATTATAGAAATTGCTTGTTCACCAAACGAGAACAATCGAGACGAATGAATGTTATAAGATCGCATCTTCACGAAATCTATAGCGAAGAAGTTAATAAGATCGCTCTGTCAGCCGACGATGATAAGCGAGTAATAATGGAAGATGGGATAAGTACGCTGGCTTACGGTCATTACTCATTGATAAAACTACTTAAAGAATAAATATAATAATATAAAATGGAAGTTAAAAAAGCGTGTTCTGAATGTAAAATAGAAAAAAGCTTAAATGAATTTCATAAAAATAAAACTAAAAAGAGTGGACATCAATCTAGCTGTAAAACGTGTACAAATATCAGAGCGAAGGAATATAGGCGAAAATATGCAAGCCTGGAGACTAGAGAAGAAAAAGATAAAAAAGTTTGCTATCATTGTAAGATAGAAAAGAACATCTTAGAATATTCAAAAAATAGATATCGTAAAGATGGGTTTGATAAATGAATGTAAGGACTGTAGATATAAACATAATAACGCGTACTCTAAAGCTCGAAAACAATACGACCCAGAATTTAAACTACTTATAAATATGAGGAATAGACTTGGTGCAGCATTAAGAGGTAACTCGAAATCGCAAACTACACGTCAACTTATAGGTGTTGACTTTGAAACATTTACTAAATGGATTAAATTTCAGTTCGAAGAAGGTATGACTATGGAAAATTATGGCTCAATTTGGCATCATGATCACGTTTTACCGATCTCATCGTTCAATTTGCTAGACGAGGAAGAACTTCAAAAAGCTATGAATTGGATGAATATACGTCCTTTATCACCGGTTAAAAATATCCAAAAATCAAACAAAATAGATCCATGGCTATACGTTATGCAAGAAGTGAAAGCGGATTACTTTAAAACATTTAGAAGAAATATAAAATGAGTTCAACGACTGTAAAAAACATTGACGTCTGCGGTATAGTTCTTCCGAATAAACCGTTAACAAATTTAGAATTATTAGATGCCGCGAAGAAGCTGAATATTCCAAATTTTAGAGGAGTTTTTATGCGAGACGCCCTGCCGAAGAAACCTAAACGGAACGAGTGCGGTATATTTAACCTAGACGATTCGGGTGGTAAAGGGACGCATTATGTGGGTTTTTTAAGAACGGTAAGGATAAGCTTTATTTCGACAGCTACGGTTTACCTCCACCTACCGAACTGTTAAAGTATTTAGGCGATCCTGTGTACTACAACAGCGAACGAATACAGCCGGATAACGAAGTCTTTTGCGGTCATTTATGTTTGTACGTGCTGAAGAAAATAATGCAACGATGGTCGTAAATTTCAAGAAATTATAAACGATTTATATTAATAAATAATATCGTATATTTTAAAAAACATGCCTGTTGATAAATTTGGACATACAGACTCTGGTTCTATGCAACGAGTTATAGCCGGAGGCGTTACGCTAACTCAGATAAATAATTCTTTTCTAAGGTTAGACGGAAGCAACGACATTACCGGAGATATAGATATGGGTGGCCATCTTCTCCTTGGTTTACCGATTGATTACCCATCAGCGGGCAACGGCGATGAAGCCATTAGCTTTAGCCAGGCTACTGCTCTAATCGTTGATAAAATCACTAATAGCGCCGCCCCAACCGCCGACGACCATTTAGCTAACAAAAAATACGTCGATGAACGAGACGCCACGAAGGTATCAAAGACCGGTGATACCATGACGGGTAATTTATTTCTAAGCGTCAACGGCGATAGCTTTCGCACCATGGGGTGTAAGGATTTGAGAGGAAATAAACAATTCCAGTTGTTGTTGGGTAGTACGACGAATAAAATGCAATGTCAGGCGAACAGCCCAATTACTCTACAAACGACTGATGGATTTTTATGCAAGCACGGGGAGCATGATATAATAAGATTCGGTAAATCGTCTACCGATCGTAGAATCGAACTGTATCAAAATATCACGATGAACGAAAAATATATCTCTGATTTACACGATCCCGCCGAAGCTCAAGACGCGGCTACTAAGAAGTACGTCGATAATTCTTTGAGAAAGTGCCGCATCGGATATATTCCTAATTTGGAAGCTAATAATAGTTTAACCGGTTTCGTCGTTAGCGCCAGTTCGACCATTGGGCACGAGGCGTACAGAGCTTTTAACAATCTCCTAACGGGTGATTCTTGGTTTAGAGGTAGAGGTGTAACCTCTTGGATACAGATAAAATGTCCCGAGCCGGTTATAATTTGGAGACTCGCGTTGAAAGTTAGAATGGAATGCCCGGGCATTAGTCTCACCGCGAGTAACGATGGAATAACGTTCACGGCATTATTCGCAACGAGTGGGTCGATACTATCACAACCGGCTCCGACATTTTTTAATATTTCGACGACGACCGCTTATCAGTATTACAGACTTACGATAGTAGAGGATGATTGGCTTCTCAATGGAATTCAGGTCATGCAATTATACATTTACGATACATAAATAGCAGAATTTAAATAGAACTTATCCAGATCTATTTAAATTCTTATAACTAACCGGTACTCTCTTCACTGCTACTCCTTGCCTCACTCGTTACGCACTCATACCTAGTGGTACTTTCTTCACTGCTACTACTCTCTCACTCGTACTCTCTCACTGCGTACTCTCTTCACTGGTGACACTTTCCTCACTCACTCATACTTTCTTCACTCTCCTCGAAATTAATTAGATCTTTCTCCTCACTCTCTAACACTTTAATTTCGTATCTTTTTTTATATACTTTCCCGTTAAACATCGTTATTACACCCGCGTTTTGGTTAAGCGCTTTCGCAGCCTTATACATCGATGAGTACGAATCGATCAGGCCCGTTTCCCGATCTAAAATTTCTACGCGTCTAGGGTGTGTCCTTATTCGTTTCAACCTATCGTATTTTTCATCCTTACTCGTCACTTTCGGCGGTTGTTTCCAATTTTCCACAACCTCCAGAGTAAGCACGCCTTTTTCGACTAACCGCGAAATCATTTCTGGTTTGTTGAGATAAGAATGTCCGCGAATATTGTGTTGTTTCATTAATTCTTTCAGTTCTGGCAGCTTCATTTTATATTTTATAATGATAATATTATTTCTTAAGCTAGAACTTTTTTATTCATGTCATATCGTCGTTTAGTATACTACGCTCATTTTCTGACCGTCGGATTGAAATTTGAGGAACTTATCAGAAATTACGACCGCAAAAGCCTGTGTTTCCGCAGGGACCGCTGCGTTGAATGTAGCCTTGATTTGAATATCAGCGACCGATGATTTTAGTCGTTCCGACTGCTTGCTGACGTCGAACACGAAAAGCGGGAATAGATCTTTATAATCAGCTGGTGTGATGTTGCTTTGCGTTATCAATTGATCCATCCCGTAGAATTTCTCGCTAAACGTTGCCGCGGTAAGATACGCTCTAGAAAATTGTTGATTCGGAAACGATAGGTTATAATCGACGGCTGGATATCTGTCTTGATTCAACATCACGTACGCGTTTTTAAGATCGCAATGATCGAAGATCGATGAATTAACTAGTTGACTACCGCTTCGATTAGTCTGAAACCCGACGATGATATATCTAGGCATTTCCGGAGACGACTTCACGCTAAGTCTCCAACTGAATGTAGTCGCCTGAGGAACCGTTATAGTATCACACTGATGAGCGCGATAAGAAACGGGTAGCGACGCTTTAGATTCGATTGTTTTGTACAGCTGCGCTCTTTCCATATCCGAAGGAATAACGTGTGGCATGAACCATGAGATTTTTTCAACGCCGACTTTACCCATAGCGGCCGCAGTAGCCGCATCGTCGGCGCCACGGGCTCTAAAGATAGCATCGTCGTCTGATTTGCGAACCAGCGTTAGCGTATGTTTCATACCGTACACGACTTTATCGTAATCTTCGCAAAAGCCGAAAACGTGTTTAAGAGGCACGATAAAGCTAAATGTACCTTTAACGGTTGGCTTCTGAATTAAATACGCCTGTCTGATCGCGAATCCCACGTTATCGGCTATAGCCGCCGTTGCCGCTGTATCTTTAGTCCAAAGCTGGTTAAGGCCTTGGGCTACGGAGAAATCGTTTGGATATTTCAATAGACCTAGCATCGTGGTAGCTTGGCCTGGGTGGAAAACCGTTTCGATATCTTGGTTCGAAAGAGAATACGAAATTTGACTAAACAAATGCATCAACCCGTTGTTCGTGATGGCTACCGCATCGGCATTAGCGTAAGCGGCTCCAGTCGTTTTAGTTAGCCTACCTTCGATCAGCAGGTACGACTCGGACGGGTGGCTAAATAGATCTTGTTGTTCGATGTTTATACGAATTTCTCCGGCGCTGTTTAAGCCCGTTCTCGTTGCGGGTTCGTATTCGTGCCATTCATATCGCTCGATTCCATCGTCGGTTAATGAACTTTCTGTAAATCTTAGAATATCAGACTGCATGACTTTTTATTAACTAGAGATTTTATTTTTAAACGATCGTTACGCCATTTTCAACCCCGCTCCGTTTAAACGCCGCACTAGATCTTGGATCGTTATAGCATTAGAACCGGACTTCATTCCGGAACCTGCTAATAGTTTATTTATATTAGTTCCAGCGTTAGACTTCACGCCGTTATCGATTAACCTCGCTAAGATAGCCGCATTCTCTGGCGTAAGCTTCGACGGTGGTATCGTTTCAACCTTTTGATTTTCGACAGCGTGCGGTGACAGTACCGATGATGCTAAAAGTTTAGCGGCGGCTTTATCTACCAATCTTTTACCGGCTTCTACGGCGGTATTCTTTCCAACCTCTAGAGCTTTTTTACCCAACTCTCTCGCGGCATCTTTACCTACGCTAAGAGCGGTTGAGGCGACTCGGTTAGCAACGCCCGATGTAAAGAGCCTCTTGAAAACTCCGGTAATAGTATCGAATATTCCAGCTCCTCCTATAACGTGTTGTTTCTTATATCTTCTTTTAATAACGACCAGCATTTTTATAATTACAACATTAAGTTTTTATACGAGTCTGTGTCTATAACCCCTTGTCTTTGCAGTTCCTCGCATATACCGATTATCTCGTTTCTAACACCCGTATTACCCGCCTGGAAACTAGCGATTCGTAAAGACAACATTTCTACTAACGCATTCGGATCTTGCGGAATAACTACGACCCCTTCACCTGTTGAGGGCTTACCTTTCATCGCTTCCCATATCGGTTTAATAATTTTCCACTTTTCGCCTCTAGATGATTTCGGTTTATTAGGATTGTTCTTTGATCTCATAGCATTCGTCGCGTGTAGAGCCAGTGCAATGAATGCTCTTAACACTTGCATGTTGATATTTATGGGTCTTTGATATGGCTCTGACGGTTTACATCGATAAGGGCGCGCACAAAAGGGCGCGACACAAAAGGGCGCACACAAAAGGGCGCGATCACATAAGGGCGCGGTCACATAAGGGCGCTGTCAAATAAAGGCGCAGGCATTAATAAGACCGTGTTCCAATATGAGCGCGCGCCAATATTAATTGGGTGGCTGATTAATATACATTATAGGCCCTACATGTCAATGAAAGCATACATAATAGCCTACTAACATTTAATCGCTAATAAAAGCAATGACAATGCAGAAATTATTGTCGATAAAATAAACTCTTATTATAAGCACATTTAAATCTATATTAATCCAACGAATAAACATGTGTAGATAAGGTTATCTCTTAATAACTCATTGATTATGAAGCAAACATAATAATATTTAATCGCAGTTCCCGTGCTAATGAAGTCGTTTGTAGATAAAGTTGTCTTTTAATAACACATTGATTATAGGGAGAAAACAGATTTAGGCTAAATGCGCCTATGATAAGAGGGTAGAACCGAGTTTACGTTGCTAAATTATTTTATATTGTCAATTTAAATGGAAGCTGGATCGATGAAAATAATTAATTGTTGGCCTAAATCAAAGTTGGATTGATGAAACTAATTCTTTGTTTAAATAGAAGCTGGATTGATGGAAATAATTGTTTCCGTAAATAATTCTTGCCTAAATAGAAGTTGGATTGATGAAAAAATTCTTGGTTAAATAGAAGTTGGATTGATGACAGTAATTTTGCTTAAACAGAAGTTCGATTGATGGAATTTTTTTCTTAAATGGAAGCTGGATTGATGACCACAGTTATTTTGGACATTGGTAGACTGCTTACTTACTAACGTCAAGTACGGCATTGAAGACATTAAAATAATTTAGAAACGTAAACTACGGGATAACCTAATAAGAGTTTATTTTATTGACAGCGATTTCTGCATTGCCATTGCTTTTATTAGCAATAAATTTTAGTATTATGTATGCTTTCATTAATCAGCGACCCCATTAATATTAGCGCGCGCTCATATTGGAACACGGTCTTATTAGCCTGCGCCTTTATTTGACAGCGCCCTTATTTTACCGCGCCCTTATGTGTCGCGCCCTTTTGTGCGCGCCCTTTTGTGTCGCGCCCTTTTGTGCGCGCCCTTATTGAGGGATACCGGCTCTGACAAGAGAATTCAGACAAATGTGTTGTTTATGCAGATCTCTCTTAGTAATACCAATAATTATCATCATCATCATTTATTGTTAACCAATTTTGAACAGTGCATTTACAATTGAACAGAGTTTTCATCGTTAGGGTAACTAGGAGGCCCGTTAAGGATGAGAATCCCGCTAAGTTATGATCACCTATAATAGTACCAGGTTGCAAATACATCCAGAGGCAGTTGCGGCTGCTTTCTAGTTCAAGTTTGTTCGTTTGGCTATCAGCCCTGTACAGATGATTGACTATAAGACAAGTTAGGAAAATAAATCCATCGTTTACCGTGTTTAACAGTAGCATATCCATAGCAATTTAACTAATTACTTAACTAATAGCTTAACTATTAACATCGGTTAGATTACATATTTGGTGAACACGCAGCATCGTTGTAATCATTAGGCCCTATACAGATTGGATTGGTCGTTTGACAATTATTTCAGTTCGAATCTCATTCCATACGGAGGAACCATTGTGCTTGGCGGAGAATTTACCTGGATTTGAATGTGCAAACGCCGAGCGATAGGCCTACTTGTCGAGCTCCTGGTGTAGTGGGTGTGAATATCTGATCCACACTGGAAGTATTCAATAAAGTTAGGTGTAGGAGATTATGTGTAAAGCAAAACACAGAGGTACCTATTTGTAGTATTTTTATTTGATGTAATTTGAGTTCTGTGAATAGGTTTCCTCTGTATATATAATCCAGGGGATGGGGCTTTCGCAATAACCCGTAGTGCTCGTTTCTGTGGTAATTAATTTGCTTAATCTAGAGTTGTGTGTGGAGGCCCAGACTATCGTACTGCAACTAAAGTAGGGGTATATCATAGAGTAATAGTTTTATGCGAATAGCATTTCGCAGTAGGAGGGAAACACGCGATATTATGCCTATATTCCTTGCTATTTTTGTAGTGATGGATTTTATATTGATGTTCCAAGTCAGGTGCTCGTCATGATTGTACACGCGCGGTCAACTTGTGAAATGCTAACGTCATTACGTGATCAACTTAAGGAGTCTGTGGGAAGTTCCGTGATAGTAAGTTTTCTTTTGCTACAATTGTGGGCTCCATACTGCGTAGATCATCATCATAGCTTTGACATAATTGTCTTGATTTGAGTCATTATTCCACAATTGAAACTGTCCTTTATACTTCTTTTTTCTGTGATATGTCGTCTCTAAAATTATTAAGTACTTATAACGTGTCTGAAGTTTTCTTTTCAAAGCGACAAAGTCTGAAGTCATAATTAATTATTTCGTGTAGGCCTAATTTGAGTTGACTTTAGACAAACTTTGCCTATAGGCCTACCTGCTGCTAAATGGCAAAGAATCTAGTGCTGCCCTTCGATTAACATTTTTAAGTCGCATTTTTAAGTCGCAGTTTCTAAGTCGGAGTTCATCGATACATTTTTAAGTCGCATTTTGAAGTCGCAGTTCATCGATCAAACAAAATTTATAATCGAAAAGGCCCTGTTAACTGCAATTAATTAATCGCAATTTAACAAAATGAACAGTTTTTTAAATTTATTGCCATAAATACATTGTATTCTTCAATCTTCAACACAGGTTTCATTTTTCTTATCTTCTGATAATCTGAAGATCACACTTTTAAGCATAATCAACTGTCAAGTCTAAATAAGTAAAAACTTAAATGATTAGACATTCAATGCACGTACAAATAATCATCATTAAACAAAATACAAAAGTTGTTAATGTTGTAATCATAGTTCCACTACAAATCTATGCAATATTTAAGTCTTTTTTTATGGATTTCGACTAATTTTAAATTTATTCTTTCGAGTGAAGCCCTATATTTAAGCAAACTGGCTTATCAGAGGACGATTTCTCGGATCTTTACTGGTCATGGCTCGGTCGCAATATAAACGTGGGTACAATACAACACATACAACACAACGGACAATATACATGGGGCGCGGTGGTATAGGGGTATGTTCGGTGCCTTGCAGCTGGGGGTTGCGGGTTCGAATCCACCTCAAACCGCCGCGTAGGGACCATGGGCAAGTCCTTCACTGGCAATTGCTGTGCGCTTCCGCGTGAAACTCCGATTCAGCGTCCGCGCAGTAGTCGGGAACGCCTCTGAATGGGCAATCTGGTAGAGGCGCTATAACAAGTGTTCAAATACAATACAATACAATACGTTACTGGGATAAAGCGATGCCCCTTTCTAGTTAGATAAAGAAATGTACAGAAGGCACAATTAGGCCTACAGCTGTTGAAGACATATATTTCTTGGCTACTCTGACAATTTAATATTGTCTTTAAACGAAATTTTGAAAACCGGTACTTAGTGTTTGTCACGTGCCAAACAAGGGAGAGTCGAATTACGCGGCAGAAATTTTCAAAATTCACGGTAGCATTTTGCAAAAACGGCGAAAAATCACGGCAAATTAATGGCATGAAATCATGCTTCTATTTGATCAGATCCGACCAAACAATAACAAATAAAATGTCAGTGTAAATGTTATGTATCAAATGGAGTTTGTATTTAGTGTAAATGTTATGTATCAAATGGAGTTTGTATTTACTAAGCTCTAATCAATGTAATCATATCAATAACATAGATCACAAAGCAACGACGCGCAGTCAGTCAACGTTCGGTACATACTTATAGTTTCTGCAATTGTAGACCATCATTACATGTAGCGCCAAGATATTATCGTCTGTAACATTTTGAAGCTGGGGCGAAACATGGCAGTTCCGAACATTGTGTTGCATTAATTTCACGAAATTTACCCAATATCAGGGCAATTCACGGCATTTTGTAATGCTTAGTGTTTGTTACGTTTGAAGCCCTAACCAGTAACGAAGAACGAAAGAAATCGTTCGTCTTACAGAAAGCAATATGCAGCATGATGCAGAAAAACAAAAAATATTCCTTGATACAACACTTTGGAAATGACAATATTGCGCTGGTTCTTAAACATCAAATAAACCGTCCAAACTCGAATAAAATGCAGGCTTATTATTTGACACGGTGACAATTGCGTTGAAAATATTAATCAGCATTAAAAATATTAATCAGCGTAAAAATTATGCGTTAATCACGCTAACGGCGATTAGGCCTAATCGATAGAACTAGCAAAGACTAATGCTAAACCAGTTATTATGTATCCCATATTGTGTGATAAAATTTAGAGTTCTTAATGTTGTTCTGATGAAAGAAATCGTTTCACGTCTATGGACCACATGTGCAAACTCTTCTTTTGCTCATTTTTGGAGTGGAACAACCAGGAATGCAGCAGGCTTCGTTGTGCAATCATTCATGGATGTGACCCAACCCTCATACAAGTTGACCCCAGAATGTGGACTTAAAAACTTTTTCTGCTTATAGGCAAGTATGTACGGGACATCTTTTGTTGATTTTGTGTTCTAGGCACATATGGAGTGGTTTATAAAGCAAAGAATAAGAAGACTAACCAGTTTGTTGCTCTTAAGAAGATTCGTTTGGAGAGTGAGGAGGAAGGAGTTCCATCAACTTCTATCAGAGAAATTTCACTTCTGAAGGAACTACAGCATCCAAATGTTGTCAAGTGAGAATTATAGAATGGTTTCTGTCTACTTGTGCCCAGAGCTTCTCATTTGAAAATAGAAGGCGATTTGAAAATCGATCGCGCTGGATTGAGTACGCGATATGTGCGCGGTCGACGTCGGGACCTTTTGGGTACAGCGTATTTTGTGTATTGTACGTTATTCGTAAAGAGCCTTTCCACCGCACTGGGCGTGAGTTGTACAGCTGGATGGCGTAGGCAAGTAGCTGTAGTACCCTGGAATATAGCTGTTACTCAGTCCGTCTATGCAAATTTTGTCCAAGAAGGGCTTCATGGTCTCGTTAAACTTGTGAGCCGCAGGAACTCCTGAGTCTCTTGGATAATCCGTCTCCTTGTTCGTCACCTGGACCTGTCGACACTTCTCCCACAGGTAATCTACGAAACAGTGATGGAGCCAAAAGACCGGGTCTAGCGGAGAGCAGGTAATGACCCCCATGTGACCATAGACAAAGATGTGAATCTGGCCATGGTAGGCTTCAAAATTGTTTGAAGTATATGGCGTCATAAGTACGGTGAAATTATAACAAGAACTTGAAATAGTGTTGAGTCGGGTTTGAGTATAGAGATAGTCGTTTCCTCCGACATCACGATATAGTGTCGACCCTTCGCTGATGCAGTCCCCATATGCCGGTAGATAGGCAGCGAATCCTGTCGTCACGAACCCATTGCCATTGCCAAAATATTCGGGTGTCCAGAGACAAGATTGAGAGGCGTCGGGCAAAGGATAGTCGAGAGACGAATCCCAGTAACACAAGTTGACCGAACTATTGTATTCCTGCAGCGCTCGCTCAAATCTGTCTCAAAGTAATACAGAATAATATGCATCGAAATTCAACTGCCAAGTTGTTCTATATGCCGTTGCTTAAAAAAGCAACATCTCTAATATCAAAACAAGTTAATCAGTGCACGCGTTTTAATGTAACAGATAGAAAACAATTTGCCACCTAACCATCAATTTTAAAAGTTTTAGCGTATCAGATAGCTTTTTGAGCACTGTGAATTTATACATTGTGTGAACGTTATAATATAAGTCAGAAAGGTTTGAATTCTTTAAGACAGCCTGAAACTTATTAACACAATATACTACAGTAACCATGATTTAAAAAACAAGTTATAATATAGCTAGACAGACCCAGAAACTCAACATTTCTAAAACGCTACCCTATTGATTGGCGCGTTGCAGCAGCTGTAAATTACAGAAAGCGCTGCGTCATTTACGAGCGCTGCGTCAAGTCTGTCTAGGTCTGCCTAGCTGTATTATAGCTTGCTATCCAGAGATCAATGTCCAGCGGAGCTCAATTCCGGTTTTCAGAGAGAGGAGGACGAGAAGCTGCTATCGCCGGCTTCGTTGAGTAGGCTACGTGAAAGCATGGAAGGTGGATGGATTAAGGCAGGGATTGTTGGATGGATTATTATAAGAAAATAACCGCAACAAAGTATTTCAATCGTTTGCGTTACCTTAGGAGATACTCTCGATGCCATCCTGGAAAGTCTGGACCGAAGTGTGCTCCTGGTGCGTATTCCGATGTATGCTGTGACACGAAGATCTGGTAGCGAGTGGTAGTTGAATTAGGGGGTGTAGTGGTGAACATCCATTGAAAAGCGCTGAACAGGAGCTGTCGTTGTGCGTCGCTCAGGGTCCGACATTCCTGTCTAATTCCAGGAGCGGCAGCAGCAGCAGCGACGAACGAAGTCTGCTGTTTTGGTGGAGTGCCCAGATGGTTTAAATAGGTTCGTTCCGCTTCTGTTAATTGTTTGGATCCGTGTGTCTTATTATCATTCCAGTCATTGCGCATAATTGTTTGGCACTCGCTTTCACTTTGGCACTTATTGGCAGCGTCCACTTCACACCAATACAGAGCGATCACGAGGACTAAAAGCCACTGCATGGTAGCTGTATTTCTTCCTGTTAACCTGATGAAGAGGGCCTACCAAAACAAAATTTATGAGAACCACTGAAACATTGCTTTGTTTGGAACTTGGAGCAAATCAGTCATCAGATCAGTTAGAAGAGCAATTAAGAATGAAAACTAATTGACGAGTGGTTGCGATTCCAGATGTGATTTCAGTCCCTTGTAAATTCTCTAAATCACGAAGTTTCATATAGGCCTATAACTCGGTAAAACAAGACATAATCATTTTTGAAACAATAACTTAGCTATTCAAAAAGTTGTTTGCTTCATCTTTAGGATCTTAAGATTTGTCGTTTAAGATCTCGTAAGTTAATCACCCAGAAAGGTTGTTAAACATACTAACACGTCGCCACTAAACGAACAACTGATGAATGTCAGAATTACTGTACGAACTTATTACAGACCTTTTTGCTTGGTATTATTAAATCAGCAAAGGCATGAGCGTGAAGCAGTGACTTTGCAATCGCTTTTTCGTCTAGTTGTTCGTGTCCTTTTTACAAAACCTCTGTTAATTACTTTGACGAATCCCTTTTAACTAAATGATCGATTTCTTGCGTTGTTAATAGCGTCTTTTATCAAGGTGACTTCGTTAATGATCCTCCTCGTCATTGTCCTCCTCCTCGTCTCTTCACCTCGTCCTCGTCGTTGTCGTCTTCTTCGTCATCGTCTCTCCTGGTCGTCGTCATCTCATTCCTTTTCCTTTCAACCTCTCCTATCACTGTATCGCGTCATATTACAGCGCGTCACTGCAACGCGTCACCTACGCATCGCCTTCTTCCCTCTTTGCCAGCAAACCATGCAGCACTTTACTACTGCAGCTGCATTCGCTCGTAACTAGGAAAGAGTTTAGAAAAGCCTTCAAAGAGAGAGGGAGAGAGAGAGTCAGAGGGAGAGAGAGACAGGGAGAGATAGACAGGGGGAGAGAGAGACAGGGTGAGAGACAGACAGACAGAGAGGCAGACAGACAGAGACAGACAGACTGACAGAGAGAGACAGAAAGACGGAGAGAGACAGAACGACAGAGAGAAACAGAGAGACGGAGAGAGACATAGAGAGGCAGAGAGACAGATAGATAGAGAGACAGAGAGAGACACAGAGAGACAGAGAGACACAGAAAGAGACTGAGGCTCAGTATTACGAAGTCAATTCAGAGTACACTATTCACTGGGGTTTGTGTATATCTACTTTGCGATCGGTTTTGTTCCTAAGTCTTCGACGATTACGAGGTGAACTTTGCGATTAAACTAAATGGATTTTCGCTACGGTTACCCTCGTCGAATACGAGTTGGATTCTTAGTTGAAAATCGAGAATAGAATCTTAAAGACTGACGGATTGCAACTTTGTAAATAATAAAGTGTTCGAACTACTTTCAATCTCTTGCAGACAGCAGAGTCGTTCCACACGGACATAAGATTATCGTTAGGTATCGGGGTGGCCGTCCTGAAGAAATAGTTAGCCCTTACTCTTAGAGTCCAATAAATCTTATTCTAAGATATGCTGGACAACATTACACAAACGACAACACTTTTATTGATCGTGTTTGCATTTACTCTTAGTGACCCGGGAATATGAGCGATTTTCCCCGCAATTAAGCCATCATAAAATACGAATCATACAGAAAATTATGGATTGTAACAATTCAGACAAATTTGAGTCTTGTAATAATAGACCTACAGTTTAATATTCATATTGGTGTCGTTGCCGCAAAAAGATATTCTGTAGAAAAACAGACATTCTGTAGAAAAACAGACCCCAAAGGTCCCTAGAATTGGTGGCTATAGGTCATTAAACCCGTTAATGACCACTTTTATCCAGTGGTCAGATTTTTATGATCTTTTGCATAGAGTCCTTACAATGAAAGTACATAAGGGTAAAAAATGTTAGCACATACGAGGCAAAACGCTCGTAAGAATCAACTGTGTTGTTATATAGCATGTCTTAGTAATAGAAACTGGCGTGCAATATCAAAATAAAAATAATACTGATAGCGGCTATTATAATGCCAATGTTGTTTTACTTGATGTCAGTGTCTGACAGCAGTGATTACTGTCAAAGTTCGTTGTCTCAGCTTTCAGCAGGGTGCGTTGGTGACATTTCAGTTCATTGACTGTGGAAAGTGGCAAAACAGTTGACATGTGAAGCAACAAGACATTTTCTACACTGACGTGAAACTTTCTTGCCACAATGTCCACAACTCCTCTACTCCTAAATGCCTTTGATGGTGTGATCCAAGTGGTAAAATCCCATCTCTTGCAGCAATGGCTTTCTCTGCAGTATGCAGGTTCTATGCTTGTGGTCTGCAACTAGACATTTTCTACACTGACGTGAAACTTTTTTGCCACAATGCCCATTGCCCACACCTCCTCTACTCCTGAATGCCTTTGATGGCGTGATCCAAGTGGTCAAATCCCATCTCTTGCAGCACTTGCTTCCTGTGCAGTATGCAGGCTCTATGCTTGTGGTCTGAGCGGATTGAATATCTCAGAATGTATGCATTGGCAATCCTCCTTGTAAATTCCAAGAGGTCAAGTCTCTGAGTCTCATGGCAATGATTCTGTCTATAGAGCATCTAAGCATTGCCAAAGGAAGCACTAACCAGGAACCAGGAAGGAGAAGACTGGCCAGTGGCCACCACCACATCTCGGTGCGAACAGTTGTCGGTTGCGATGTTTTAGCCAACACGATCGACGCCACCCATGTATCTGATATATCTTCTGTTGCAACTGACCACATGTGTCTGAGGGTCAGAGATGGCCTACTTGTCATTGTTTGACCTTGCAACGCCGTGATTGACCCAGTTGCGCTGCGGAATGACAGTTTGATGCCAGTGTAACAGTATTTCAGTTGTGCCACCGAAGTTAGAGTCAAAGGCATTGAAAACAGGGCCTTGAAAATTTACCTCCCAACCAGTTTCAAGCTAGACAGTACTGCCCGATGCACCTACGAGAACGGAAAGTTGTTTTACCAATTATTGACAAACAGTCGCACATATTTTCCTGTCATTTTTGCTTATATATTAATTTATACATTTTTTAATTGATTAGTTTAATATTGTTTTACTGCTGGATACCAACTTCTTTGGGAGGCTCCTCGGTTGGGTCCCCAAACTACAGGCGTGCTGATGGGAGCCTTCTGGGGCCAGTAGGATCTTACTGAATATTATAAGGTTAAACTAGTAACCCAGAAAACAACACCAAACGCATTATGTATTATCGTACAGAGATCACGAGCATTGCCCGGTTATATATAGAATAAAGCCATCGGGCTGTGTACGGACGTCTATACAACTGCAGTTGGGCTTGAAAATAGTTGGGATGAAATTTTTTGTAGCTCCTGTTTTCAAGTCCCCATTTTGACTCCTACTGCCGAATATGATGACATCAGATGATGACTTCTTTGATGCAGTTATAGGCATCTCTCATTTGTCAAAGCAATTCTTTTCGGATTTTTCAGCAGTGCTTTTGGTTCGATTCAAGCGGGTAGTGTCTGTTGCCCGAAGCCTTCAATTGTGAAACTGGCAAGCTGAGGCAAAGAAGTGAATAGGTTGTAAAAATATAAGTTGTTTGCGGACACAACGACCTGATCATCGCGACCATTTCATTCAATGTGTACCTACACAAAACATGACATAGTACACTTTTCATCATTTCCAACCTGCATTGATTTTCCACCGTAGCCCAGCTTCTGGCTCGCTGATCCATCGCATTTCGACCAGGCTTTTCCATTGAACAATGATTTTGGATTACAACTTAGCTTGAAGTGACCATCGACTGATGTTTTAGATAATATATTATAAAGGCGCTATAGAAGTCATTAGATTAGATACACTATAACAATAGAGTGAGCAATGAGCATAGATTCCAATTAGGGGCATGAATAATGATGATTGTTAGTGACAGGTTTGCACATTCAATAAAAAGTCTGTATGGCCTACCATTCATGTTCAGCGTCCTTTTACAAGAACAGCATGTTTTCATTCAAATTTTCCATAATGAAAAAGATGTTGCTTGGGAAAATGAAATGACACAAAACTCCAAAGTAAGCTATTTTATATAGTAGGCTTGCCTAAGTAGTAAAATAAAAATTACCATTTCTTCTTGACGAGTGGCATTTCTGGATTCCAAAATTTCGCAAAAACACAAGTACAATCAACTGTGATAAAATCTTCACAGATATCTATTTACCAACATAATTTGGACCCAAGTAAATAAGTTGATACATGTGATTTCAAAAATAAGTAAGTAAATATTACTGTCTTTTAAAAAGGAAATGGTCATTAACGCTTTAAAGACACTCCTATGGGCGCCCTTGCCGACTGTTCTAGGGTAATAACCCCTTAGGCAATAACCGACGGCCAGTAACCCCCAGTCAACAACCCCACGGGAGTTTTGACTCGGAGTTATTTACCCCGGGTTATTGTCCATGGGATTATTGACCGGGAGGGGGTAATTTGCCTAGAAGGTTAATGGCCGTGGGGTTATTGGCCTGATAGCCTTGCTGACAGTTTGATGAAGCGTGTGCTTTTTACATTTCTGAGTAATTTAGGCACTGGTTATTTCTAACGTCTTTTAGCACAAGCCATCATTGTAAGCGTGGGTTAGTTGCCATTGCGAAAATACAAGGAATATGCACACACATTAATACAGGACTATATGAAGACGAAATAATCAAGTGTGCTGAAGTGAGTTTACAAGTTTCGAATAAAAACAACAATATAGATGGGTGCATTTTTAGTCCTATATTTAAATCTATGAATTTTATGGGCATCTGTTGCGTTTTGCAAGACACCGTTGCTGATTGATTGAGTGTTCGCCTTGCAACGCTTAGAGTGCGAGGTCGGGTCACCTGCCCAAACTAAGAGATTCATCGTTTCCGTAAGGTATGAGAGTGACATGGTTCTAGTAGGGCATGTTATAATAGCTTCAGTTTAGCAGTATGTAGGAAATGCCCAACTATTATAGGCCTACGTAAAATGCCTACGACTTTTTGGCACCCTATTGGTAATGATATCCATTTAAACTGTTATGTAATTAAAACCTCACGGAATTCGGTTTCGTGTACACGAGGGAGTCACACATTCATTCATTCATATCGAACATTTGTATAGCGCCCCTTCAAGTAAACTACTCAGAGGCGCTCCCGACTCCAGCACGGCCAAAAAGAACGGTTTTAAGGTGAGAAAAGAACGTGGGAGAGAAGGTCCTAGGAACAAGGCGAAGCAATTATGCAATTATGCTGAATTCAGTATTGGGAATCACCATAATTTATTATTACCAAAAATCATGTAGTTAGTCTTATCTAATATAAAAAAGTTGGCAGAAACCGATGGCTAATTAGCCTTAGATCATCATTTAAGATTTCACTTAGTACCAAGAGACTATGTATGACCTGTGGCAGAAATATTTCTATCATCATTTCTATCCTTATAGCCTATAGCCATTCGCATCGAAAAGCTAATAAATGCAAGGCATTGAAGCGTGCGTGGCGCCCTCTAGCGACTGCACGTACTGTTGGGGAAAAGTACTGACAAAGGATCTACCAATAGGTCTCGAGTTCAAATCCGAGGAAAGGCTATAGAGAGCAGGATTAGCTCTTGATTCCATTGAAGGCACTACCGAAGTCAAGTTATCGATCATTTTATGAGGCGCACTCATAAATAACCTATTTTCAAGTTCTGAATGCGTGTTACCAGGGTTCTTTGTAATTAACCAGGGATTGCCCAGAGTGGTGTCCGTAGCTCCTCGATCTGAGGCCAAGGCGCCTGTTCGCCCTGCGGGGTTCTGATTTCCCTCAACAGTTTGAAGAGTAGTTATACATTGCTTCAAGTCCTCTATCTGAGTGTTATTATTCAGATTGATTTGTGTTTGTTCTTCCAGAAAGCGATTGAGAAGAGTGTCCAACCCTTTCTGGCGAAATAGAAGTTCCTTCAACATTTCGTCTGAATTACCAGGAGAATGGGTCAATTGCAACTGTTCACTTTCAATACTTGTTGGACTAACTCCTGTCTCGCTAGTGATTTCGTCAACTTCATCGATTAACTGAGATTCAGCCATTTGTATTGATTTATTAAAATTTGTCAATTAATTGAACTGAAATTATGTTCTTTGATTAAACAGTTTAACTAAACAGGTTTCCTCGATTGAGTTTCAATTATTACAAGGTTTGACAAATTAATCGGTTTACAATCAATCTCGCACAACGTAGGTAAATCGATCGCACAAGATTGTCGAATATCTCAACAAATGTCTAATCTATAGCTTTAAAGTTACCACTGCTAGTTAGCGAGATCGATTATTAATAACGCTCCCTAGTACTTTCTGATTGACATTTAGTACGATCAATATCTGGGCATCTGGAGTTAATTTCAATTGGCTAAAGAAAATAAAATTATACTCCCTGCTTCGTATAGGAACGGGTTCGTTTCCCCGTTTAGTGAAATCGAAGTTTCCCAGAGATTAGCATCAATCAAATTCCTCCACTGCAGCACATCCAATCGAAACAATGGTCACCAACAGAATCGGATACAAAACCCAACAATTTCGATATCAAACTGCTTCCAATAAACAGCAAAGGTTCCAGGGTGACCAAGCACCAAAATCCCCGTAAATTTATCGTAATAACTCCCCGGTCAAACGAAGGAAATCATCGATGATCACCGATTAAAACACCCAAAATTACCGACCATCCGTGTCAGCCATTTTCTAACGCTCCTTCTTCGACTAAAAACTCCCAGAGAACACTGCGCACCAGGTCACATGACCGCCAGGATCCAATCCGAATTTTCCTTATAATGAATTTAGCGCCAACTTTTCCTTCAACTGACGACAACCAATCAGGTCCGTCGTAACTTCCTCGGCTATTTATAGCTCAAGTGCCTAACAAATCAGGCGCCTACCAGTCCGGCCAAACATGGACTAAATATTTTTAGAGAGACTACCCTCTGGCGAATTTCACATTCGCCACACCCTCCCCCACTTAATCCAAATTTTTACCTTATGGTGAAAATTTATAGGCCACTAGAAGGGACGGTGCTCTCCAGGTCTCATATAACATTAATTATTACATAGAACAAAAATTCCTAGGGCCTTTAACACAACCCTCTACTGATCATGAATTAGTAACAAGTGGCATCCTTATACACAGTCAGGTTCACGGCAGAACAAATTAGTATACAATAACAAACGATCAATTCACAAAAATCCGGCGAATCCGGCAAAATTCTGCTGAAGGCTAATTGCCCAAGTCTTAAACTCAAGAAGGAAGGGCTGTTACCCAACCGTAAAGCAAATACCACATCAATTATAAACACAAAGGCTCCTATGAGTTAAATACAGTCTGCCCAAGGTCAATCCTGACCTATCAGATCGATTGCACCACCGATCAGTTTCCGTCAGATAAGATTCTATATTAAGAAAGGCCAAAACCATGGAGCGTGCTTAAGCGTGAAAAGCACGGCCACAATCACGTGGACACGCCACACAGAGGTTTCCGCTCGATCCTTAACGCTGGACAGAGCCTGCAGGAACTCAGCTTCCGAAACGGCGGGACTTAGAGGTAAAAATCGAGGAATTATCTCCATCGCCAGAATCCAAGTGTCTAAACTATTCCAGAGCGTTCCCTCCCAGGGCTCCAAACCCTGACCAAAACCCATGCCGGCACTTAAATCAGGCACTACCATAAATGGTTCTTCCTCAGCCCAACGTACCAAGGTATCTTTGATCTGAGGCAGTCCCGCTATAGTCTGGAGAGTAGTGATGACTACCAAAGCTACATCAGAGTATCGATTAAGAATGGGCTGCTCGTCCACCATTTTCTCGAAAGCGTCCATAGTAACGGATAATTGACCAGCGTCGTAGAGGACTTTCATGAGCATCCACACGACTCCACTAACCCTTAACCGAGAAGGATTACCCGGGCAGTCGATACCATCAGGAAGAGACTTAAGCAGCAGGAGGTCGGTGGGATCTAAGAGGGGCATTTCGGAGATGTCCGACAGACTTCCCGGAGACAAGACAGAGCGGAACCGGCTGGGGCCAGCCACCGGAGAGCGGTCTTTCGTCTCAACTTTCAGCATCCGACAGGATCCGGGAGAGGAAGGAGACCGATGTGACGACTCAGTAGAGGAGATAAGAATTGGAGCTTCCAGCCGGGCATTTTCTAGATCAGCCAGGTACCTCGCTTGTGCCTCCGCTAGGGAATCTAACTCGCTCGAACCTAAAAACAATAAATTTATCAACCGTAAACCTTACCAAATCTAATTTAACAAAACGAAAGCATTTTATTATTTAAATTACCCCCGGGTTTCACTTAACGATAGCGCAGAGGCTTCCTGATAATGCGCGGTGGCCTTTTATCAGGGAATGTCTCTCGATGCGTCGTATCATGTTCGATAACGGGTGTAGAGGGCCCATTATCTCCCAACTCATCTAATTCGTTCCGGGGTTCCTCACAATCCCAATCCGGTAGGGGTTCGAACTCCTCTGGAGGTGGCCTTTCCTCCGAATCCCGTGGCATCTCCCCTTCACACAACTTAAGCTTGTCTATATAAACCAGCATGGGCTGTGAACGGGCAGACTTCCGGATCTTGTACAGTACTGAATTGACCTGTTCCACTACCTCGTAAGGGCCGGTGTAAAACTTAGCCCACTTATCCTTAAGGCCAGGGCGTCTCCTCGGGTAAAAATACCATACTCGGGAACCTACAGGAAACGAGGTCGGTTTTACCCGCAGATCATATCTGAACGCTCGGCTGGTGGCTTGGCGCTGCATGAATTTTCTGGCTACCCCAAAGTTATCCTGCATCTTAATCATTTGAGAGGCCACAAAATCATCAGTAGTAGACAACAAATTTGCAACAGAGATATCGCCTAAAACAAGATCGAGCGGAAGACAAAGCTCTCTGGAAAGAAAAAGACGATTCGGAGTAAATCCGGTGCTTTCGCTTTCGCTGGCTCTGTAGGCGGCCAAGACGTAGGGAAGATGCAAATCCCAATCTTTCTGATTCTGGGCAACGTTCTGGACATAGGCGTGGGGATGGACAACCACTTTAGCAAGCATGGCGGTTTTAAGTCGAACCTTTGGATGAATGGCCACTTGACGATAATCTGCCAGGTTGTCATCACAAAATCTGGATGTTCCATCATTTTTCCTCACCATCACAACATTGCTAGCCCAAGCAGATGACGAAGGCTCGATTAACCGTTGGTGTAACATGCTTTCAACCTGTTCATCAATGACCGGCAATAATGTGAGCGGTTGACGACGTAAGGCCTGCCTTACAGGTGCTTCTTGTCCAGTTTCTATCTCATGTTGAATCACGTCTGTAAAACCAAGATCCCATTCGTTCATCGAAAACGCCTTCTGATTATTCAGAATAATCTCCCGTAATTTGTCCTGTACTCCAGCTGGAACATCATCGGCAATGTCTGACCATAATGGCGAAAGAACAGAGTTTATTTCTTCTTGAGTTGGTTTACCTTGACCTTCCACGACGTTTGCGCAAGCAGCTGCGACTTCGGTTGTGACATCCATTACTGTTACTTCTTCTGCCATACATTGAGTACCCTTCTTTAGCCTGATTTCTTTACTGGTCGGATTCATCACACGAACTGGTAAGTCGACGATTCTTCCTGGCAATAAAGTACCTGAAATTACCAATCCGGAGCTCAACACCTGAGGCTGGGTAGCCCATTGACTATCAGACGAACGCAGATGAGAGACAACTGCGTAAGTGTTAATGTCCAGTTCGCTTAGTGGAGGTACTTTCACATCTTGGGCGACAATTATTCTTCTGCAATTTCCTTGTCGTTTTCTTGTGCATATGGGAAAAGTATGATTCTGTATCTTCACCCATCGTTCACCAAAGTTCCAAAGAGCATTCTGTCTCTCCAGCCATTCCAATCCCAAGATTAATTCAGATATTTGTTCGGTAATTAAACAAGAGACTTCAAATGAATAACCGCCTATTTCGCAGTTAATAGTGGCCTCGCCCAATACACGGATAGCTGTACCATTCGCGGCACGAAGAGTCTGGGTAGAAGAACGGATGTCCTTCTTAAGAACCAGAGAAGCAGGAGCAAGAGTAAGTTCTGAACCGGTGTCAAGCAAAGCGAAGGTAGATTTTCCATTAACCTTGAGTGACAGATAAGCGTTGTTACTGCCAACCACATGTCGGAGCGCACTCGGTTCCTGTTCATTTGAACCATCAGCTACAAATGGCTGTTCTCTCTGTCTCAATGGACAGACCCTGGCAAAATGTCCGATTTGACCACAGTTAAAACAGCCTTGAGACGGTCGAGGTCCATTCTGACGATAGTTTCGAAATCTTCCATTCATTCCATTCCTATTCCACTGATTTCTCCATTGGGACGATTGCTCAGGTCGCACAAAGTTCTGATATGGCGGAGCTTGCGGTGTGAAGTTATTCCCACTATCCAGACGATATTCTAATTGTTCTAATCTCTGTTTCTGCGGCTCCAACTCTTCTTTCAAGAGTTTACGAACTAGTTCAACCGGAAAGTCATTTTCTTTCACAGCTTTAATTCTTCCTGGACGACGATCTGAATGTTCTGTCTCTTCTCTTTCTGCTTTCCTGTACCCTTCTAACCTCAAAGCCAGTTTATAAGCAGAATCTAACGTTTCTGGTTCCCGTTCACGCAGTTTCAACGCTAATTCCTTATCTCGTAGAGCGTCAAGAAATGAACGAATGGCTATCGTTTCGCTATGAGTAGACGTAGGCCCAGGATAGGCAAGAATCATAAGCCTCCTTATGTCTTGTGCCAGCGATCCTAGATCTTCACCGTCCTTCTGGCGACGAGTATTCAATTGAGTTTGATACAACGACGCTTGATCAGAACTTCCATAGCGTAAGCGAAGCTTATTTACCAAGTCAGACCATGTAGTAACCGTATTCGAGTCAAACTCCCAAAGAAGTTGCGATGCAGGCTCAGACAAAGCACAGGTAAGCTGGTTTAATTTCTCCTCATCTGACCATCCATTGTTCTTGGAACAAACTTCAAATTTCCGAAGAAAGGCGTCCACAGAAGTTTTTCCATTGTAGGTACCCATCTTAATGTATTGACGAGGCCTTTCTGCATGTACACTAGACGGAGAGATATTGGTTTTCCCTTCAGATGTAGGTGGAACCTTGCGATTAACTGTTTCAGCAGCGATTGTCTCAGCTTTAGGTTTTGCAGGGACAAATTCTGTAACTACTGAATTCGACGCATTAGAGTTCATCTCATTCTGTCTAATTTCTTTAGCATCAGAGAGTTTATCGCTTTCTTTGGTTATGTACTTATCATTTAATTCATTTGTTTCGGCTATTCGACGTGGATACAACCAAGGTTCAGCATGCGAGAACTCATTGGTGTTCCGAGGAAATCTATTCATTTCGGCTATTTCGGAATTGATAGTCGAAGAAATGAAATAGTTACCTGGAGTAGACATCACTGATATGGGTTCCTTCACCCTTTCATGGACAACTGAAGACGAGCGTGGCTGACTCAGTTCTGAAGCTCTTGCAAACATGGATGGTGTAGAGTACATCACTGAAGTATTTTCGGATTTATTTCGATTCAATTCGAAGGAATGAAGAGTATTTGGAAGACATACATCAGAAGACTGATTCAAATGCAATCCAGCAGATTCATCATGTTTCATATTGAAGTTCGCAGAAGCAATCTTTGATGACAAGTCTTCATTTCGTATTGGAAAACTGAATTTGCTTGCCAAAGTGGTTGCCCAACGATCTTCAGTTATGAAAAGATCGGGATCCGTATATCTGCCTTCCGATGCGATGATTGGCCAATGACCCAAAGGTTTTTCGACCTTTTGCATCGGTAGACTTTTCCAATCCCTCGAATTTTGATTAACTCCTGCAACTGAAAACTCCAGATTAGAACATGATCGTACATTAGATTGATCTAAAATTCTAGAATTAGAAGTTAGTTTAGATTCTAATCTATCTTGTTTCCTAGGTGCATTTCTAAATGTCACCTCCTCGTCTGAAGAATAGTCCCCTTGATTCAAGCTCAGATAATTCAGACCATGAGCACCTTCTGCTTCTTGTTCATTTCTTCTATATGTGACCCTCTTAGGTCTAACTCCTGTCCCTTCAAAATTTCTTCTTTCGTCCTCAAAAAGCCTTCTCTCTTCCTCCAAGATTCTTCTTTCTTCCTCCAAGACCTTTCTTGTTTTATCAGGGACCTCATATCCTTTATTATTCAGTACCCCACTTCTGGTACCATTTGAAGCGTGCGTGGCGCCCTCTAGCGACTGCACGTACTGTTGGGGGAAAGTACTGACAAAGGATCTACCAATAGGTCTCGAGTTCAAATCCGAGGAAAGGCTATAGAGAGCAGGATTAGCTCTTGATTCCATTGAAGGCACTACCGAAGTCAAGTTATCAATCATTTTATGAGGCGCACTCATAAATAACCTATTTTCAAGTTCTGGCGCTGGGTTTTTAGTTCTGGGGGGTCCACGAAGATGAAATTAACTTGCAAGCTGCGTGGCAGGCGCCCGAGTGCGAGGCACTGCGAGCGCCGAAGGCGCGAAGCTGCCCACGATTAGGGGGTCTGGGGGAGCGTCGTAAGCTCCCCAGCGGGGTCTGGGGCGGAGCCCCAGCCGCCAACGCTTTTTGGAGTATAATGTTGCCATATGGAGCTCATTTTAGCCACTCTGAACTAAACATTTATAGCTTAAAAATGAACTTGATTTGTTAGTTGTTACGTTGACTTGGTCAAAAAATTTGCAAACATGTAATTACTATTTTATCTTAATTAATTTGATTTTGTAAACATCCAGTTAAAACATTGAAACAGAAGAAAACATCAAACATCAATATGTGTCGTGACAAGTTTAAAAGATATTTAACTATTGCTTATAAGTTTTTGTTTTAGGCCTATAATGTTGCCATATGGAGCTCATTTTAGCCACTCTGAACTAAACATTTATAGCTTAAAAATGAACTTGATTTGTTAGTTGTTACGTTGACTTGGTCAAAAATTTGCAAACATGTAATTACTATTTTATCTTAATTAATTTGATTTTGTAAACATCCAGTTAAAACATTGAAACAGAAGAAAACATCAAACATCAATATGTGTCGTGACAAGTTTAAAAGATATTTAACTATTGCTTATAAGTTTTTGGAGTATAATGTTGCCATATGGAGCTCATTTTAGCCACTCTGAACTAAACATTTATAGCTTAAAAATGAACTTGATTTGTTAGTTGTTACCCCCCCATTGGCTTAGGGGAAAAAATTTTTTTGCACCCAGCACGATGAAGTTTTAACAATATTCGCAATTTTTCGGTTGAAAACACAAATTACCAGTATTTTAAATCCCAAAACCCCCCCATCATAAATTCCACTCTGAACTAAACATTTATAGCTTAAAAATGAACTTGATTTGTTAGTTGTTACGTTGACTTGGTCAAAAAATTTGCAAACATGTAATTACTATTTTATCTTAATTAATTTGATTTTGTAAACATCCAGTTAAAACATTGAAACAGAAGAAAACATCAAACATCAATATGTGTCGTGACAAGTTTAAAAGATATTTAACTATTGCTTATAAGTTTTTGGAGTCTCTCTTAATGTTAAAACATTGAAACAGAAGAAAACATCAAACATCAATATGTGTCGTGACAAGTTTAAAAGATATTTAACTATTGCTTATAAGTTTTTGTCTCTCTTATAATGTTGCCATATGGAGCTCATTTTAGCCACTCTGAACTAAACATTTATAGCTTAAAAATGAACTTGATTTGTTAGTTGTTACGTTGACTTGGTCAAAAATTTGCAAACATGTAATTACTATTTTATCTTAATTAATTTGATTTTGTAAACATCCAGTTAAAACATTGAAACAGAAGAAAACATCAAACATCAATATGTGTCGTGACAAGTTTAAAAGATATTTAACTATTGCTTATAAGTTTTTTGGAGTATAATGTTGCCATATGGAGCTCATTTTAGCCACTCTGAACTAAACATTTATAGCTTAAAAATGAACTTGATTTGTTAGTTGTTACGTTGACTTGGTCAAAAAATTTGCAAACATGTAATTACTATTTTATCTTAATTAATTTGATTTTGTAAACATCCAGTTAAAACATTGAAACAGAAGAAAACATCAAACATCAATATGTGTCGTGACAAGTTTAAAAGATATTTAACTATTGCTTATAAGTTTTTGTCTCTCTTATAATGTTGCCATATGGAGCTCATTTTAGCCACTCTGAACTAAACATTTATAGCTTAAAAATGAACTTGATTTGTTAGTTGTTACGTTGACTTGGTCAAAAATTTGCAAACATGTAATTACTATTTTATCTTAATTAATTTGATTTTGTAAACATCCAGTTAAAACATTGAAACAGAAGAAAACATCAAACATCAATATGTGTCGTGACAAGTTTAAAAGATATTTAACTATTGCTTATAAGTTTTTGTCTCTCTTATAGTGGCAAAACCTCTTGGGCTTAAGACAAATTTAGCTACGTTTAGCAACGTTTCATTACTTGTCAGTAAAGTAATTTACAAGTTGCATAAAATACCATTGATTTTTGGTTGAAACAATCGGCAGTAGAAACAGCAAGACTGTACTCCAGCCATGGCCGACCGTCGTACCAAGATTCCTGAAACTTCAAGCTTTTCAGGCGTCCAGCAACAAGAACAGAGTTGCTTTAAATACTAATCCTTTGGGCTGATTTGATCCACAATGAAGTACATAATCAATATCATCAACCAGTTCAGTAAGCGGATTTCTATTTAATGATGCCATAAAATTATTATTGTTATTATTTTCACTAAGAGTCAACACTGTACACACGGACCAATGACGTACCAATCATAAGCACGCAGTGCAGAGAGGTTTAGTAAGTAAGTTAAATATAATTTAAAGAATTTGAGTAGACCTAATAAATAGTGATGATCATAATATTAATTTAATATATTGGAAAGAGTTACAAAGTCATGACATTAGTTGCAAGGCTGTCAGCGAAACCAGACCCCCACCCCCCCACCCAAAAAAATCTCTTCGGATTTACACGAATTGGAGAAATGGTCTGAACGACAGCTGGGGGTCCGGACCCCTGGACCCCCCGGCCAGCGCACTCATAAATAACCTATTTTCAAGTTCTGAATGCGTGTTACCAGGGTTCTTTGTAATTAACCAGGGATTGCCCAGAGTGGTGTCCGTAGCTCCTCGATCTGAGGCCAAGGCGCCTGTTCGCCCTGCGGGGTTCTGATTTCCCTCAACAGTTTGAAGAGTAGTTATACATTGCTTCAAGTCCTCTATCTGAGTGTTATTATTCAGATTGATTTGTGTTTGTTCTTCCAGAAAGCGATTGAGAAGAGTGTCCAACCCTTTCTGGCGAAATAGAAGTTCCTTCAACATTTCGTCTGAATTACCAGGAGAATGGGTCAATTGCAACTGTTCACTTTCAATACTTGTTGGACTAACTCCTGTCTCGCTAGTGATTTCGTCAACTTCATCGATTAACTGAGATTCAGCCATTTGTATTGATTTATTAAAATTTGTCAATTAATTGAACTGAAATTATGTTCTTTGATTAAACAGTTTAACTAAACAGGTTTCCTCGATTGAGTTTCAATTATTACAAGGTTTGACAAATTAATCGGTTTACAATCAATCTCGCACAACGTAGGTAAATCGATCGCACAAGATTGTCGAATATCTCAACAAATGTCTAATCTATAGCTTTAAAGTTACCACTGCTAGTTAGCGAGATCGATTATTAATAACGCTCCCTAGTACTTTCTGATTGACATTTAGTACGATCAATATCTGGGCATCTGGAGTTAATTTCAATTGGCTAAAGAAAATAAAATTCTACTCCCTGCTTCGTATATGAACGGGTTCGTTTCCCCGTTTAGTGAAATCGAAGTTTCCCAGAGATTAGCATCAATCAAATTCCTCCACTGCAGCACAACCAATCGAAACAATGGTCACCAACAGAATCGGATACAAAACCCAACAATTTCGATATCAAACTGCTTCCAATAAACAGCAAAGGTTCCAGGGTGACCAAGCACCAAAATCCCCGTAAATTTATCGTAATAACTCCCTGGTCAAACGAAGGAAATCATCGATGATCACCGATTAAAACACCCAAAATTACCGACCATCTGTGTCAGCCATTTTCTAACGCTCCTTCTTTTACTAAAAACTCCCAGAGAACACTGCGCACCAGGTCACATGACCGCCAGGATCCAATCCGAATTTTCCTTATAATGAATTTAGCGCCAACTTTTCCTTCAACTGACGACAACCAATCAGGTCCGTCGTAACTTCCTCGGCTATTTATAGCTCAAGTGCCTAACAAATCAGGCGACTACCAGTCCGGCCAAACATGGACTAAATATTTTTAGAAAGGCTACCCTCTGGCGAATTTCACATTCGCCACAGTATGACCATCGCATCAAAAATGGATGAGTTTGATTTCGAAAGGCGCTTCTATCAGTAATAGTGTGTTGAAAGAAATGGTCCCGTGAACAAATCTTCCGGGTGGTGCACCTTCGGTGATTAGACAATGGAACAACATTCCCTTACTATCCTTACGTATACTCTGGTGTTGGAATTCTGCGTTTGTTTTGCGCTTCGGTCAAAAGATTGCTCAAGCCGCGAAATCAGTGTGATTCTCGATAACGATAGCGGTAACAAAAATGTTCGTTAACGAAAATAAAATGATTTTGTTAACGATAACTATTATAATTGCACCTCAAAATATAATATACTATAACTATAACGGTAAAAGTACATTTTAACGTATTTAGGCCTAATTCATGATGCTGCCGGCCGAGTATTTTAGCGTATTTTATTATTTCTCTTACGTGTCTGCGTAAACTGAAGCTGGTTTGATAAAAATAATTGTTTGCTTAAATGGAAGTTGGATTGATGAAACTAGTTATTTGCTAAAACAGAAGCTGGGTTTATGAAAAAAGCGCGTAGTTTAACGTCGTAAATGACTCGCCACTGCATGGCGAGTGAGCGTTGGTCGAATACAAGTTAGATTGACGAAACGAATTCTTGCTAAATAGAAGTGGAATTGATGAAAATAATTTTAGCTTAAATGGAAGTGCGATTGATGAAAACAATCTTGCTTAAATGGAAGTTGGATTCATTACAGTTATCATGAAAATCGTTGAAATAATAAAATACACTAAAACACAACTCTACCTCCACTATCAAAAAATACTCTAAAATTTACTTTTACAACTATAACTATAACGAAAATAACACTAGCGAACGTTCATCGTTATTTTCGTTAAAAAATACATATAAAAAGTTCAATAGCGACAAACAATAGAACGTGAACTACGCTACAACTAATAGCCTATGTTCAGTGTTCACCCCGGATTTTGGATGTGTGAATTAACCCAATAGTAATGACGCATTTTATCAAATTTAGTTATTTTGTAAACGACTCTATATCAACTGCGACTCAAGTTGACTACCACAAATTCGCAAAATTTAACAGTCACATAAATCTTGCAGTCAAAATGACTCTAAATGATCTTGAGCTGCTGCGAACGTGGGAATCGGGAATGCTGTATGGATTCATTTCAAGTAGGAATCAGTCACAAATAAAACTTCGTTTATCGTGAGCAGAGATGGGTAACTATTCGATAAGATTCTGATCGATTAGCGAATCAATTAGAAAAAACAGCTAATTCTAATCGATTAGCTACAAGATTTTGCTAATTCTAATTCTAATCGATGAGCAATTTAACTAATCGATCAGCTAATCAATTAGATATTTTTAGACAAAAAGCTAATTCTAATTTCAATCGATTAGCAATTTAACTAATCGTGCACATCTCTGATCATCAGCTCCTTTTGAAGCTCTAAGAAAATTGTGTAACGCGTCTTAATATGCACAGCTGCTGTGTCTGTAGGCAATATATCGCTTAATCTTACTGCGACTAAGTAGTAACTGAAATAAAACTCCGGTAGCTGTAACTGTAAACAATAATACTAACTATAACTGTACCTATAACTAAAATGAAAACCATTAACTGTAACTGTAACTAAAGTAAAACCTGTAAGGAGAATCACACTGCCAGAAATCACTCTATATATAGCGTATACATATAAAATTACTTTGATCAAAGACGCAAATGTGTTTGTTGTGAAGGTTATCAATCTAAAACTAAATTCATTAGATGTGGAGTTCCGCTGCTATTCTTATTAATGACCTAGCTAATGCATCAAACCAACTTTACTTTATTCTTTTTGCAGATGACACCAATGCCTTTTTCTCTCATAAATCAATCCAGTCTCTGCTATCTATTTTCAACACTGAACTTGTCCATGTGGCGAAATGGTTTAAGGCTAATAAACTTTCTTTTAATCTTGGAAAAACTAATTATGTCATTTTCCGATATCATCGGACACCCGTCCTCGCTACTGATTCCATCCTCTCCATCGACAATATTCTCAATGCTCAAGTCAATTCCTCCAAATTCCTCGGGATTTATATTGGCCAACATTTAACCTGGAATGATCACATAAGTAACATTTCCACTAAGACCTGATTTCCGGCAAGGCGACTTGGTTGTTCCACCGGCCCGAACTTCCACGCCCAGCTCAGGACATTTGCTGCTGTCGGCTCATCCTCCTGGAATAAGTTGTCTGTTAGCTCGGGAGCGCCTATAATGTGGTGCTATATAAATTTGCAATTACAGTTACAATTACATCTGAGCCCAATACATTATGCGATCTTACATTTCTTACCACAATGACTGCACGAAGGAGAAGCAAACCGATGACCTGAAGACACTTGGTGATGCGCGACTTGCCACCGTGCGATCCTCACCTCAGCTGAAGCAGAGCTCAGTCTAACGCAGAACTGGCGCCACATATGTATACCTTCACTCGTACTCGGTTGAATTACCTGTCGACACAGGCTCCCTTTGTTGTAGCATTGCGCTTTGACGCGCAATTCGCAGTGAACGATTGACGTCATCTCCATTTGAGACTCGTTATGCTTACGACCGGCCATGACATTTGAATGAAAAGGACTTACGCCTCCTTGCGGTATCCCTCTGTTTGCCAATAATAGGCTCACGGACCGCAACGTCTGCAGATGAGTACACAACTGGAGCACTAGGCGAATTTGAATAGCGGTATACCTACGCTTGCATTGTGTCGCTTTAAATTTGAATGTATCCACGCGTGTCTGCACTGCTACCCTAGAGCCTTGTCTATCTATCTATCTATTTCTCGCTATTTCTTTCTGTAAAATGTATCTATCTCTCGATATATCTCTAAATATCACTCTGTTTGTATTTGTATGCTTATGTACATATAAAATGTATGCGATCTATAACTTGTCCAAATTACTTTTAGTATCGCAGTCTTCATAAATATCTTTATAAGTTATATTTAATCGATTCATTTATAAGATTTTGCTCATTCTGACAATCAGCATGCAGCAATTTAAGATCAAAAAATGATTTTTAGGCTATTACATGTTGATGTTCCGAAGAAATGAACTAGTAAACTTTACTAGTTATCCTGCTTCTGATGAGCAATTTTAACTTCCATGGACAAAAGCTGAGGCCAATGTGACCTCAGTTCAGTACATAGAGTATTTTCAGTTATTCGATTATGAAGTATTTGGAAGACTTCAGAAGACTGATTCAAATGCAATCCAGCAGATTCATCATGTTTCATATTTGAAGTTCGCAGAAGCAATCTTGATGACAAGTCTTCATTTCGTATTGAAAAACTGAATTTGCTTGCCAAAGTGGTTGCCCAACGATCTTCAGTTATGAAAAGATCGGGATCCGTATATCTGCCTTCCGATGCGATGATTGGCCAATGACCCAAAGGTTTTTCGACCTTTGCATCGGTAGACTTTTCCAATCCCTCGAATTTTGATTAACTCCTGCAACTGAAAACTCCAGATTAGAACATGATCGTACATTAGATTGATCTAAAATTCTAGAATTAGAAGTTAGTTTAGATTCTAATCTATCTTGTTTCCTAGGTGCATTTCTAAATGTCACCTCCTCGTCTGAAGAATAGTCCCCTTGATTCAAGCTCAGATAATTCAGACCATGAGCACCTTCTGCTTCTTGTTCATTTCTTCTATATGTGACCCTCTTAGGTCTAACTCCTGTTCCTTCAAAATTTCTTCTTTCGTCCTCAAAAGGCCTTCTCTCTTCCTCCAAGATTCTTCTTTCTTCCTCCAAGACCTTTCTTATTTTATCAGGGACCTCATATCCTTTATTATTCAGGACTCCACTTCTGGCACCATTTGAAGCGTGCATTGGCGCCCTCTAGCGACTGCACGCACTGTCGGGGGAATGTACTGACAAAGGATCTACCAATGAATGCAGAGTTCAAATCCGAGGAAAGGCTATAGAGAGCAGGATTAGCTCTTGATTCCATTGAAGGCACTACTGAAGTCAAGTTATCAATCATTTTATGAGGCGCACTCATAAATAACCTATTCAGGGGCGGCGCCGGGTTTTTAGTTCTGGGGGGGTCCACGAAGATGAAATTAACTTGCAAGCTGCGTGGCAGGCGCCCGAGTGCGAGGCACTGCGAGCGCCGAAGCGGCGCTGAAGCTGCCCACGACAAGCGTCGCTTCAGGGGGGTCTGCGGAGCCCCGTGCCGCCCAACGCTTTTGGAGTATAATGTTGCCATATGGAGCTCATTTTAGCCACTCTGAACTAAACATTTATAGCTTAAAAATGAACTTGATTTGTTAGTTGTTTTACGTTGACTTGGTCAAAAATTTGCAAACATGTAATTACTATTTTATCTTAATTAATTTGATTTTGTAAACATCCAGTTAAAACATTGAAACAGAAGAAAACATCAAACATCAATATGTGTCGTGACAAGTTTAAAAGATATTTAACTATTGCTTATAAGTTTTTTGAAGTAGGCCTATAATGTTGCCATATGGAGCTCATTTTAGCCACTCTGAACTAAACATTTATATAGCTTTAAAATGAACCTGATTTGTTAGTTGTTACGTTGACTTGGTCAAAAATTTGCAAACATGTAATTAATTTGGAAAGAAAACATTAAAACATTCTGAAAAAAGATGATTTAAATCAATATGTGTCGTGACAAGTTTAAAAGATATTTAACTATTGCTTATAAGTTTTTGGAGTATAATGTTGCCATATGGAGCCCATTTTAGCCACTCTGAACAGAAACATTTATAGCTGTAGGCGTGAAGGTTTTGGGGGGTTAAACCCCCCCCCAGAAATTTTGCCCCCAGCACGATGAAGTTTTGAACAATATTCGCAATTTTTCGTTTGAAACACAAATTACCAGTATTTTAAATCCCAAAACCTCCCCATCATAAATTCCTGGCTACGCCACTGCATTTATAGCTTAAAATGAACTTGATTTGTTAGTTGTTACGTTGACTTGGTCAAAAGAGATTTGCAAACATGTAATACCCACTATTTTTATCTTTAATTAATTTGATTTTGTGAAGACATCCAGTTAAAACATTGAAACAGAAGAAAACATCAAACATCAATATGTGTCGTGACAAGTTTAAAAGATATTTAACTATTGCTTATAAGTTTTTTGAAGTAGGCCTATAATGTTGCCATACAGGAAGGAGCTCATTTAAGCCACTCTGAACTAAAGATACTATTAACTTATAAGTTTTTGGAGATAGGCCTATAATGTTGCCCTATGGAGCTCATTTTAGCCACTCTGAACTAAACATTTATAGCTTTAAAATGAACTTGATTTGTTAGTTGTTACGTTGACTCGGTCAAAAAATTTGCAAACATGTAATTACTATTTTATCTTAATTAATTTGATTTTGTAAACATCCAGTTAAAACATTGAAACAGAAGAAAACATCAAACATCAATATGTGTCGTGACAAGTTTAAAAGATATTTAACTATTGCTTATAAGTTTTTGAGTATAATGTTGCCATATGGAGCTCATTTTAGCCACTCTGAACTAAACATTTATAGCTTAAAATGAACTTGATTTGTTAGTTGTTACGTTGACTTGGTCAAAAAATTTGCAAACATGTAATTACTATTTTTATCTTAATTAATTTGATTTTGTAAACATCCAGTTAAAACATTGAAACAGAAGAAAACATCAAACATCAATATGTGTCGTGACAAGTTTAAAAGATATTTAACTATTGCTTATAAGTTTTTTGTATAGGCAATAATGTTGCAATATGGAGCTCATTTTAGCCACTCTGAACTAAACATTTATAGCTTAAAAATGAACTTGATTTGTTAGTTGTTACGTTGGACTTGGTCAAAAATTTGCAAACATGTAATTACTATTTTATCTTAATTAATTTGATTTTGTAAACATCCAGTTAAAACATTGAAACAGAAGAAAACATCAAACATCAATATGTGTCGTGACAAGTTTAAAAGATATTTAACTATTGCTTATAAGTTTTTGTCTCTCTTATAGTGGCAAAACCTCTTGGGCTTAAGACAAATTTAGCTACGTTCGATGCAACGTTTCATTACTTGTCAGTAAAGTAATTAACAAGTTGCATAAAAATGTACCATTGATTTTTGGTTGAAACAATCGGCAGTAGAAACAGCAAGACTGTACTCCAGCCATGGCCGACCGTCGTACCAAGATTCCTGAAACTTCAAGCTTTTCAGGCGTCCAGCAACAAGAACAGAGTTGCTTTAAATACTAATCCTTTGGGCTGATTTGATCCACAATGAAGTACATAATCAATATCATACAACCACATCAGTAAGCTAGATATTCTAGTACATGAAGCCATAATTATTATTGTTATTATTTTCACTAAGAGTCAACACTGTACACACGGACCAATGACGTACCAATCATAAGCACGCAGTGCAGAGAGTTTAGTAAGTAAGTTAAATATAATTTAAAGAATTTGAGTAGACCTAATAAATAGTGATGATCATAATATTAATTTAATATATTGGAAAGAGTTACAAAGTCATGACATTAGTTGCAAGGCTGTCAGCGAAACCAGACCCCCAACTTCAATTTACGGAAAAATTATGTCGATCAATCCAGCTTCTATTTCCGGACACAGGTCATGTTTTCATCAATCCTATTTTCAAGTTCTGAATGCGTGTTACCAGGGTTCTTTGTAATTAACCAGGGATTGCCCAGAGTGGTGTCCGTAGCTCCTCGATCTGAGGCCAAGGCGCCTGTTCGCCCTGCGGGGTTCTGATTTCCCTCAACAGTTTGAAGAGTAGTTATACATTGCTTCAAGTCCTCTATCTGAGTGTTATTATTCAGATTGATTTGTGTTTGTTCTTCCAGAAAGCGATTGAGAAGAGTGTCCAACCCTTTCTGGCGAAATAGAAGTTCCTTCAACATTTCGTCTGAATTACCAGGAGAATGGGTCAATTGCAACTGTTCACTTTCAATACTTGTTGGACTAACTCCTGTCTCGCTAGTGATTTCGTCAACTTCATCGATTAACTGAGATTCAGCCATTTGTATTGATTTATTAAAATTTGTCAATTAATTGAACTGAAATTATGTTCTTTGATTAAACAGTTTAACTAAACAGGTTTCCTCGATTGAGTTTCAATTATTACAAGGTTTGACAAATTAATCGGTTTACAATCAATCTCGCACAACGTAGGTAAATCGATCGCACAAGATTGTCGAATATCTCAACAAATGTCTGATCTATAGCTTTAAAGTTACCACTGCTAGTTAGCGAGATCGATTATTAATAACGCTCCCTAGTACTTTCTGATTGACATTTAGTACGATCAATATCTGGGCATCTGGAGTTAATTTCAATTGGCTAAAGAAAATAAAATTTTACTCCCTGCTTCGTATTTGAACGGGTTCGTTTCCCCGTTTAGTGAAATCGAAGTTTCCCAGAGATTAGCATCAATAAAATTCCTGCACTGCAGCAGATTTGGAATCGAAATAATGGTCACCAACAGAATCGGATACAAAACCCAACAATTTCGATATCAAACTGCTTCCAATAAACAGCAAAGGTTCCAGGGTGACCAAGCACCAAAATCCCCGTAAATTTATCGTAATAACTCCCTGGTCAAACGAAGGAAATCATCGATGATCACCGATTAAAACACCCAAAATTACCGACCATCTGTGTCAGCCATTTTCTAACGCTCCTTCTTTTACTAAAAACTCCCAGAGAACACTGCGCACCAGGTCACATGACCGCCAGGATCCAATCCGAATTTTCCTTATAATGAATTTAGCGCCAACTTTTCCTTCAACTGACGACAACCAATAAGGTCCGTCGTAACTTCCTCGGCTATTTATAGCTCAAGTGCCTAACAAATCAGACTACCAGTCCGGCCAAACATGGACTAAATATTTTTAGAAAGGCTACCCTCTGGCGAATTTCACATTCGCCACAGTATGACCATCGCATCAAAAATGGATGAGTTTGATTTCGAAAGGCGCTTCTATCAGTAATAGTGTGTTGAAAGAAATGGTCCCGTGAACAAATCTTCCGGGTGGTGCACCTTCGGTGATTAGACAATGGAACAACATTCCCTTACTATCCTTACGTATACTCTGGTGTTGGAATTCTGCGTTTGTTTTGCGCTTCGGTCAAAAGATTGCTCAAGCCGCGAAATCAGTGTGATTCTCGATAACGATAGCGGTAACAAAAATGTTCGTTAACGAAAATAAAATGATTTTGTTAACGATAACTATTATAATTGCACCTCAAAATATAATATACTATAACTATAACGGTAAAAGTACATTTTAACGTATTTAGGCCTAATTCATGATGCTGCCGGCCGAGTATTTTAGCGTATTTTATTATTTCTCTTACGTGTCTGCGTAAACTGAAGCTGGTTTGATAAAAATAATTGTTTGCTTAAATGGAAGTTGGATTGATGAAACTAGTTATTTGCTAAAACAGAAGCTGGGTTTATGAAAAAAGCGCGTAGTTTAACGTCGTAAATGACTCGCCACTGCATGGCGAGTGAGCGTTGGTCGAATACAAGTTAGATTGACGAAACGAATTCTTGCTAAATAGAAGTGGAATTGATGAAAATAATTTTAGCTTAAATGGAAGTGCGATTGATGAAAACAATCTTGCTTAAATGGAAGTTGGATTCATTACAGTTATCATGAAAATCGTTGAAATAATAAAATACACTAAAACACAACTCTACCTCCACTATCAAAAAATACTCTAAAATTTACTTTTACAACTATAACTATAACGAAAATAACACTAGCGAACGTTCATCGTTATTTTCGTTAAAAATATAAAAAGTTCAATAGCGACAAACAATAGAACGTGAACTACGCTACAACTAATAGCCTATGTTCAGTGTTCACCCCGGATTTTGAAATTAACCCAATAGTAATGACGCATTTTATCAAATTTAGTTATTTTGTAAACGACTCTATATCAACTGCGACTCAAGTTGACTACCACAAATTCGCAAAATTTAACAGTCACATAAATCTTGCAGTCAAAATGACTCTAATGATCTTGAGCTGCTGCGAACGTGGGAATCGGGAATGCTGTATGGATTCATTTCAAGTAGGAATCAGTCACAAATAAAACTTCGTTTATCGTGAGCAGAGATGGGTAACTATTCGATAAGATTCTGATCGATTAGCGAATCAATTAGAAAAACAGCTAATTCTAATCGATTAGCTACAAGATTTTGCTCATTCTAATTCTAATCGATGAGCAATTTAACTAATCGATCAGCTAATCAATTAGATAGTTTTAGACAAAAAGCTAATTCTAATTTCAATCGATTAGCAATTTAACTAATCGTGCACATCTCTGATCATCAGCTCCTTTTGAAGTTCTAAGAAAATTGTGTAACGCGTCTTAATATGCACAGCTGCTGTGTCTGTAGGCAATATCGCTTAATCTTACTGCGACTAAGTAGTAACTGAAATAAAACTCCGGTAGCTGTAACTGTAACTGTAAAAAATAATACTAACTATAACTGTACCTATAACTAAAATGAAAACCATTAACTGTAACTGTAACTAAAGTAAAACCTGTAAGGAGAATCACACTGCCAGAAATCACTCTATATATAGCGTATACATATAAAATTACTTTGATCAAAGACGCAAATGTGTTTGTTGTGAAGGTTATCAATCTAAAACTAAATTCATTAGATGTGGAGTTCCGCTGCTATTCTTATTAATGACCTAGCTAATGCATCAAACCAACTTCACTTTATTCTTTTTGCAGATGACACCAATGCCTTTTTCTCTCATAAATCAATCCGGTCTCTGCTATCTATTTTCAACACTGAACTTGTCCATGTGGCGAAATGGTTTAAGGCTAATAAACTTTCTTTTAATCTTGGAAAAACTAATTATGTCATTTTCCGATATCATCGGACACCCGTCCTCGCTACTGATTCCATCCTCTCCATCGACAATATTCTCAATGCTCAAGTCAATTCCTCCAAATTCCTCGGGATTTATATTGGCCAACATTTAACCTGGAATGATCACATAAGTAACATTTCCACTAAGACCTGATTTCCGGCAAGGCGACTTGGTTGTTCCACCGGCCCGAACTTCCACGCCCAGCTCAGGACATTTGCTGCTGTCGGCTCATCCTCCTGGAATAAGTTGTCTGTTAGCTCGGGAGCGCCTATAATGTGGTGCTATATAAATTTGCAATTACAGTTACAATTACATCTGAGCCCAATACATTATGCGATCTTACATTTCTTACCACAATGACTGCACGAAGGAGAAGCAAACCGATGACCTGAAGACACTTGGTGATGCGCGACTTGCCACCGTGCGATCCTCACCTCAGCTGAAGCAGAGCTCAGTCTAACGCAGAACTGGCGCCACATATGTATACCTTCACTCGTACTCGGTTGAATTACCTGTCGACACAGGCTCCCTTTGTTGTAGCATTGCGCTTTGACGCGCAATTCGCAGTGAACGATTGACGTCATCTCCATTTGAGACTCGTTATGCTTACGACCGGCCATGACATTTGAATGAAAAGGACTTACGCCTCCTTGCGGTATCCCTCTGTTTGCCAATAATAGGCTCACGGACCGCAACGTCTGCAGATGAGTACACAACTGGAGCACTAGACGAATTTGAATAGCGGTATACCTACGCTTGCATTGTGTCGCTTTAAATTTGAATGTATCCACGCGTGTCTGCACTGCTACCCTAGAGCCTTGTCTATCTATCTATCTATTTCTCGCTATTTCTTTCTGTAAATGTATCTATCTCTCGATATATCTCTAAATATCACTCTGTTTGTATTTGTATGCTTATGTACATATAAAATGTATGCGATCTATAACGTGTCCAAATTACAGACTTGTAGTCGCGTCTTCAAAACATATTTATAAGTGTAAGCTAATCGATTAGCTACAAGATTTTGCTCATTCTGATTATAATCGATGAGCAATTTAACTAAAAATTTGATAAAGTAGGCCTACACGTTGAAGCAGGATCAACTAGTAAACTTTTACTAGTTGATCCTGCTTCGATGAGCAATTTAACTAAAAATTTGATAAAGTAGGCCTACACGTTGAAGCAGGATCAACTAGTAAACTTTTACTAGTTGATCCTGCTTCGATGAGAGTAAATTGTGGCCTTTGAGTAGGCCTGCACGTTGAAGCAGGATCAACTAGTAAACTTTTACTAGTTGATCCTGCTTCAACGTGTAGGCCTACTTTATCAAATTTTTAGTTAAATTGCTCATCGATTATAATCAGAATGAGCAAAATCTTGTAGCTAATCGATTAGCTTACACTTATAAATATTTACAAAAACACGCGCCCGCGCGTGTGTGTGTATGTTTGTGTGTTTGTGTGTGTTTGTGTGTGTGTTCGCGCGCGAGCGCGTGTGCCTGAGTTCGTGCGCGTGTGTGTGTCACAGTGTGTGTGTGCATCAAGTGCATTGTTTCCCTATAATAGTACGTTGGTTAATTAGGGGAATTTATCCAGACGGGCTGATACGTCTCCAAGGTCCAGTTGTTTAAAATACTCGCTTACAAGAATCATCGTATGCGGCTGGTTGCAATGAAACTCTTCTATCATGGACATTTCCACTAAGTCCACCAGGATCTTCACCTCGTAGATCGGCATGTGCATGGTATGGTAAAGGGTCCTGAGTAAGACCACCTTTCCCATAATCTGTACTCTTACCCAAAGTAGTTCCAGTGTTGGGCGATCTTCTTGAGTCCTTGTGGTTTGAAGATGGACGCTTGGAAGGGGCGTCGGACTAGGATGGCTACTCATCCGCATCTACGTTCTGATCGACCTCGTCTGAAGAACTGGTTATCTTGGAAGGAGAAGATTTTCTCTGAGTCTCTCCGTTTTACATGAGTTTCTGAAATTATTGCTGCCTCGGTCTGCTAGTTTTGTCAGGCCTGCTTGTAACTGATTCATGGCGTGCGCCTTGGCCAGTGAGCGGGAATTAAATATATAAATTACCGATGGTTAGGTAACTTCGGTATGTGTTTGTGTCACGGTTGGGCTGTTGACATTAACGTCGCTAGTCAGGCGATCGAGGCTCCTCCACGGCTAGTAGTGCGTTCTAATTTTTGATGATGTTCATGCGCATTCCAGGATGTATTATCACGTGAGTGAGACAGCGATTTATTTTGAACATCTTGGTTTCTGCTGTACTGACGTGGGGATTTTTTCTCTATACAGGTCAGAGCGCCAGCGCTTTCGAGCTAGTCACGGGACAGTGGACCGCGACTTGTCTACATGAGTGGGGACTACAGACGCTAAAAGCCTGAGTTGTTGATGTAGTGAAATTCTTCAATTTTTTACTTTCGGATTTAGTTTTGGAGACCGAGAATAAATCCAATCCGAGGCCGACGAGGAATCAACCAGTTAAACTGACTATCCAGAAAGCAAATGGTCCAATTTCTTATATGCATGCATGTATTTCTATATTAGATATGCGTTCATGTGCGTGCGTACAAGCAATTTATGCAGGCGTACGTATGAAACGCGCGTGTGCTTCTACAAAGTGACGTCGCTAGGGTTGGTGTCAACCAGTGCGGTAACTCATGGTGTCACCCCATGGACCTCTTCCGTTAGGTTTAGGGTTATTGTTAATCTAAAAATAATACATTTTTTGTCAAACTCTGCACAAAAATAGTTTTGGACATACTTTTTGTAATTTTGGTGTCACACGGTTCGTCCCGAACCCCTCGCACCCCCCACTGCTTCTACATCATAATAAAACTTATCATTCGGGCTTCGGTTATATTTACATGTAGATTGCACGGTTGTCAACGGGCGACAAAGCGCTTCTGAACGTCTGGGATGATTCTCATGAAAACATCTTTTGTATTTTGTAGAAACGCCCTTCTACGCCTCGCTTGATCCATGTAGTCTATAGACCTAAAGGCAAGATGGTTAACCGGTACAGAGCGGGTAGGCTAGGCCTCTACTATGAAAGTCTGTTGACACCTGAGGATAATTATGGCGGGATAACTATTTTTTCGTCGTTCTGTACGTATCTCCGTATATTATTTCATAATCTGCATGAAATCAGATATACCTCATTATGTGACAAATTTCTTTTACATTGCAGTTAATACAGCTCAAACTCACTGAAAATGACCCCCTTCAGGTATTCCATTCTTTTCCATACTGAACATGCTGCAAGCTATATTTGAATCAATTGTTAATAGTTGCTTGATTCCTCATCCATCAGTACAACAGTTTCAGATAGATGATAACCATAACCATAAGATTAAAGAGATTAAATGTCCTCCAAAACAGAGCTCTCCGTATTATTGTCAACCAAGCTCAGCACTTTTCTACCCATCTTCCTACGGACTTAGCATTTCAAGATACACACATATTAAAACTTGAGCAAATAACCATTCAGCAAACTGGTGAATTTATGCATAAATATACATATAATCAACTGCCATGACCATAAATTTTATTGTTTTCCAAAAGAAACCAAAAAAACAAGCATCATAAGTACAGTACAATAATTGGGAAACAACGGGTATAGAGAACCCTAAAAGGAATAAGTCCCGACTAGTAGGGTCACCCGTACATCATTACTGTACTAGAGTGGCAGAACGAATAATTTGTTAATTCTGCTATTTTTTAATCCTTAACAAATCTTAACTAATTAGCCTAACTAGCACACACAATTTTATTAGAACATAGGCTACCATTGGCAATCAAATAGGCATGCAATTAGCGTTGGAATAGGTGAAAATTAGTTAGGTGCCCTATGTCGTTGGGTATACTATTCCAGATTTTAGGGCCGGTGTCGCATGACAGAGTCTCCCCCTAAACGTCTCCCACCCGGAGACTCTATTTCGAAATAGATTCTCCCCCGGCGGATCTGTTTCAGAATAAATTCTCCCCCGGAGACTTTGTTTCAGAATATAGTCTCCGGTGGGAAGAGAATATTTCAGCCCCCGTTGAAATAAACTCTCCCCCGGGGGAGACTTTATATCAACGCAAGATATTTTACACTAACATCATATTTATTGCATTGTTTTGCTAACTAATGTAATATTCGTTCGTAATGACAGTTAACATTATATGGACTAGCGCAGAGAGCGCCTTTGAGTAGAAATCTTGAAGACGTGCTATATTATCGATCGGTTACATTACACTTATAATAGCTCACCAATCAACTTTATATTAGCTTCCTTGGTTTAACAAATGCTCGAGTGTTTGGAATAAGATGATTCCTTTCTTCATTCAACAGGCGGCCAATCTTTAGTGGTTTCAAAAAATGTTACTCATTCACTTGGTAGGCGATATGATGTCATTATTAATTACTTCTAATCTACTAGTTAAGTTGCCCTTTTCCCTTCTGTTTTTCTCTTTTCACTCAATGGTTTCATATTAGTTGTATATTTTATTCTACTTGATGTACCATAGCAAATTCAAAGTGTTAACCGTTGTGTTATTTTGTTCAGCTAATTATTAGCAAATAGTTGTCCCTGTCTGCGGGATTTTTTATCCTTTTTGGGCCTTCCTTGCCACCTCACTCATCTGCGTGATAAATGGAAGTTAAATAATCGGTTAACTTCATCCATCAGCAAAGTCTGCCTTGCCGACACAGAAAGAAACAGATTTCTCTCATAGACGACGTTCTTCATCTTTAGAATATTCTGCTGCATAATCCTCTTCATTTTGTGATGTAATTAAGCAAAGCTTCACATTCAGACTTATTCATGAAAATAATGTTTAACTGCTTCACTAAGTAGTACTTATTAAAAACAACTTATAGCCAATATATACTAACTAAGATTGAATCCTTTAAGATCACCAGAGCATAAATGCAGAAATAAACTTAAGCTACGAATAATTAATTTATGGTGGTCTGCCTTTAATAACCAACCAATCAACTTTGTTCTAGCTTTTGTTACCTCCGTGTGCAAATTCCATTCTAAGCCGAATAATTCCGTTGATCAACAAATACCTAGCCTAGTAGTCTTTATCTCAAGACTGTACTGGCTTCATGGACTACAATGCTTTATTTTCTTATGCCTATTGGCCTATCGATACTAAATAGGTTTGGTTTAGCTGCGATTATTTTAATGGGTAGGCCTATTGCCAATAATTTTGTGAATGCGTAATCTTTGTAAATGAATGCCAGAAAAGCAAGGGCAAGCTGATATCAGAAAGCCAGTACTTCATTAACAATCACTGGTTATGACTTTCCTGCTCTGGGTAATAACCTGAGACCAGCAAACAATAATAGACAAACATTAGGCTAACCAGATGAATCACAGAAAATTAAGCGCAAGGTCAAATCAGTTGATTGATACCAGTTCAAAGGGAGGCCAAATGCGCATCAATAATCGCATAGAAACCAGTGCTAGCTCGTCTTTGGAAGTCAGTACAGTATAAGTTACTCGCAGGCTTTTTTCAGACTACTTGATAGCTAATAAGCTGGTCCGATACATCTAACGCAAATACTATTGAACGTCTAATATCCAACACAATTTCAGTGGAAGGCCTAACCATAGAAGAATCACCTTGAAGATAATTAGCGCAAGTTGGCATAATGAATAAGTATCAAATAGTGAATGGTTATGCTCAGAATCTTTTCAGCAAACAGTGCCAACTAGCACCAGTAAAAGTCTACTTGTTGTGTAAGCTATTTTCTTAGTTATATAACAATGTGTTTTATCTCTCCACTGCGTTTAATTACATAAGCGCGTCCGACATCTGTAAAAATGGCTGCTATAGGTGGCGCCAGGATGGGATAGAGTTTGGCTACTCTAGGTAAAATGTGTGCTCTGTTGTGCGGTAGGTTTATTTCATAGACATTTTACATTTAATATATGATGTCTATGGTTTATTTACGCTAAAGTTGTCTAAAGTTTGACCACATCACATACTGGCGACGCCTATCGCCGCTTAAAGGAACTGCTCACAGAGTCCCCCATTCCATAGTTGTTTCATGTCCAGTTCAACTAATGAACTTGAAAGTCATTTATTTCAGAAATGCACATATATAGATCCTATTTTAAATAATATAGAAAAGCAACTGAAAATAGAGGAGCGATTTTTGTAGGGGGAGACTAAGTATCGTAGAGGGGGAGATTCTATTTCAATGGGGGAGACTTTGTTCTGATACAGAGTCTCCGGGGAGACATTATTTCAGATAAGGGAGACTCTGTTTCGGGGGGAGACTTTATATCGTGACACCGGCACTTTTAATTGAGAACCTACGGGTATTAGTGCGGGAGTATATGGGACTATGATTGGCTGAAGAACGTAAAGCATAGAAATTAGATTGAGACGTAGTTTTGAAGTAATTATTAAATTATGAAGGCAGGTGATTATATGTAGCCTATATTTATACATAATCTTGTTGAGTAGTTAGAAGCCCATATCGTGTTACAATAAGCAAAATATGGATGGATAATCGAATAGTATAAGCTTATTCGTATATGAGTAGGTAGTAAGTAGGCAACTGTGGATAAAATACCTATGCTATCAGTATACTTCTCAGAATTATAGATTTATACCGTGCTGTGAATTATATTGTTTTGTTGATGGTACGTATCATAAAGCTAAAAGTCCAAGCACGTGGTCAGAAGCGGTTCTGGGATTGGCTATGGACACAGCGTGCCATAATCTAAGCCGACGTCGTTTAGTCGTTATGGGCGTAGTATCCGCACACGTGACGCCAAGTGGATGCGGACTTGTACTGTACCTTTGAAGTTATGGACATAGAGCGATATAGCACTCACAAGACATAGCCCAAGTATGTCATCCTCATAACGGACATAGTATTATGTTTATTTTTCAAGAAAGCGCACATAAACCTGTATAGTTCGATAGGCACAATTTTACAAGAATCTGAAAACTGTTGTTTTTCGCCGGAGTTGGGCTGAGTAGGTTATCTAGGAGGGGCGCTACGTAAGTTCTCTGAATGAATTAACTGTATACGCGCAACAAAACCCCTCTGAAAGAATACCTACATGTAAACTGTGATGTTTCCCATGAATTCGTCCTTTGTAATTTGTAGAAACGCCCGTCTACGCACTCCTATATACGCGCAACAGAGCGCTTCTAAAAGTCTAACTAACTGTCAAGCTTCTCATGAATTCTTCTTTTGTAATGTGTAGAAACGACATCTTACGCGTCACTTGATCTATGTATAGTCCGAAAGGCAAGATGGCAAACTGGCAGAAACGGCGACCATATGTTTGTCAGGTGGGTGAACTGGGTCAACATTTATTCGCTAACTAGCGCAAAAACATTTTATGATTTTTTTTGCACGGAAAATGCGTTAAAAAAGCTACAGGCAGGCACCTTGCAACTGCATGTAGAAATACGTGCATACATACATACACTGACGCATACATACTCCCATCATATTTATACGTTCACAGAAACACGTTCGCCTATGCATATATACAAACATACATACATGCATACATATATGCAGATACATATGTACATACATACATATACATACATATATACAACACATACATATATATATATATACAATTATACATACATTAGGCTATATGTTACGTGACATTGCCAGGCAATGCCTAGTAATGTGTATATGTATGTATATGTGTGTATAATATGTATATGTGTATATGTGTGAACAAAATCGGTAGTGAGTCACTTCGAGTAGAGACCCTAATTTTCTTTTTCCATACTCAAATCTACTTTCATCTCTCGTTTGGACCCTCCAAACTTTTCAACTTTAAATGGTTTGTACTTTTAACTCTTCAACTGACAAGTCAAAGACATCTTCCAGCGTCAATGCTTTCGCTGCTACAGGCGTTTCCATTTTTACCTGCTTAATCAATCTGTAGTCTATGCTATACTTACACGAATAATTTCAGCTTTACCAAAACTTTTCCCACTACGCAGTTTTAACAATTTGCACATACACATATATATGGGGCCGATAGCGCATTGGATAACACACTGGCGTAGAGAGCGAGAGGTACCGAGTTCGAGACCCGTAGGGCGGACATGCTTTGTAGGCTGCTATTAGCGCCGTGTATTGCAGGCTGTCGATACTGTTAGTAGTTAAGATTGTTTCAATTCCATAACATGTAAATGTACAGCGCAGTGCGTTTGTCAGGCGCTTGATTAAAGAAAAGATTATTATTATTATTATTATTATTATTATTATTATTATTATTATTATTATTATTATTATTATTATTATTATTATTATTATTATTATTATTATTATTATTGTATACTATCATTATTAATTTTCGTTCATAAGTATCTGCTTCCTTTTCTTGGATTGAGCAAATTAAAATTTAAAATTGGACACAATGTCATCATACATACTCCCGTTATATATATACGTTCACAGGGAACACGTTCACCATGCATAAATACTAACATACATACACACACTACAAATATACATATAAAAGTTTGCATACATACCCATACATACATATACACATATATACATACACAAGCAAACAAACATACACAAGCACACACATCCACAGACTGCCCAACACCTGTTCAGCCAAGCGTATACACTGACGCAGTGACGCACTATGCATTACATGTACAATGGCGTTCAGTCAAACGTTCATGGTAACCCAACTGCTCAGCTCTCCCTCACTGCTTGCATGGATGCTCTCTTTCAGGACATCCACGCATGGATGCTCTCTTTCAGGACATCCACGCATGGATGTCCTCTAACCCAGCCATGACCCAATTGATCTGGCTTGGCATCCGCCAGCAACTCGTCAAGGTTGACTATTCATTGGCTGAGAGATTTCCTTTTTTACCTTTTCAACCTCTGTCCGTGACCTGGGTGTCACCAGTGATAGATCACCTTCCTTCTCTGAACACATCACTAATCTCACCCGCTCCTGCTATTACCATCTGAGATGCCTGAAGGTAATCCGAAGCACTGTTTCTTCTTTTGTCTTTACCTCCATAGTTCATGCCTTTATTTTCTTTCGTATGGCCTATTGTCATTCCCTCTTTGTTGACCGATCTAAAGTGCGCCTCTCCCTTCTGCAATCGGTTTTCAATGCAGCTGCCAGGTTTATTGCCCGTCTCCCACGATTCTCCCACATCTCCACATTCATGTTTGAACAACTACATTGGCTTCCTCTCAGTGCTCGCATTCTGCTAAAGGTACTTATCATCATCTACCTGGGTCTTGCCTCTAAATACCTATGCGATTCCATACGTCGGCCGACCTCAGCCGCTTCACTTCGCACGCTCTGCCCCGCTCTTCTGACCGTCTTGATCTTTTTGTTCCTCGTGTGAGAACGGCCAAGGCTCAGTCCCGCGCCTATGTCTGCTCTAGCCCTTCACTGTGGCATCAACTTTCCCCTTGGTTTGCACCACCATGCTATCCGGTGGTTCTTCTACATGTTTTCGTTGCCTCAAAAGCTTGCCTTTATTATCGGGGACTTTCGCACTGGGAACGCCTCTGAATGGTGTGCATTGCGAGAGGAGATTTATAAATCGTTGAATACAATACAATACATTACATACTCCCATTTTATATAAATATACGTTGACAGACAACACGTTCGCACTTGCATATATAAAACATACATACATAAATACATACATACGTGCATACATACATATATAAATATACATATGCATGCTTACATACTATGGTGTTTTTGGGTACGTGTGATATTTTCAACTCAAAGATTTTTTACCCGCCGGGTCGAATTATCATGCCAATTCATGTATGAACTCCATATATGAAATAATAAACTGTTAGGTGAGCATTAGGACTTGCGCAAGGCAACCTGAGTAGATTTCTTGAAGGGGCGCTATATAAATCTCTAGAATGAACCTAAGGTAGAAGAAAGAGAGCGATGGCAAGATCAACAGCAGTTGCGGTGCGTGAGGAACGTTATCGTGCAAGCACAGCTGTAGCGACGGAGGTTCTTCTGTTGGAAACGTCATCTGTCTCAGTTCACCAGCGATCTGGGTGTTACCCTTGATAGTTCACTTACCTTTACTGATCACATCTCTAATCTCTCACGCTCCTCCTATTTTCACTTAAGGCGTCTCAGGGTCATTCGTCGTTCTGTCTCCTCCTCCATATTCACAACTTTAGTTCATGCTTTTGTATTTTCTCGGATTGACTACTGCAATTCCCTTCTTGTTGGTCTTCCTAAGGTTCGTCTCTCTCCTCTTCAGTCGGTCCTCAACACAGCTGCTAGACTGATAGCCCACCTTCCCCGGTACTCTCACATCTCTACCTTTATGTTTGACGAACTTCATTGGCTCCCTCTGCATGCTCGCATACAATTTAAAATCCTCTCTCTGATCTTCAAGGCTCATAGGGGTCTTGCCCCGCAATATCTGGTTGGCGTAATACTTCGGTCTCACTCAGCTTCCTCCCACCGTCCACTTCGTTCCTGCAATAGACTTGACCTCTTGGTTCCCCGTAGTAGAACTGCTATGGCTCAGGCTCGTGCCTTTGTTTCAATTGGTCCCTCTCTTTGGAATGCTCTTTCTCCTTCTGTTCGCTCTATAATTCTCTCTGGCAGTCTCTCTTCTTCCTTCGCTTTTCTCAAAACCTGTTTATTTTCGCGGGGCTTAGCACACTGGGAGCGCTTCTGAACGGTTCACCCTATGAGAGGAGCTTTACAAATACTTAAATACGATACGATACGATACGATATCAATCAACCCACCCTCGTATTGGGGGGGGGGGGTGGCCATGGCACTTTGTTCTTGTCATCACCAGTGATGACGATTAAGTGGACGATCTAACTCCTACTCCTCCTATGTCTCGGATCACTCGGTCATCAGCTTCACTCTTCCATCCATTCATCTACAACCGATTCACTCCATTCGCATGATGCGGGGATGGAAGTATTGTATTGTATTGTATTTGAACACTTGTTATAGCGCCCCTACCAGATTGTCAATTCAGAGGCGCTCCCGACTACTGCGCGGACGCTGAATCGGAGTTTCACGCCGAAGCGCATGAGCAATTGCGAGTGAAGGACTTGCCCAGGGTCCCTACACAGCGGCTTTGAGGTGGTTTCGAACCCGCAACCCTCCAGCTGCAAGGCACCGAACATACCCCTATACCACCGCGCCCCAGTATATTGTGTTATGTTGTGTTGTATTGTATTGTATTGTACTCCACGTTTATATTGCGACCGAGCCACCCGCAGTAAAGATCCGAGAAATTAATCTCTGATAAACCGACCGACCCGGAATCGAACCCGGGCCGCCGACGTGGTGAGCGGGCTACCAACCCACTCGGCCACTCAGGATCTCAGGAAGTCATTTGACTGCAGGGCCTTCAGCAATGCCTTACGTGACACTCTTTTCTCCTCACCGAGTTTCACTCTCACGCTAATAGTCCTAGTTATTTGTCTTCTACACATCTACCGTTACGAATATCCATGGCAATATGCTTCCTCGTCGAAACTGTCATCGACTTCGTCATTGAATTCGATGCCTATAGAGCGACGTTATCGCCGGACTAAGGAGCCCAACGATCGATTGGCGTGGATTGCTCAGCTTCGTGCCCTCAATCGTCTCTACCATCAATAGGAGGCAGCTCACTGGGAAAAGCTGGTCTCCCGAAACGCCAAGAATCCCAGACGTCTGCGGTCGTCTGTCTCGGGGCTTCTTGGCCAGCCTTCTCTTTCAACTGTAACCCCTGCTCTCAAGACAAGTGAACCGCTGACGCTCCTCCTGCAACGTTTACCTCAACGTCAGCTTTCTACGACGGTTTTGCTCTGAGTCGGACTTCTAGAACGTCTCTGTTCAGTTTCTCCCTTATCTTGAGCAATCTGGTCTACTTCCTGCTAACCAGTCCGGCTTTAGGGCTCACCATTCCAAGGAAACTGGCCTCCATTCCCTACTTTCGGAAAACGATTCTGCTGTTGTTAGGTCTGAACTCACTCTTCTGGCTCTCTTTGATGTATCAACAGCTTTCGATGTGGTCCATTATGAGATTCTTCTCCAGCTTCTTGAGACCTCTTATGGGCTTAAGGCCCTCCCCTTTGTTGGTTCCGGTCATACCTATCTCAACGAACCCAAATGATTATTACTGGTGACTCCAGAACCCAATGGATCCACGTTAAACTGCATGGGTGTCCCTCAAGGCTCCGTTCTCGGCCATCTCTTATTTATTCTATATACGGCTGACATATCCTCTCTTTTTCCGATCTGTGGTGCTGCTGGTCATCTCTTTGCTGATGATGTGCGGGCATTTGTTCATGGACTCTTATCATCCCAGTGGCTTTTAGTCGGGAGTATTCAATCTCTCTCTAATCGTCTCCACTCCTGGATTTCATCTAATCGCCTGTCCCTTAATGCTTCTAATTTACTCAATTCATCTGGTTCGGTAGCACTCGGCAGCTCCATTAACTTGAGTTTGTTCTCCTCTCTGAAAAGTTTCCACTCTTCTCTTTCTCATCAAATGTACGGGATCCGGGTGTTACCCTTGATAATTCATTTAGCTTTGCCGAGCACATATTGCAGGCTGTCTGTTCTGTTAGTAATTAAGATTTATGTCTTCTGTCATTTGTGTTCTTGTGAATTGTTTAATTGTCATAACATACAAATGTACAGCGCAGTGCGTTTGTCAGGCGCTTCATTAAAGAAAAGATATTATTATTATTAGTATGTGTAATCTCACACGCTCCTCTTATTTTCACTTAAGGCGTCTCAGGGTCATTCGTCGTTCTCTCTCCTCCTCCATCTTCACTACTTTAGTTCATGATGATGATGATGATATTCGTTTTATTGACACACCAGATGACAAACCGCATCGTAGCTTACAGTTACATTTGAAAATAAAATAAAAGAGAGATTTAATTAAAGTGTTTAGAGTGTCTTGTTTTAAATTTGTTGTTGGCTTAGATGATTAATATACTTATATAAAGCCCTTGGTATAAAGTTCTTATCGTCCTTACAGGGCAGTTCAAAACCGTGGGCTCGCGGGCGGAGGTCATAATGGTATTGGGTCGGAGACGGGAACAGCCGTCGCAAGACATGGTCTCGATTGCCCTCGATGGCCTTGAGGAGACGGTCCTCTGTTAAACCAACCCGCATCTCCATTGTGGCACCTCCTTCACAAATATATCCCAATCGAGCTGTTTTGGACAAGAGCCGTTCCAGTCGTTGGCGGTCTGCTGCTGTCACGTAACCCCACCATGCTGGGGCAGCATACAGTAGTCGTGATATTGTTGTTGCTTCAGCGACTACGTTCAATGCCTCCCGCGTGAGACCATGTGATCTGAGTATTCTCAGTGCGTGCAGTGAACCTGAGCAAGCGCCTATGAATTCTTCTACGTGGGGAGTGGCGCTAAGGTTGTTCCTGAAGGTTACTCCAAGGATCTTCATCGATTCGACCCGTTGAACGCCATCCAGCAGTGGTGGCTTTTCTACAGATCCTCGCCGCATTACTAACATCTCTCTAGATTTACTTGCATTTAGCTTGAGGTTGTTGGATGTTGCCCAGTCCGATACCGACCGAAGCTCTTCACAGACAGTGGCTCTTGATGTTGATCCGACCAACAAATAGGTGTCGTCTGCATATTTAACCATCACATTGGTCGGATGTAAGGGCTGCAGATCAGAGGCATCGATGGAATAAAAGGACGGTCCAACGCCGGAACCCTGGACAGCACTAGCGTTGATTCGTGCTGGTGCTGAGGTCTGGCCCATAAACCTAGTAACGTGTTGTCGTCCTTTGAGGAATTGGATCAGCCAATTGTAGACTTGGTCGTGAATGTCCAAGGCTGAGAGCTTCTCGGCGAGGGTGGAGTGGCGAACGGTGTCGAATGCGCGTGAAAAATCCAAAGAGATGATGGCGACGTATTTGTTGCTGCGCAGTAGATCAGTGGTCTGTTGTAGAATGGCAATCAAGGCCGCAGTGGTAGAGCCGGTAGGCCTGAATGCAAACTGATCTCCAAGGGCCTCCGACGCAGGTGATTTTACAAAGGCCTGGTATAGATGGCCACGCACAAGTTCACGCTCGACGACTCTGAACAAGACAGGCGTGACAGAGATCGGTCTAAAGTCTGTCATTTGCTCGGGCTTCTTGACTTTGGCTACTGGCGTGATGACAGCAGTTTTCCACTGCTCCGGAACATGAGCAGCCGAGATAGAGCGGTTTATGAGCTCTGAGATTACGTGAGAGTACACTGGAGCAGCCAGGCGGAGGAACCATGCTGGTAATCTATCCATCCCATCAGCGGTATGATGAAGATGATCCAGAATATTAAACATCTTGTACTCTGTCATGAAGGGCCGATTTGATGGCGCTGTGAGTTTTAGGGGCGGAGGTTCATATCGGTCATCGGTGGAAGTCCTCGCGTAATGCAGATTCAATTCCTCAGCGCTGAAGTGATCTGAAGTGGGCGGCTGATGGCGACTACTAGTTAGCTTTTTCACCTGCTCCCACAACTCACGCGTTCCTCCTCCTAGGTCAATGTTCTTTAAATGGGCTCTCGTAGATCTCTCAATGAGCATCCCGATTCTGCGTGCCAAGGCAGATGCTTCGTCAACTCGCCCTGTCCTCATCAGTCGATTTTTTCGTCGGAGTAGAATCTTTGCCTCAGGCGTAAGGAAGTATGGATCACTGGATGTCATTGTGACCGTCCGATTAGGATAAATCCTTTCCAGCATTCCAAGTGCCTCATTATAGAAGGAGTCCCATGCCTCCCGAGGGTCAGCAGTGTCCAGTGTGGCTGACATGTCGACAGACGCTAGGCATCTCAGAAGGGTTGCGTTTTGTGTGGGCGATCTCTTTCGGTAAGTAATCCTGGTCTTGTGTTTATTCTGGCTGATGATTGCTCCAGTTGAGACGGCTATGATCGCCTTATGATCGGTGGTAATTGCTGAAGTTAGGATTTTGATTGACTGATAGCAGGGCTCCGACACGAATAAACGATCAAGAGTACTCTGACCTCGTGTAGGCTGGGTGATGATTGGCATTAGACCAGTTCTCTCCACCACGTCACCCTCATTTAACCGATTAAAGTCACCCCCAAAATGATCAAGGCATTGGGGTCCGAGATCTGGATCGAATCGACGGAATGCTCCAGCCTCGTCAGCAGCAAGTTCAGTTCGTAGATCGGTGAGGGCGGATGGTAAAGGGCGCCGATGTAGACGCTGCGCGTCTTTAGTCGGACCCTAACCCACATGAGTTCAAGAGTTCGCGAGTCACAGTCAACATCGAACTCCTCTGCCGCCAAGGATGTACTGACCATGATGGCAACTCCCCCCGCGCGTCGACCCTGGCGATCCCTTCGGAATAGATGGAAACCATCGACTTTGAAGACTTCTGGTAGATGGTGCTTTTTCAAGTGTGTCTCAGTAATGACCGCGATCCCTAGCCCATAGCCCACGAGTTCGGCATGAAGCTGGTCGAGGGCAAAGGGCTTTGCAATCGAGCGGGCATTGATGATATAAATGCCAGGGACCCCTTCAGTCAATGCCGCTGGACGGTTCACCTTGCCCAGATCATGCTCTGGTTTAATCGGAACAAGAACCTTGCTCGGACTTCGGTCTTTTGTATGTTCTCGGATCGACTACTTCGATTCCCTTTTTTGGTCTTCCTAAGGTTCGTCTCTCTCCTGTTCCGTTGGTGCTCAACACAGCTGGTAGCCTTCCCCAGTACACTCGCATCTCTACCTTTATGTTTGATGAACTTCATTGGGTCCCTCTATAGCTGCTCGCATACAATTTAAAATCCTCACTCAGATCTTCAAGACTCATAGGGGTCTTGAGATCTTCAAGGCTCATAGGGGTCTTGCCCCGAAATATCTGGTTGACGTAATACCTAGGCCTAATTCAGCATCCTCTCAGCGTCTACTTCGTTCCTCCAATATCTCTTGGTTCCCCGTACTAGAACTGCCATGGCTCCGTCGCATTCCTTTGCTTCAACTGATCCCTATCTTTGGAATGCGCTTTCTCCTTCTGTTCTCCCTAAAATTCTATCTAGCAGTCTCTCTTCTTCCTTCGCTTTTCTCAAAACCTGCTTCCTCTCGCGGGTCCTTGCGCACTGGGGGCGCTTCTGAACGGTTCACCCTACTAGAGGCGCTTTACAAATGTTTAAAAACAACACAATACAATACTTGACCATAAGTGCCAGTTACTACGACCACGAGTAGAAATTTGATCACATGCAGCTCAATCTCGTGACAGAAAGGATAGCCAGGAGTATAGTTTCTACATCAAGAAAATAATTAAAACTCTAAGTAAGTAAGTAGGTCGTGTCTGTGAAAATACCACGAATAAATAATAACCGATTTTTGTAATCAATTAGCCAATCAATCAATCAATCAATCAATCATCATCATGTTTAAGTAAAGTAAGTCATATCCTCGATATATAAAAATTACATAATAGCCTACAGGTTTCATAATCTATTGGGGAAAAAATGTTATGGGCCACAAATTCAGTTGGTGAAGCACTCTTTCCCCCTCCCTATAAAGCCGCCACTGTCTAGTAGCAAATTCACACTCAATATAGCCATGCCGTCATCGAAATATTAGCTTAAAATAATATTTATGCCATTATAATTATGTCTATTTTATTTATGCTCTGCGTTTAATATAGGTTGCCTGAACCAAAAGGATTCGCAGTTTTTTTTATAAGTTATTCGTAATATAATGATATAAAATAAAAAGAAATCCTAGTAGTTAATATTTGTAAATATATTATTCTAATCTAATGACATTAATGTAAATGTCCCAGGCATCGGTCGATGGTCGCCTAAAGTCAAGATCGCTGTCAAATATTATGAACCGTTGGAGAATCTGGGTCGAATTCCAATAGGTTAGAGAGCCAGAAGCCAGGCAACGGTAGCGGGTAACCTGGTAAGCGAGTTAGAAGAAATGTATCTTAAGTTTAGAAATAATTGACATCAAAGAATTGACAGGACAAACTGAATTGGACAGTGAATTCAGAAGCTTTGGACCAGCTTCCAGGAAAGCCAGAAGGCCCAACAGTCTTTGGCTATGGGACACAGCGAGAATCACGGTGTCCATCTATCGAGTGCAATGTTAGCAAGTGTTAGAGGTGAGCATGGAACATAGATACAGTACCTGTAGGTCGGATGATTTAAATGCAGTACTTTATACACTCTAATCTTTAAATGGATTCTCTTTGCTCTCATGTTACCGAACAGTAAAACGCATCGACAGATGCGTGCGCGGCTGATTATCCTGACTCAGCACCAGTTCTTCGACAGCATTGATATTTGTTTGCGTTCGTAACGCCCGATCTCGTGGTTTCCTTGCAACTGATCCGGTTGTGTCAATATTTTTTAAACAGCTTGCTTACACCAGCTAGGGACCAATTTCTCAATGGGAATTCTGTAATGAGTCTCCTTGCGCCATATCCCTTCGTCTCTCTCAACTCCTTGATTAAAATCTTGTCCTCTGCGCTGAAAACCATTTCTTTACAACCAACTACTGTTACGTAAAACAGGTCTCGTAGTGTAACTGTTTTCTAAAATGACTCTTATAAACAACAGCCTATGTATCTCCTGCGGTAGCCAGAAAAATGACGTTATTCTATGCGTTTTACTGTTCGGTAACTTGGTTCCTCAACCACCCAATTTCATAAGGGTATATCCTCGTAACCGTTGCATAAATTGTAATAAAATTTGCAGAGTATAGATAGAATAGACTGAAGTTAATGTGCACCATATTTAGTACTTATAATACTACAATTGACCAAGATATTTCACAAAGTCTAGTGTTCTACTTTATCGTGGACACAGTGTAGTTAGTTTCTGCAATTGTAGAACATCATTAGGCCTACATGTAGCGCCAAGATATCGTCTGTAAAATGTTGAAGCTGGGCGAAACATACCAGTTCTGAACATTTTTTGTCTTGCATTAATTTCACTAAATTTACCCAAAGTCAAGGCAATTCACGGCATTTTGTAATGCTTAGTGTTTGTTACGTTCAAAGCCCTAACCATTAACCAAGAACGAAAGAAATCTTTCGTCGTACAGAAAGCAATATGCAGCATGATGCAGAAGAACAAAAAATATTCATGAATACCACATTCTTGAAATGACAATACCGCGCTGATCCTTAAACATCGAATAAACCGTCCAAACTCGAATTATATGCAGGCTTATTATTTGACACGGTGACAATTGCGTTGAAAATATTAATCAGCGTTAAAAATGTTAATCAGCGTTAAAAAAATTAAGCGTTCATCACGTTAACGGCGATTAAGTCTAATCAACAGAACTAGGAAAGACTAATGAAAAACCAGTTATTTAGTAGGTCTATCCCATATCGTGTGATAAAATTTAGAGTTAGTCTTAATGTTCTTAATGTTGTTCTGATGAAAGAAGTCGTTCCAGGTCTATGGACCACATTTGCAAACTCTTTTGCTGTTTTTTGGAGTGGAGCAACCAGGAATGCAGCAGGCTTCGTTGGGCCAGCCTGTTAGCATCGTACCGCCTGCTCGAACAGAGGCCGTGCATTTTCCGCTGTTGCACCAAAGAGCCTTTCCACCGCAATCGGCGTGAGTTGTACAGCTGGCTGGCGAAGGCATGTAACTGTAGTAACCTGGAATGTAGCTGTTACTCAGTCCGTCTATGCAGATTTTGTCCAAGAAGGGCTTCATGGTCTCGTTAAACTTGTGAGCCGCAGGAACCCCTGAGTCTCTTGGATAATCCGTCTCTTTGTCCGTCGTCTGGATCTGGCGACACTTCTCCCACAGGTAATCTACGAAACAGTGATGGAGCCAAAAGACCGGGTCTAGCGGAGAGCAGGTAATGACCCTCATGTGACCATAGACAAAGATGTGAACCCGGCCGTGGTAGGTTTCAAAATTGTTAGTAGTGTATGGCGTCATAAGTACGGTGAAATTATAGCAAGAACTTGAAATTGTGTTGAGTAGGGTTTGGTTATAGAGATATTGATTTCCTCCGACATCACGATATAGCGTCGCCCCTTCGCTGACGCAGCTCCCATATGCCGGTAGATAGGCAGCGAATCCTGTCGTCACAGTCCCATTGCCATTGCCAAAATATGCGGGTGTCCACAGACAAGATTCAGCGGCATTTGGCAACGCATAGTCGAGCGACGAATCCCAGTAACACAAGTTGACCGAACTATTGAATTCCTGTAGGGCTCGCTCAAATCTGTCTCAACGTAATACAGAAATGCAACGAAATTCAACTGCCAAGTTGACCTATATGCTGTTGCTTTAAAAAGCAACATCTCTAATATAAAAACAAGTTAATCAGTGCACGTGTTTTACTGTAACAGATAGAAAGCAATTTGAAACCTAACCGTCAATTCTAACAGTTTTAAAGTATCAGATCGCTTTTTGAGCACTGTGAATTTATACATTGTGTGAACGTTATATAAGTCAGAAAAGGTTTGAATTCTTCAAGACAGTCTGAAACTTATTAACACAATATATTACAGTAACCATGATAAAAAAAACTGTTATAATATAGCTAGACAGACCCAGAAACTCAACATTTCTAAAACGCTACCCTATTGATTAGCGCGTTGCACCAGCTGTAAATTACAAGAACCGCTGCGTCATTTACGAGCGCTGCGTCAAATCTGTCTAGGTCAGTCTAGCTGTATTATAGCTTATTATCCAGATATCAATGTCCAGTTTAGGTCGAGTCCGGTTTTCAGAGAGGAGGAAGGGAAGCTGAAAAGACCGGTTTTGTCGAGTACGAGAAAGCGTGGAAGGCGGAGGATCGGATGGATTAAGGCTGGGATTTTGGGAATTGGGATGGCTTATTATAAGAAAATAAAAGCAACAAAGTATTCCAATCGTTTGCGTTACCTTAGGAGATACTCTCGATGCCATCCTGGAAAGTTCGGACCGAAGTGAGCTCCCGGTGCGTATTCCGATGTATGCTGTGACACGAAGATCTGGTAGCGAGTGGTGGTTGAATTAGGGGGTGTAGTGGTGAAGAGCCACTGAAAAGCGCTGAACAGGAGCTGTCGTTTTGCGTCACTCAGGGTCCGACATTCCTGTCTAATTCCAGGAGTGGCAGGAGAGGCGAGCGACTGCTGTTCTTGTGGAGTGCTCAGTTGGTTTAAAAAGTTTCTATCGGCTGCTGTCAATTTTTTGGATCTGTGTGTCTTATCATTCCAGCCATTGCGCATAATTCGCTGGCACTCGCTTTCATCTGTGCACTTCTTGGCAGCGTCCACTTCACACCAACACAGGCTGATAATGACGACTAACAACCACTGCATAGTAGCTGTATTTCTTCCTGTTTTCTTGATGAAGCAGGCCTACCAAAACAAAATTTATGAGAACCACTGAAAAATTGCTCTGTTTGGAACTTGGTGCAAATCAGTCATCAGATCAGTTAGAAGAGCAATTAAGAATGAAAACTAATTGACGATTGGTTGCGATTCCAGATGTGATTTCAGTCCCTTGTAAATTCCCTAAATCCCGAGGTTTCATAGCCTATATAACTCGGTAAAACAAGACATAATAATTTTTTAAACAATAACTTAGCTATTCAAATTAGTTGTTTGCTTCGTCTTTAGGATCTTAAGATTTCACGGTTAGGATCTGGTAAGTTAATCACCCCGAAATGTTGTCAACATACTAACACATCGCCATAGTCTAAACGAACAAATGATGAATGTCAGAATTACTATACGAACTAAATACAGACCTTTTTGCTTGGTATGAGAGTGAAAACAATGACTTTGCAATCGCTTTTTCGTCTAGTTGTGTGTGTATTTTACAAAACCTCTGCTAATTACTTTGACGAAACCCCTTTTAATTAAACGATCGATTTCTTTTGTTGTTAATGGCGTCTTTTATCAAGGTGGCTTCGTTAATGATCCCCATCGTCTCTCCTCCTTGTCGTCTCCTCGTCTCTTCACCTCCTCCTCGTCATTGTCGTCTTCTTCGTCATCGTTTCTCCTGGTCGTCTTCATCTCCCTACTCTTCGTTTCCTCGTCATCATCGTTTCCCTCTCCTCTCATTAACTGATGTAATAGTGTAGTTGTAAATGACATTTAGCATAGGATTAGAGCGCCTCTGATATGTTTTGCACTTTGAGCGCAGCTGCATAAATGTCCAATTAAAATTGCAATAGGAGGTCTACTTGGGCTACACTATTACAACGACTGTCATAATTACGAAGTACGGAGCTCGTGAAATTCCGAGTTCGGTTGTCGTGATCTGTCCTTAATTGCTCTTTGTGACTTTCGTGAATGAGATATTTTTAAAGTTCAATTTAAGAATACGACGTTTTTTCCGGTTTTTATTTTGTTTTTACCGTGTTTACAACTATGCTTCCATGCACATCCTCTTTACAGCGGATGTGGAGTCTCTATTTGCATCCTGTTCTTTATGAGTCAATCTTATTCTGATGATGTTCAATCTTACATTCATTGATTATTGTCCCAAGCTGCTTTGCGCTGTCCGAACCATGTCTACCGCAACTGAGTTCCTTTCCGCCTGGATATCGTCTAATCGATTCCACCTAGATCCTTTGAAAACTCAGTATATCTGGCTTGGTATTCGCCAGCAACTGGATAAGCTGGACTTGGAGTTTCAATGGGAGCTGGATTAACAATAAGAATTGTTTTCTTAAAATCGAAGCTGATTGATGAAAAAATTTCTTCTTACGTCAAAAATAATTACTTAAATGGGAATTGGATTGATGAAATTAATTGTTTCAATGGGAGTATTGATGAAAATAATTGTTTCAATGGGAGCTGGATTAATTATAGGAATTATTGTTATCCTAAAATCGAAGCTGATTGATGAAAATAATTGCTTCAATTGAAGCCGGATTGATGAAAATAATTGATTAAATGGGAACTGGATTGATGAAATTAATTGTTTCAATGGGAGCTGGACTGATGAAAATAATTGTTTCAATGGGAGCTGGAATAAAATAATAAGAATTGTTTTCTTAAAATCGAAGCTGATTGATGAAAATAATTTCTTCTTACGTCACTGGAAGCTGGATTGATGACAGTTATCATGGGCATTGGTAGTTATCATGGGCATTGGTAGACTGCCTTCTTACCAACGAATAATACAGCATGAAGAAGATGGTATTAATGCACCAATTCTATTTTAATCAATAAAAACCACCGTAAGAACTTGGATATCCTACTGACAGTTCTCTGCATAAAAAAAATTAACATTATACACTACGTTTATTAGCGCCAAAACGTCCGGCGCCAATACGGCGGCGCCAAAACGCTTGGGAAGGCATTTTGGGACGGCTGCTCGCTTAATTGGTGGTGTTCCTAGGTTTGGCCACATCTCTACGTTCATGCGTGATGACATCCACTGGCTCCCGGTCCAGCAGCGCATCCATTATACATGTAGGATCTCCACTATCGGCATTGTGGCACTGTGTTCTGGGCAGAACACCTGTCTATCTCCGGGAGCTCTTTACTTTAACTTCGGTCTGCTCTGGTCGACGATCTTTGCGCTCGGCCTCTAGAGGTGACTTTATGGTTCCTCATGCTTGCTCTACCACTAGACAGCGTCGGGCTTTCTCGATTGTGGGTCCAACTCTTTGGAATAACCCTCCCCTCTGACCTTCATTCTCTTCCGCGAGACCTCTCTGGTTCCTTTTATAAACTACTAAAGACTTTCCTTTTTGACTGGGCCTGGGTCGTGAGCGCCTCTGATTAGTCATCGTGAAGGGGGACTATATAAATTTAATAGATAGATAGATATTAGAAGGGTTTTTGACAGTGTACTACATAGCAAACTGTTCGACTCATTTGTTACAAGCGTGTTTACTTTCCGCTATAGTATCTATCTTAGGAAACTGGTATAGCAAATTACTGAGAAGTGCGCTGGGGCAGGTGCTTTCCGCGCTGCTTCTCAGTGACAGCTGGTGTTAGACAGAGGAGTGTTCTCTCGTTAACATATTCATCCATTTGGTTGTAGTACGACTGCGCCAACTTGATATAGGATGTCAAATCAACTCGCTATTTATTGGCTGCGTTTCATTTTCATAGGCTTGTGCCTTGTGGCTCTCTATAATCTACGTGTCCATTCATCACACGCAGGTTCTACGCTGAAATTTGCATCGTTGATCACGACTGCCCTACCTTTCGCTAACTTGATCTCTGAGTTTGGTGAATTTATCGTAAACGGAATGCATTGCCGACCGTAGATCACAGATGAGTCGACGGTCGGTCTCCGGCAGTTGATAGAACTCCTTCTTTTCCGGCGATCTGTCCAACCGCCTCCGATAAAACTCATCTATCTCTGAACCTCCTGCTTCTCCTCCTGCTTCTGCCTCTCCTAATTTCTGATCCTCGTCCATTTCGGCCGATTATCAAATATTGGTCGAACTCACCCGTTCAATACTTAAACATGGCAGACTTAATTCTACCTGTGATTGGTTACCTGACCTAGTAACATGACCCAGTTATTGGCCATCTGTTTGGAGCATCAACCTCAATTATAGGTCGATGGTTTGGAGCGATTAATTTACCCATAATTATTGGTAATTAATCGCGTTATTTATTTATTTATTAATTATTTGCAAACAGCACATCTTTAATCCTAATATCAGAATTTTAACATAGGGTACCAACTTATTCACAAGCGCCGCGTCAAATTCAATTGGGTTGTTCATAGATGCAAAAACCTAACCTCTTGTTATCTCTCGGATCCACAATAAGTCAAGGGCTCAAGGCCTATCACTCAAAACTGAGAATGCTGCTGTTTCACAAGTCTTATCCTGATTCGGCCTCTTTCCCCTTACCTCCCTCGTCGTTTCAATTCTAAACAATGTCCATCTTAGACGTCTGATTGTCTGCCTGCCTGACCCCTTTGGATCTTGACCTGGAACCGATTTACCCTTCCCATCGATTGTATTTTGACAAAGAGCCTGTGAATAAGCTAGTTCCCGCGACTTCGCATGTTGGGCGCTGTAGAAACCTCGAGATTACGATTGCGAACGAGTAAAGAAAAATCCAATTGCCAGAAAATCAGAGACAGAAGGAAAGAAACCATAAGTTTATACACTCTGAACGAACCTAGACCTTATTGGTGAAAAATTCTAACTAGGCCTAATCGTGTCGTGTTAAGATGAACTATTCACAGCCAATCATAAAAAAATATACATGTAGAGTCTCTTCTCGTTGAATTTTACATTTGTCATTGGGTCAATCACGATTCACGAGACTAATAATGTAGCGAAAACCTCGAGCTGTCGTCGTCTCTGAGCTCTCCAGGCAGCAGGGAAGAGGTTTGGGCTTGCACGGAGCAGCAGTCCGCGTGTCGCTCGAAGGAGCGCAAGTCCGGTGTCCGGAGTATTTCGAACGACTTACACGCCCTCATTCGATCGGTCGCCAAAGTCAAGAATCACCAACACGTCACTAGGTTTCAACACGATGTATTTTCAACGTCAATTTGACTGCACACAGCTCACAGACAAAGAAGAAAGATCGAACTATCTCAACAATCACCAGCGCACTACTTCTCAACAAATAAAATTGTTTCGGCTTAACGACACTTTCATATCGAAGATGATTAGTGTCGGAGGCAGAAAGCAACCTCGTACTCCACGTTTAAATTGCGACCGAGCCACCCGCAGTAAAGATCCGAGAAATTAATCTCTGATAAACCGACCCGACCGGGAAGCGAACCCGGGGCGCCGGCGTGACGAGGCGGGCTACCAGCCCACTCGGCCACTCAGGATCTCACTTCTCAACACAAAGGAGCTCTCTATTTATACCTGAGCAAAGACTGAGCAGAGGGGGCTGAGCAGACTGAGCAAAGAGCTGAGCAAAGACCTGAGCAGAGGGGGAGGCTGAGCAGACTGAGCAAGAACTGAGCAGAGAGGGGAGGCTGAACAAGACCTGAGCAGAGACCTGAGCAGAGGGGAGGCTGAGCAGACTGAGCAGAGGGGAGGCTGAGCAGACTGAGCAAAGACCTGAGCAAAGACCTGAGCTGAACTGAGCAGAGGGGGCTTTTGCAGACTGAGCAAAGACCTGAGCAAAGACCTGAGCAGAGGGGGGGAGGCTGAGCAGACTGAGCAAAGAGCTGAGCAAAGAGCTGAGCAAAGACCTGAGCAGAGGGGAGGCTGAGCAGACTGAGCAAGAACTGAGCAAAGATCTGGGCAGTGGGGGGTGAGGAGCAGACTGAGCAAAGGACTGAGCAAAGACCTGAGCAAAGACCTGAGCAGAGGGGGGGAGGCTAAGCAGACTGAGCAAAGACCTGAGCAGAACTGAGCAGAGGGGGGCTGAGCAGACTGAGCAAAGACCTGAGCAAAGACCTGAGCAGAGGGGGAACCCTGAAACAGCTGGCAAACGTGGGCGGCATCGCCGCCTCTGATACCACAAGATCAGAGCCAGTCCTAAGCCTGGAACTCTCTTTAAGGGAGAAGTGCGAAGGTCGAACGGATGGGTGCAGATACTCCGTTCGTAAAGAAAAATACGAATGAAATCCAATGCAAGCATTGGACTCCAAACGGGCCTCCGGCCCATGGATCCGATGCAAGCGTTGGACACCTACGGGCCTTCGGCCCATGGATTCTGGTGATGATGATGATCATAATTACATAGAGCTTGACCAAAATAACGAACCGCTGTTGCTGTGTAGACAGTGTAGGCCTAAGGTCAGGCTAAGTGTCATAGTCTCAGAGTCAACGTTCTGCACATCCTACACGTATTGTAGTGTCTGCAATAATATTGTAAATCGTCATTACATGTAGCGCGAAGTTTTGGTGTGTAGCACTTTGACGATGGAGCGAAACATTATCAGTTCCGACGCCATGTTGCATTGATTTCATAATATCTTTGCCCAAATTCACGACATTCACGGCAAAATGGAAATCGCGGCTTCTGCGACTCGTCAATTTCTACAAGTAGGGGGGGGGGTTGTCCATAGAATACTGGTAACATCACTGGCGTGAAGAGCAGTAGGAATCGGGATCGCTTCCCGCAAACCTCCCAAAAAGGTCCACTCAGCCTATCATTCGCGAGATGGCGCGTTGGTAAAACGATATGTAGGACGCCTTGCATGGCCGCCTTGCACTCCTGTCGTGATCATCCGTTCATACTGAATTGTAATTATACTGCGTTTGTCGGTTTGAATTAATAAAGAATATGATTATTACGATTATTATAATTAATATTATTTTTCCACTGTCATCATATATTTAGTGTAGGTCTAAGATGTTCATGTAGGCCAGTGCTGTCCAACCTTTTTGACCCCGCGGGCCACTGAAGAAGTTATTCTTGAAGCCGAGGGCCGCACCATTAAACTCAAAAGCAACGACTAAAATTTATTGAAAATATTAACTGTATTAAAATTAATTGTGAATTATAATGATGAATAGTGTATGTATGGAATGTGTACCATGCTTTACAATACTATAGTTCAGTAAACAAAATAAATGCTCAAGCACGAATAGCTATGCAATTAAGGCAGTGACTTTGTCTTTTACTTCATTTTTACAGAAATTGCAAATATTTAGTGAGCTGGGGCGAGCCCCTTAGAATCAGCCCGCGGGCCGCGGGTTGGACAGCACTGATGTAGGCCCTACATTTAATTGCCCTGGAGTTTAGCCTACAAAAGCCTTCGACACGGTGAGCCACTCTTACCTAGCTGAACAACTAGCAGCGCTGCAAATTCCAGACTGCTTGTACAATTGGATAATTGCCTTAGTTACGAATGTATATTTGTTGAATATCTTTAAAACGACTGGTCGTATCCCTTAGCCATTGAAACTGAAGAAAAATCCAAAAAATTCTCCTACAAAGCAACTCTAAACTGCTTTTCGAAAAAAGTGGAGATAGGCCTACGACAAGATAATTCTCAGGCGACGATTATTAGGCTAGGCGAACACTGAGCTACGACCACAATAATGATAGGCCTATTATAAAGCCGTTGAAGACATACTGACGAGGATTCGAGGAACACAAACACACGCACACACACTGACACACACACACATGCCTCTCTCTCGGGATCGGTTCCCACTGTCGACCCCGGTTGGTAGGTCAGGGATTCAATTCTTCCCCGGACAGCCATGTAGATTCCGCCTCCATCGTCTATTAGAGAGCTTGATCAACAGTTTATTATAGCAGCCGGTTGCAATACACTTGCAGCCGACAGACAATTCTTCGACGGATAGGCCTGCTGCGACTGCGAGGGCGCCCGGTCACTTAAGTCGTGCGTCCTTCTTCTTCGTAGCAGATCACGTTATATTCCGTGCAGGATTTCCCCTTCCTTCAACACCAGGGCCGTCTTAACAGCATTGTAGGCCCTGGGCAAAGCAATGCGCGGAGGCCCCTATAGTCACCCACAAGCATTAAAATTGAAGCGGTCAATGAAATCAAATAGATGTATTGTTAGTTTCAACATTCACTTTGTAGCGAAATGAATGTTTAAACATAAAGAAGCAATGGGCCTATACATGCATACTGTAATGCGAAGATTAGCAAATAGCCTACAAACTTTTGAACAATAATAACATATATGCCTTGAAAAACACAAATATTTCAAAATAAAAATAATTGGTACACCTTGCAGACATCTGGTCTGACAGAGTCACAGAGATGATACTGTATGAATTACTTATTAATCAACTCAAACGTTTGCGAATTTTTTGCAGTGAATTGATTTATAATTGGCTTGAAGTCAATGGTCTTGAGGATGTCATTTTCAATGCACATGAGTGAAAGCCAGTTCAAACGCTGCTGCCCCATTGTGTTGCGAAGCTCATTCTGTATGAGTTTCAATCTGCAAAATGAACGTTCCCCTGTACAGTTGGTCACCATCATGCACAAGAACACTTTGAGTGCAATTTCAATATTGGAGAACACATAATTATTTCAAGTTGTCCGAAATTATTTTTCTGTATAACGCAAGGAGAGTCTCACAATTTTCATCAAGAACCGTGTAATGCTTGAGATGCGTCACGCGTGCATTCATTTAGAAGATCACATAGCTGAGGTTTTGGTGATACACATTAGCCAGATAGGCTATTCACACTGTTGGAATTAAGCCTGTGTTATACACATTCTGGACAATAGGTGGTGTGCTAAGAGGACTCTTTAGTACTCTATGTACTCTACTTCCGGTTTACGTTCTTCTTTGCTCGTTGTGCTAATTAAAATGTTTAAACTCTGATCAGTTCTATATCTAAATAATCCTAAAGAACTAAAGTGAACTTCAACAGGTTATGGGCCCAGGCCGACTTGTAAAGAACTGTTTACTGCGTGTCGACTAATATTTTTCGAGATTTATCGTTTTTTATCAGTGTCGACAGAAGCTGTTTTTATTGTGTTCTTTGTACCGCGTGTTCATTCCGACATGTCGTCAATAGAAGAATTACAACTGCAAATGCAGCAACTTCAGACGGAGATTAGCCTGAAAAACATTCGAGCAACTTCAAGTTCACTTGGAGGGTTATCGGAAGCGAAACATCTTGATGGTAAGAATTATGGTGATTGGAAGTTCTGGATGCAAAATTTCTTGATAGACGCTGGTCTATGGTGTTGCATTTTGCCAAAAGAAGGTCAGTCTGTTGATCCGGATTTGGACTTACGAGCGTTAGCCAAAATCAATCTCAGTCTAAAGCCTTGCGCGGCAAAAATCACAAAGAAATGCCAAACTGCAAAAATTGCTTGGGATGCATTGAGAGGTGAATATGAAAGCACTGCTTTGGTTCGCCTAATTGGTTTATATTCGAGTTTGTTCAAGACACGTTTCGAAAATTTTCTTTCGATGCAACAGTATGTTGATCACATTTTATCAATTGCTGAACAGTTAGAGTCGATTGGTCAACCCTTTCCGGAGAATGTTGTGGGAGGTATAATACTTGGTGGCCTTCCTGACCAATTTCAGCCTCTGATATTGGGTATTCAAGGGTCAAAACAAGACACAACAGTGGAGTTTGTAAAAGGTCTTTTGCTACAAGATGGCATTAAGAATATTGGAGCAAGTGCAAGTGCAACTCAGTCTGCCTTCTCCATGCCCAGACTCCAAAAGAAGGGTAAACCAAAAGGACCAAGATGTTTTGAATGCAATCAGTATGGGCATACTCGTCCACAGTGTGATCAATACAAATCTTCAAAAAGGATCGGTGCTAAACAAACTAAACCTTTTTTTAGTGCACATGTTGGTGCCTTGTCAGCACACACGAATTTTTCTGTTTCATCAGAGAATTCCACCACTTCGACAGGTGATGACTGGTACCTTGATTCTGGTGCTACAGTACATCTAACATCGAGACTTGACTGGTTTGAGAGTTTTACTCCTAATGATAGTCAACAGGTTGGAATTGCAAATGGAACTAAATTGAAAAGTACTGGAACAGGGAACATATCCATTCCATTGTCGTCAAAAGAAACAATGACTGCCTTTGATGTGGTTCATGCTCCAGATTTAACAATCAATCTTTTAGCAGTTCACAAGATAGCAAAGGAAGGTAAAACTGTTTTGTTTGACGAACAGGGTTGTCGTATAATCAACCAACAGTTGAAGGTCAATTCAAAGAATGTCATTGCTACTGCCACAGCAGTTAATGGACTATATTGCCTGGATCGCCAGAAATCACATTCGTTTGCAGTAATGTCAACAAGCGTTGTAAACTTGTGGCATCGTCGTCTTGGACATCTTAATCGTCCTTCGATGCGTCTGTTGCAAATTAAGATGTCGTCTGGGGTTCAATTAGACGAAGTCTCAAGCATTCCTTGTGAAGCTTGTGTGAAAGGCAAACAGCATCGGAAACCATTTAAGAAAACAGGAGTCAAACGTGCAGAACACGTTCTGGGGCTTATTCATTCTGATCTTTGTGGTCCTATGCAAGTATCATCTGTTGGTGGTGCACGGTATTTTCTTACCTTCACTGATGATTTCACACGACACTCGGTTGTCTATTTTCTGAAGTCAAAGAATGAGGTTGTCGACAAGTTCAAGGAATACAAAGCACTTGTTGAAAACCAGACTGGTGCACGTATTAAAGCTATACGGACAGACAATGGTACAGAATATGTCAATAATGCTTTTTTGACCATTCTACGAAGCTGCGGAATTCGACATGAGACGACGATTCCATATTCTCCAGAACAGAATGGAGTCGCAGAGCGTCTAAATAGAACTTTGGTGGAAAGGGCTCGATCCATGATAATGGAATCCAATGTAAGCACAGACTTTTGGGCAGAAGCAGTTAACACTGCCAACTACCTGAAGAATCGCTCACCCACAAAAGCTCTACCAAACATGACCCCTGAAGAGGCATGGACGGGAAGAAAACCTGATCTTAGTCATCTTCGTGTTTTTGGATGCAAAGCCTTGGCAAAAATTTCTGGAAATTCTCGCAGAAAATGGGACTCAAAGTCAAAGGAGTATATCTTTGTTGGTTATTCAGAAGGCACCACAGGATACAGACTTCTTCATCCATTTACCAAGAAACTCACTCAATCAAGGGATGTTGTTTTCTTCGAATCTCAGTTCTCAGTTCGACAGATATCTTCATTCGATCCTTTCCCAGTTATTTCTGATGACAGTATTGTTTCTCCTACAGACTCTTTGATACCTCCTCAACAGCAGTTCCAGTTAATCCAGGCTCCTGTTGAAGTGGGGGAGTCTACCAGTACAAAGACTAACATTACTGATGGCGCATGCACTGAAAATGAAGAGTTGAGAGATTCCAATGTTGATTTCGTTGATGATACAACAGCAGATATTCCACTGAACAATGCAAATATTTCTGAGGATGATGGACGGCCAAAAAGAACTCATGTTCCGAATAAGAGGATATTTAATGAGGACTTTGTGGTAAATCAAGCTACCTTATGCAGAAACATCGATCCGTTAACAGTTGAACAAGCCCTCGGTTCTAAGAATGCAGATGATTGGAAACAAGCCATGGAAGAAGAAATCAAGGCACATGTTGAAAATCATACATGGACATTCTCTGATGTACCTGATGGTAGGAAAGCTATAAAATGTAAATGGGTGTTTAAAACGAAACTGAAAGTAGATGGTACAGTTGAACGTTACAAAGCTCGTTTGGTGGCTAAAGGCTGTTCACAAAAGCCAGGCATTGATTATGAGGAAACCTACGCACCTGTTGTACGTTACACATCCATCCGTTTTCTAATGGCACTTGCAGCAAAGTATGACTTGGACATCGATCAAATGGATGTCACAACGGCATTCTTGAATCCTGAATTAGAAGAAGAAGTTTACATGGAGTTACCAAGTGGTTATCGGCTAAATAATCGAACTTGTCGGTTGAATAAGTCAATTTATGGCCTGAAACAAGCCAGCCGAGCTTGGAACAAGAAACTAGACAAGTTGCTGAAAGATCTTGGATTTCTGCAGTCAAATTTCGACACATGTATTTATTACAAGAATGAAAATGGAAAGATCTTAATCATTGCTGTGTATGTGGATGATCTCTTGATTTTCTCGAACGATAAGAAAGAGAAACAGAAACTGAAAGTGGATCTGATGAAACGTCTTAAGATGAAAGATTTGGGAGAAGCGCATTATTGTGTAGGCATACATATTCAGAGAGATCGTGAAAAGGGAACAATTTCACTTGATCAAGAGAAATATATTGAAGAAATGCTGATTCGTTTCAATATGAATGAGTGTAATGGTGTATCAACTCCACTTGATCCAAACCAAGACTTGTTCGGGGAAGAACTTCTTCCAAACAGTCAAGCTGAAAAGGAAGATATGCTGAAGGTTCCTTTTCAAGAAGCGGTTGGGAGCTTAATGTTTGCAGCACAAGCTACAAGACCAGACATTACGTTTGCAGTGGGGGTCATGAGTAGATTCAACAACAACTATGGCCAAGCCCATTGGGTTGCAGTTAAAAGAATCTTTAGATATCTAAGACAAACTGCAAGCTTAAAGTTGATATACAGGAAAAATGATGAAGATGTAGCTGGATTCAGTGATTCTGATTGGGGTGGAGACAAAAGGGATCTAAAATCAACTACAGGATACATTTTTGTGTTGAGTGGTGCTGCAATTAGTTGGAACTCTAAGAAACAGCCAACTGTTGCAAAGTCAACCACTGAAGCAGAATATATGGCTCTGAGCATGGCTGCTGCAGAAGCTGTATGGTTGAAGGGACTTCATCAAGAACTAGTTCCTCAAGCCTCTAGTGTTGTGAAGATCTTCTGTGACAACAAAGGTGCAATTGATCTTGCAAGAAATCCTGGATATCGACCCAAGACCAAGCACATTGCTATCCAACATCATTTTATTAGAGATAGAATCACTTTTGGAGATATATGTGTTGAACAGATAGCTACAACAGACATGGTTGCTGACTGTCTGACAAAGGGACTGTTTAAAGATGTACATGCAAAATGCATCTTAGGCATGGGGTTTCTGAAATAAGACTCTGATCTGTTTTAGAATGTGTGTAAAGTGGGGGTGTTGGAATTAAGCCTGTGTTATACACATTCTGGACAATAGGTGGTGTGCTAAGAGGACTCTTTAGTACTCTATGTACTCTACTTCCGGTTTACGTTCTTCTTTGCTCGTTGTGCTAATTAAAATGTTTAAACTCTGATCAGTTCTATATCTAAATAATCCTAAAGAACTAAAGTGAACTTCAACACACACCATGTTTTCGTTTAGCGCACTAGAACCAATTATTGTTTTCAATTGACTGAAGAAGGAAAACAGATTTCGAATCCACGAATAAGCGTATGCACGTTTTCTCAGGTCGGAGGTCAGAGAGTCCAGAACATGGAGGAATGTTTCTGCCTTGAACTTTCACTCTTGTGTAGAATTATTTCTCCTTCTGGTCCATCCATCATATGCTATCTAGTAAGACTTGAGGCTATACTTCGCTTTCGTTCCCGTTTTCACATCGCTATAATCCAAATCCGGACACCTATTCCTGGCCTTCAATTCATATTCATTAAATTTGTCTCTAATTTCCTGAAGATAAGTTTTCATAGACTTCAGACGATTCGCACACTCCTTTGCTGTTACAGATTTCTCTGTTTCCTCTTGTGTAAAGTACCCAGCAACAGGAACAGGTACTAAATTTTTCTGGTCTTTAAAATTTGGAGGCCCCTAGAATCGTGAGGCCTCTGGCGACTGCCCACCTCGCCCATGCCTTAAGACGGCCCTGTTCAACACGGACCGATTCTTTCAATTATCGTACTTCGACTTCTCTTACAATGCAAAATCTGGACCTTTTATACCCGAAAAAGGTGGACTAAAAGAACAACACCGCTAATGCAATTCTAGTGCCCATAGGCGGTAGGGAGGGGACTCAAACGATACATCGCGTAAGGCATTTCAACAGAGCTGATGGAGACAAAGCACATAAACGGTTTGCCGCCAATAGTGACTTACCGTTTAGCCTACATAGAATGTTCTAGAAATACCGCAAGCCTGGGTGCAGACAGAGGACCACAAAGTATTTTTTCAACACAATTCAGCAATCATCTTATATTATTTGCTATTAATAGTTTAATATTAATTCTCATAGTTAACAAGTGTAAAGAAATACAACTTTGCATTTTATTTTTGTACCATTTTTTTAACCATATTTAACCTGGGACTATTATTTCAGTTATAATAATCCCAGATTTAACCACAGTAAAAGAGTGCGGATTTTTTAACCGGTAAAAATCATATCGGTCCCATTCGCCCGCTCTGCAACAATGCTGAGCCGTTCCTTCTCGGTGGTTGGTCCAACCTGGAACGGGCTTCCCTTCGCTTTACGACACCTTCCAAACTGTTCAGTTTCACTAACTGTTGAAGACTGCTTTTTTCTGCATGGCCTGTGTCGGGAGTGCCTCTGAGTAGGGATCTTCAAGGGGCGCTATATAAATGTTGATTGATTTCACACAGTGGCGTAACGACCTAGCCGGGGGCCCTTGGACATTCTAATGCTTGGGGCCCTTACCCATTAGCCTATGTGTGTAATACGTATATAATTGAATATTTATATAGCGCCATTTCAAGATATATACTCTGTTAAATGTCATTACAAACGAATATCGGTTAGCAAAACAGTGCACAGTAAGCTGAGTCACAAGTGGCGCTTCTGCGACACTGCCTACCCATGCAGAGGCGAAAACCTGTAGGCCTACATAATTTTTTTTTTGGGGGGGGACAGAATTTGTGTGGACCTGATTATGGCATTTTTTAGGAGGCCAGAAGGGTCGAAGTCAAAACTTTGGTATACAGTCCCCTCTGTACCCCCATGATTTACTCCACTGTGCCTACCCAGTATTAAATATAATGAACATGTAGACTGTAGTCTGCAGTTCTTCGTGAATTAGGCTATAATTCTAGCTTTCTGTTCGCAAATGTGTCTATCAAGTCCATTTCGGTATTTGAGAAGCTGAAAGGAGCATTAGAACAGAAATTCGTCAAGTACAAGAGCTGTATACTTGTGGAATGGTTTGGATGATCGTACTGTCTCGTTGAACACAATCACAGCTTTTAAAAGGAAGCTAGGAAAATTGGGCTATTAAGCATGTTCCAGGTTAAATTTCAGTGGTCTTAAAACAGACTAAACGTCTTCTAAAACACAGGTCCTTTGCCTGCATAGGTCTCTCTCTATGGAATGAACTTTCTCCTTCTCTACGATCTACAATCCTCTATGGTAGCGTCTCTACCTCTTTCTCTCACCTTAAAACCTCCCTTTTCTCTCTGAGTACCTCGCACTTGGCGCACTTCTGAAAAGCTTATGCTATGAGAAGCGTTTTATAAATGACCAAATGCAATACAATACAATACTTAAAACCCTTGTTGTGTTAAGTCATCAATATTTTAATTATGAAATTTGCCAGAATGATGTCGCTTCTTTACATCATGTAACTGAAAAGCATATTGACATAATGTGACATTTGCCCTAATAATTATTGTCACAGAAAAACGGACAAAAAGTACATGAAATTTTTCAGTTAGAAAGCTTGGGGCCCTTTGGACCTCGGGGGCCCCTGGACTTTGTCCACCCTCGTTATATGGCTGTTACGCCACTGATTTCACATCACTAGTGCAAAGTGCCCAGCTACTGCGTCACGTGGGCGGAACTGGTGGCCAAACGGCGCATTCCGATTCCATACGGTCATCATCGTTGTCCGTCTATCCAAGAATGGGCGAAGCAGTACAATACTGTACAATGTACATGACCCGTCCTCCAATTTCAAAAGGATTTCAAAAACCAATTGCTGTCTGTGGATACAATAACTTTTACGTTTGTTAGCGGCAACTGCCATTTAATTAGCATATAATACTGCAGTACAGTTCTAGCATAAATGAAAAGCTTTTACAAATACTGTAAACCGTCATTCTGACGAGCTCATCATTTTCTCCAAAATAGACATCACAGCATCAAATAGGATAAACTTAAATCAATGCTGCAGTAAGCACGTCACAATCAGAAATTATAAACCAAAATAGTAACAATAAACATAAAAATTAATATAAGGTACTGAAATTAATCAGTATGCTATGAAAATAAACTTCGGGTTGAGCTAAGCGATTCCTAGAAGTATTGTTTCCTTCAAAACTCTGCAACATGTGATTTCTTAGAAATGAAAATATAAAGTAATTTGTAATTGTTGGATGCTTTGTAATCCTGACAAAGTATAGGTCGATAATTAAATAATTCACCCAGTGGAGTAGTGCCATGGTTGGAACATTGCTTTCGAAAATCCTGCTTCATTTCACACAATTCCCTGAATATCCCACTTCCACAAGGCATACATGTCATAAAACAATAAAAGGTCCTCATCCTCAATCCCAACCTCGGTGAACAGGTCGTAAACATTGATATAATAATAAAGCCATGTAGGCATACTTCTCCTGAGGAATGCTTATACCAGTTAATGAGGCAATTACCTCTCTGAATCAGATAGAGTTACTCCAGATGCCTGATGTTACTCTAGGTGCCTGGTGTGTCTTTCCTTCTAAAAGCATTACTACACAACTGGCATATGTATGGCTTGTCTATTGTGTGCTTTCATGTGTTGTGTTAGACTGCCAGACTGTGTGAATAATTTCATACATAAGTGGCACATGTACGGTTTTTCTTCAGTATGGGTTCTCAAGTGACGATTCAGACTACAACTTCTGGCAAATGCTTTCTGACATAGCTGGCATATATATGATTTTTCTCCAGTATGGGCTCTCATGTGAAGATTGAGCTTACAACCTACAGCAAATGATTTCTGACATAGCTGGCATTTGTACGGTTTTTCTCCAGTATGGGTTCTCATGTGATAATTCAGCTTACCACTCTGGACAAATGCTTTCTGACATAGCTGGCATTTGTATGGTTTTTCTCCAGTATGGGTTCTCATGTGACAATTCAGACTACTACTTTCGGCAAATGCTCTCTGGCATAGCTGGCATTTGTATGGTTTTTCTCCGGTATGGGTTCTCATGTGACAATTCAGCTTACCACTCTGGACAAACGCTTTATGACATAGCTGGCATTTGTATGGTTTTTCTCCAGTATGGGTTCTCATGTGACAATTCAGGTTACTACTTTCGGCAAATGCTCTCTGACATAGCTGGCATTTGTATGGTTTTTCTCCAGTATGGGTTCTCATGTGACACTTCAGGTTACTACTTTCGGCAAACGCTTTCTGACATAACTGGCATATGTATTGTTTTTCTCCAGTATGGGTCCTTATGTGATTCCTCAGAGTACTACCATTGGCAAATGATTTCTGACATAACTGGCATATGTATGGATTCTCTCCAGTATGAGTTCTCAAGTGACAATTCAGGTTACTACATTCGGCAAATGCTTTCTGACATAACTGGCATATATATGGTTTTTCTCCAGTGTGGGTTTTCCCATGACGACTCAGATCACTAACTTCGGCAAATGATTTGGAACATAGCTGGCATTTGTGTGATTTTTCTCCAGTATGGGTTCTCATGTGACGATTTAGGTTACTACTTGTGCTAAACGCTTTCTGACATAGCTGGCATTTGTATTGTCTTTCTCCAGTATGGGTTCTCACATGACGATTCAGACTACCACTTTCGGCGAATGCTTTCTGACATAGCTGACATATGTATGGTTTTTCTCCATTATGGTTTCTCGGGTGATTCTTCACAGTACAACTGTTGGCAAATGATATTCTGACAAAATCCACATTTACATGGTTTTTCTCCCCCATCATTGCTTTTCATGTGGCCTTTGTGAGGAAATGATTTCTGACTTAAAATACGGTTACAGACTTACAGTGGATTTCTCCGTTCTGAATTTTCATGTATGACTTTATAATACTATTCCCTGCAAATGACTTCAGGCATAAAGTTCTGACATTTGTATGATTTTCCTCTGTATGGGTTTTTGTGTGTTTCATCACATTAGAACAATGTGTAGATGAGTTCACATAAATTGCATTTGTATGGTTTTCTCCAGTATAGGGTCCAGTCTGTCTTTGTTCTTCAATCCTCTGTGAATAACTTCAAGGCTTTCCCCTATTATGCGTCTTCATCTGTCTTTCAGAGTACTATATTATATAGTGTGTATGATATCCGACATAACATATTGGCGTTGGCATAGTCTTGTGTGACTTCTCTCCAGTATTGGATCTCATGATTGTTTAGTAAAATTGATTATCAGATAACAGATATAAAGTTATGGGCAAATCTGTTTTTTCATGGGGTCTTGTTTCATATCCATATCCGCTGTTACACGAAAGGAATAAAAATTCTTTCCGGTGGTGGTACTTATTCTGTTACGGGACTCTAAAAGAACAAAATGTGCAATGCAACACTTAAAATGAATTCTTCCATATACTGAAATAATCGAGTCACAGTAACTTGCACTTTACTTGTTTCCAGTAAAATATACTCTTCATGTAATCCAGGAATTACAAGCCCTGCTCTGCTCGTTTTCACATTGACGACTAGCTAATGGTACAATATTGTTAAAGTCTGCTAAAGTCCTACATGTTATTTGTAAAGGTTCTTCAGCATTTCTGCTTTAGGTAGTCATCTTGAAAAGTCTAATCATTAAAAGTATTATTATAAATAAATTTGTAACGCGCACAGTGCCGCACACTCACACCGAACTGTGAATCTGAGGCACGGATAGTTAGCTGCCAGGAGAAGATGCAGTTAGATATCCAAGTGCTTGAAAGCCAAGGAGAAATAGTGAGTTTTAGCCGCTTTTTGAAGGAAGGAAGTGAATTTGAGCTACGAAGAGAGAGTGGCAGTCTATTCCATTCCTTTGGAGCAGAGGCGTGGAATGCACAAGAGCCCATAACTGTTCTGCATCGAGGCTCAGCTAAAAGACTGGTACTTGCTGAACGCAGGCAACAAGGAGGGATGTAAGGAGTCAGTAGTGAATGAAGGTAGGGAGGTGTGCTGGTGTTGAGGGCTTTGTAGGTCAGAATTTAATTTAAATTTTATTCTGAATTCAACAGGAAGCCAATGGAGTTGATGGAGTAAAACTGAGGAACTTGTTCGTAGTGGAATTCACAGCACAACGCGAGCCAAGGAGTTTTGGATGCGTTGCAGCCTGTTGAGATCGAGGTCTGAGAGACCCACAAAAACCGAATTAGCATAATCAAGGCCAGAGGAGACAAGGAAACAAGCTATGGTTTGTGACATATTCTTAGTCAGAGCCGACCTGATGTGACGTATTGCCCTGATGTGATAGTAACAAGATTTACAAAGGTTTGCTATGTGCAGTCGGAATGTGAGCTTACTGTCCAGGGTTACCCCAAATGTTTTGACAGTATCTGAAAGTGGGACAGCAGTGCCTGCAAAGTCGATGCTAGAAAGTAGGGGTGGGCAACGATTAAAAATTTTTTAATCGAAATTAATCGCATGATTAAAATGTTTAATAACGCGATTAATTTTTAACGCATGTCACAATAGATGACGAGTACAACTACTCTACCGACTCTGAGTAGTTACGTTTAATATGCGCTATATAAATGCTTGCAGTCAATAAATAAAGAGCAAACTTGCTTTTATTACTTGTTTTTACTTTTAGTTTTACTTTAATGTTTAAAGATTAAAACTCAGCGGTTTTATCAGCAATTGTTTTAGTGCATTTATTAAAAATAATTGGGCTCAGTGACAATCGAACTGTGTTAAAAAATTTAATTGCGTTAATTAATTAACGCATTAAACGCGTTAATTACGCGTTAAATGCCCAGCCTACTAGAAAGTGAAGAAAGAGAATGCAGAGAACGAATAGTAAGACTCATTATAAGAGCCATGCATATTGCACAATCATTGGGGTTAGGTTCGAAAGAGCGACAACTCAAAAGAGTGACGTAACAAAAGAGCGACAAATGGGCAGCAGTTTTAAAAGAGCGACACAAATATTGATGATTTGAAAGAGCGACATAACGAAAGAGCGACACATCAAAAGAGTGACGAATTGGTTATTATCGTAATTGGTAATAGACTAGGGGGTCGTGTATTCGTAGCCAGAAATTATTTGTTATTGTTTATCTAAGAGCTGCTTCACTTTCTACACCGCACAGATCAAGAGGTCGAGAGACTTATTGCAGGGAACATTCAGTGTTTAATCTAGTCCCCTTGCTGTCGGGGAGCAAGGGTTCTAAGGGTATCCAGCTTATTATAAAAGTTGACGACCGGGGGGAGGTAGTGACGACTGTTACCAAGAACAAGAGTTCAAAATTTTCCACGAATTTTCGAGGGGGGGGTAGTAACGAGAGTTTTCGAACGATTTTCAAGGGTAATAACTAGGGTTGTTAATATCGGTTTTTTGGCAAACCGATTATCGGTTTTCGAAATCCGATTTTAAACCGATTATCGTTTTTTTATTGGCCTTCCTAAGAAATTTAAAATATTATCATATAATGCAGGTTACTGAAAACCGATAATCGCTACGTACCGTACCGTAATGTACATACAGTATGGGGGTTCTACTATTACCTCATTGGCTGTGGAAGACTCCGTTTATATATAAGAGGCAATAATACGTCGCTGTGGGGTTCTACTATTACCTCATTGGCTGTGGAAGACTCCCGTTTTATATGATAAGAGGCAATAATACGTCGCTGTGGGGTTCTACTATTACCTCGTTGGCTGTGGAAGTCTCCGTTTTATATATATAAGAGGCAGAATTCGATAATCGTTTTGTCAATAATGAAAACCGATTATCGTTTTCAAAACCGATAATCGGATTTCCGATTATCGTTTAACATCCCTAGTAATAACAACAATTTTCCAACAATATTCGAGGGGGGTAGTAACAAGACTTTTCCAAGAAGAATTTTCGAGGGGGTAGTATCAAAGAGTTTTCCAAGACAATATTCTACAAAATTACATGTCTTTCATTTTTCTTCAGACAAAAATTTCATCTCTTTAATTTTTCTGGGGGAAAACTCGATCCTGGGAACTTTACCCCCTCAGAGACGTCTAGATTAAACACTGGGGAACATTGCAGTAAAGAGGAAGAAAGAGCAACACCTAAGAGAAGAGAGGATTGCAACTGTTGTGGGGAGACATGGCACTATCCCTCTCGATGACTACCTTCGAGGGATTGCCCACAATATGCACTTGACCTCATGTCATAGAGTTGTTGTTGTTGAAGAATCGGACACTGAATGACACTTTTTAGACTTATAACCTAGGGGTAATGACACTTTATTAGACTTATAGCCTAGGTGTAATGTTTTGACTTCATAGAGTGAAGAATCAGACAATGAATGACACTTTATTAGACTCATAGCCTAGATGTAATAATTTTGACTAGATTTACTGGCCCCCGTTCGAAGGGCCCGGCCCGGGCCCTTAAATCAAGGCCCGAAAACCCGTCCGAATCAGCATATTATTTTAAGTAAATTTTAAAAGCTTAAATACAAACTTTCTGTCGCCTAAAACGCTGTGGATTTGAAGATGTGTTGGCCAGCTACAGTGGTGTATTAGTCATCGGCGCGGGGGTAGTTGGCAACTTGGCACCCGTACCTGTTTACTTGTCGGCTGGCTATACTAAGACCAGCCAAGCGTTGCAGCGCGTTGAGGTATTACTGCTATTACCAGACCTGTGCATCATGTGCTGCTAGAGCCTTGTGCCCCTCTTCAAATATGCCGCCTTCGCAGTATACCCTGTATCGGCGACAGACTGCCGGCGAGTTTAAGCGTGAGAAAAAGACGAAAACCGTGCTATTTGTAGCTTTTGGACGACGGATGTAATCGAAGCGACAATTTCTATCCCACGCTTTCCTGTCGATCGGCGATACAAGGCGACGTACTAAGTGGACCGTGATCGAAGTATTAGTACTGAAAATCGCCGTTAGACACACGCCACAGGTCTTTCAATGTAATTAATTAAATCAAATTTTGTAACTTCGTTATACTGTGACTCAACTATTTTTGGCTTTCCTCAAGCGTTTTACCAATGACGGACTGACGGGCCTTCGGGCCCCCGTTGAAAATGAGCTCGGGTACCCGGGCCACGTTTTCCCAACATTTTGACAGCCCTACTCATAGCCTAGATGTAATAATTTTGACTAGATTTACTGCTTATAAACGAGTACATAAATATATTTGTTGCTCTTTCGTTATGTCGCTCTTTTGAATTATTTTTCATTTTATAGGTTGTCGCTCTTTTGATACGGCATTTATGTCGCTCTTCTGTTACGTCGCTCTTTTGAGTTGTCGCTCTTTTGAACCGCTCCCCAATCATTGCCACATTTTAAAGACAGACATTAATTCTCATATAATAATAATAATAATAATAATAAATTAATAATAATAATTGAGGGATTATATCTACCTCGGGTAAAAAAAAAATAAAAATAATAATAATAATTTTAAGAACTCTGATTTTATAATAATAATAATAATAATTTTATAATAATAATAATAATAATATCTTTTCTTTAATCAAGCGCCTGACAAACGCACTGCGCTGTACATTTACATATTACGACAATTAAACAATTCACAAGAATACAATTAAATGACAGAAGACATAAATCTTAACTACTAACAGAACAGACAGCCTGCAATACACGGCGCTAATAGCAGCCTACAAAGCATGTCCGCCCTACGGGACTTGAACTCGGTACCTCTAGCTCTCTAAGCCAGTGTGTTATCCAATGCGCTATCGGGCCCCCCAACAGTTTTTAATATAGAAGCAATAATTATCTATTGCCTGTGAATAAGCTGGTTCCCGCGACTTCGCTTTTGTGGGCGCTGTAGAAGTTCCGAGTTTACGATTGCTACCAAACCAAACATAATGAGCGCGCCAATTCATCATTTTCACATAGGATCATTTAATTCTGACCCCAGTTGGTAAATAACGCATGGAAAATACGTTTGTAGGATGACGGCTAAAAGTACAAGTACATTCTAGTGAACGCTACAATGTTGACAGATCTGTAGAAATAGTCCCCCGGAACTTTTCTGAACCTTAGAAAAATCCTGCCAAGCAAAAGTTATACATCGTTAGAACCGGAAAAGTGCACAGAAAATGATTATTAGAATTATACATTTGTATTGCATACGTATAAAAAAATTTTTTGACCCATAACTAAAAAATGGCTACCCCTGGGTGATTCCATGTCAATTCAACCACCATGGTTGACATGACTGATTCACATTTACATGAAATTTGACCCACATGTTGGGCCACATAAGACATGTATAAATCTGCACACACAAAATTTGGGTCAATTACTTTCCGAGATATGGGTCGTCAAAATTTGACCTGACCCGCCCAACCTCGTAACTTTGGATTCTGTATCTCCGCTTGTATGAGAGCTAGGAAGGTGTTCTTGGTGTCATTATTCAGCTCTTTTGATGAACTATTTGGGTAGATTATTTATGACTGTTTAAAAGTTTAACATCAGGACCATATTTGAAAAATGAGCACTTTAAGCCTGACCATGACCTTTTGCGGATTTCTTGAACTACTATATCTTCTGAAACATTTACTCTAACATATATTTGAATTATAACTCTGGCAGGATTTTTCTGAACCTATAATGTACTTTTTTATTTAACCGTCGGGTAAAGGAACTCATTTGTTCATGCGCTCCAAGTGCTACCAAAATGTTACCTGGTGATACTATGAATCATGGGCATTCGAAAGCACCTATTCCCGTTTGGCGCTGACGCTCCTACGATTTTTTACAAATTTTTGAAAAAATTTAAACTATAAAGATTGTACTAATAATTGTATCACCAGGTAACATTTTGGTAGCATTTGGAGCGCATGAACAAATGAGTTCCTTTACCTGAGTTCCTTTACCAACTGTCGGACTAAAATTGATTCATTATCGAACGACAACTTAATTTGTGAAGAGTAGATTTGAAATCTTTTGAAATCTTACCACCATGCCTCGTACCAACGACCTCTTATATATTATAGCCTCGTACAACACAACGAGGTAATTAAATAGAAGAACGGTACAACAGCGCTAAAATTAATGACGTCATCATTAATTGTACTCTATACATAGATTTTATTGTGTCAAATCATAGTAAGTGAGTAAGTAAGTAAGTACGTAAGTAAGTAAGTAAGTACATTCTTTATTAAAACCAATTGCATATCCGCACTCTGGTGTAGATACATCTTAACAACAATCAACAGTTAATGTCAATACGAGTAAAACATTCTAACAATAAACGTCTTTCGCTGTAAATTATCTGCAAGAGGTACACAATGGTCGTGCGATCGCGGTCGCAGGGTATATTGGCAGGGCTGTTAAATGCTTGGTTTTTTGGTTTTGGTTTTTGGTTTTTAAAAAAAAAAAATCCAAAACCGCAAATTTTGGTTTTTTGTTTTTTTTACAAATTTCAAAATTATAAATGTCAAAAATTTCGTCTCTTCAACTCTCTTGGCAATTGTTGTATGGTCTTTGTTAACTTCGTTTTATGACATTCTACGGTTCTACTGTTCTAGTTAATTTCATTTATATGCATCTGACTAATTTGAACGGTATTATGCATTTTTAGTTTTATGATCCGAAATAGGAAAATCTCAAAACCAAAACCAAAACCAAATAAAACTAAAAAACCAAAAACCAATTTTTCATTTTGAAAAAGTTTGGTTTTTGCACACCCTGGTATGGGGTCGTCCATTAATTATGTCAACAAATTTTAGGCAGTTTTTGACCCTCCCCTTGTCAACAACTGTCAAACATTGACGGACCCCTAAAAAATTATGTCAACAATCCCATATCCCCCCTACAAAAAAGAAACACAAAGGCTCAATACATGTAGAATCATTTTAAAAAAAATTTTTACACTAAAAAAATGCAATCTCGAATTTCAAAAAATATATGAGTTTAGTTTATTACCAGCTTTTTAGTAGTATTGAACATTAAGCAATTATACATTTTTAGCGTTACTTAATGTTTTCGCTACCATTTTGAAGGGTCTGTGTTGATTCATTGGAAAAATTTTTGTTGACGTCAAATTGTACTGAAACCCCCTTCCCCTTGTCAACAACTGTCAAACTTTTTAGATTGTCTCGTAATCTTACTGGTCTTAGAAACAATGTAAATTTTGATGCTTGATGTTTTGATGTTTATGTTAATTTATATTGCTCATGCTTGTTCACCAGAGTGCTGTTTGGCAGCTGGTTATATTAAAGAATATACTTACTTACTTACTTACTTACTTTTTCCCTCAGAGGACTATTTTGTTGACATAATAATAATAATCTTTTCTTTATTAAGCGCCTGACAAACGCACTGCGCTGTACATTTACATGTTATGCAATTGAAATCCATAGTTAATGGACGACCCCTATATTGTTGGGGCTTTTTGGTGGAACCGTGATAATATATGTATATATCAAATCAAATCAAATCATTTTATTTTGTAACCAAACCAAACAATCATCTTACAATTACAGAGTTACAAAGTACACAAACGATAGGAGATGGCCACAAGGAAAGGCCCTGAAGGGATCATTAATCCCACTAAGTAGGACCACCTATGTACAAGTTAAACAAAAGATGCAACGGCATATATATATATATATATATATATATATATATATATATATATATATATATATATATATATATATATATATATATATATATGCAGTATGTATGCCCTGGTTCATCAGGACCGCAGAGAAAAGACGGGTGTCAGCTTCAAGACAAAGTCGCTCAAATTTTGGGTAGTCTTCAGGAAATCACGAAGGTACCGGAGGCGGATTAGCTTGTTTATTACTGACTGAAGTCGGCATCTATCCTGTTGTCCTGCAAACCCCCACCATGCCGGGGCAGCATAGAGTAAACGAGCCACTGTTGTTGCACGTACTACATCATAAAGCTGAAGACCCTTGAGGCCATGCGCAACAAGAATGCGCAGGGCATACATTGATTAATTGTCTTGCCTTACAGCATATTCGGGTGATATGAGGCTCAAAGCTGAGAACTTATGTAAATGTAACCCCTAGGATATTCAGGCTCGACACCCTAGTCAATCCCGGGGTGACATCCGGAACAGTGTCATTCCATGCACGCCCCTCGGCCGTCTGATCACCATCTCAAAGGTCTTTTTCTTATTTAGTTTAAGGTTACATGTTTCGGTCCATTGGGACACATGATCAATTTCGTTTGCCACTGTGGCACTGTTTGATGAAGGTGCCAGCAGATAAGTATCGTCTGCATATTTGATAAGCCAATTTCCGGGGTGGGCCGCTTTAAGCTTTGAAATTATTGTAATAGGCCTAAAGTTGGCTGGGCGGCTGGGCCTAAATCCGAACCCTGAACAATACTAGCACTGATGTGAACAATGGCAGAAATTAAGCCATTGTATTTGGTTTCATGATCCCGATCTCCAAGATAGGCAACAGTCGTATGCCCTGTTTTCAGAAACATTTTATCGTATCTCCACACAGTATTCGTGGTGTAGCAGTGTCTGTTGTTGTATGTCCAGAGAAAGCTCGTCGTTGATTGGACGAGCAGGAGATACAACAGTATAAACCTGTGCGCTAAGCTAAGCTGGATTAAAGTATCGCATATCCAGACAATTAAAAGTGTTTCCTTTAAAAATCCGGACTATAGGCCTAATTATATCCATGAATATTTTGATGAAAACACTAATAATCGGTCGTTGCTTGGTTGAATCATTTCATGTCTGTTTTCCGAAGGATGGTTCGTAATAGCCTATTTGTAAATCCATTTTATACAAGATTTTCATAAATTTCTGAAAAACAGCTCTAATCGTTAATTTTTCTTCTTCTTCTTCTGCTTTAAGTTCTCTGCCCTTCGGCAGAGAATTTTTTTAATGCAGGGTTTTTATGCAATGTTGATGTTTTAATATGACGTCTGTGTGTGAACTGTAATTTGATAATGCCCTCCTTATTGCATTGACTTTCTTATTTTTCCGCAAAATGTGGCCCAAACTTCAACCTCGATTAACTCGGAATTTTGGAAAATGGAGATACGCGAGGATAGTTCTCAGGCGACGTAATCACATTTCCACGATTGCATCGTCAGTTCCGTTGCTCTGATTGTTTTACTGGAGAAGTTCGAATAGAGTGTGCCTTTGAAGTCGCCGAGACCACAATCGCATACATCCATAGTCGTTCTTGGCAGACAGACATGTTTAGTTGGGCTCATAGGCTGCGCCAGTCCGTTTGGTGCTACTGGTGGAAACTGCAGAGCGGCCAGGTGTCGGTTCAACGAACAGCGTTGGTAGCGTCGCTACTAGTTAACTAGTAAATAGGCCTACTATTTAACACTTAAACGACGAGCTGCATTGTTTCCCAGTCACTTTTAGTACACTTTGTCGCTAAAGAGTTAAATATACATATATCTTTAAATATACATATATCTACGGAGAGTATATAAATATCTGTTTTTGTAGTTTTAAATAAACCATAACTATTTAAAGTAGTTGTAAAAGGACCTAGTTACTAGTATTTAAATAGTGTTGCCTATTTACCATTAACAGCCTACAAAATAAATAGTATAACCACTAGTTTGTGAAGAAGAAATATAAAATTACTTATGTATTTACTTAGGCTACTTATTAATATTAACAATTTCGATGGGAGTAACGGTAATGCTATGCTGCCACCTCATACATAAGGTGTTCTCACACGCTTCATCTAGTAGCCACAAGAGATGCTGATGACTCTATGACTCTAAATTAGCCTACTCATCATACAAGAAAATATAGGCTTATCGAGGCTTAATGGCTAAAGCTTCAATCAAATGGAACACGACTACTCGTCGACTAGTAGCAGTATCAGTAGACCTAGACCTAAGTGAAAAGTCAGATGCTGCGTGCTTCTGCAGAAAACAAAAGAGAACGTGCATGATGAAAGTGACACTAGGTCTACGGAGAGTAGGCTACTTCTGCTCACAGGGACAAAGTAGTGCCATCCAATTCGGTTTGTATCCTAACAGTGATAACTTCGATGACTTACATCAACTATGCAGGCACAGAATCTTCATTTGAAGTTTCTGAATGATAGGCCTACGTCATGGTGAACTATAGAAGTGCTGGACAATCGTCCACGCCATAGGCGTAGCTACATTGAGGCACGAACATTTCTGCCAGTGGAATCTGAATTTTCCACCTGAAAGCTACATTAATTCACTGGATGAACAATGCAATTTAAATAGCAACAAAGTATAATAATGACAGTTTGACCAAACTCATCCTGTGACAAATACAGTTCGCCAGTTGGCTTAGTAACAAAGTTACAATGAACGCTCAGCCAATGGAATATAGTATACTGCCATAGATTCAGGCCAACTGGCGCTCCTGTCACTACTTGATATCTCGGCTGCATTCGACACAGTCGACCACGACATCTTAATTCAGCGACTGTCGCACTCATTCGGAATCGAGGACAGAGCACTCAGTTGCCTTGAATCCTACATAAAAGGGAGCACACAATCCGTCCATTTGGCAGGGAAAGAGACGTCACCTATATATGCTGGTCAACTGCAGTGTTTTGCAAGGATCAGTGCTTGGCTCTCTCCTCTTTGTTCCATATACGGCCGATGTGGACAGAATTATAGAAGTACATGGCCTCCTCCACCACTGCTATGCAGACGATACACAGCTTTACTTCTTCTGTGAACCATCACATACAGCTGAGCTAAAACAGAGAGTCCAGCTGTGTATCGATCTCATATCAGAGTGGATGACATCCAACCGTCTCTAACTCAATCCATCTAAATCTGAGTTTATATGGTGCACAACCTCAGGCGTCAACATCTACTTGACGACAGTACCTTCGCCCTTGGTGATGCAGAAGTCCACCCAGCTGACACCATCCGCAACCTTGGAGTCCACTTTGACAGCTGTATGACCATGACGGCCCATGTGAGTCAACTCGTTCGAGGTTGTTTCTACTAACTGCGTCGAATTAAAACCATCCGCAGATTCATTCCAACCTCAACCGCCGTCATATTGGTCAACAGCTTCACTGTCTACTGCAACAGCCTACTGGCGGGTTTGCCGACTTGTCAGCTAAACCGGATACAGTCAGTGCTTAACTCTGCCGCACGTGTCATATACGGCCGGACACCATCTGATCATGTTACAGACCTGCTGCGCGACAATCTACACTGGCTGCGTGTTCCCCAGCGGATCACCTACAAGTTGTGCTTGATAGCCTACAAATCATTGAATGATTGTATGCCAGACTACATCTCAGACTTCTGCATTCGGGTAGCAGACAACCGGAACAGAAGTCGGCTACGATCCTCATAAAAAATCTGCTACAGGTCCCGCGGTCTTCTACGAGGTTTGGCGAATGTTCCTTCTCTGTCGCAGGACCCACTGCATGGAACAGTCTTCCAGACCATGTAAAGAATGCGCCATTATTATTATTATTATTATTATTATTATTATTATTATTATTATTATTATTATTATTATTATTATTATTATTATTATTATTATTATTATTATTATTATTATATTGTTGTTGTTACTGCCAATCTTCGCCATGCAGCTAGCCAACAGCCAACTGCACGCCCAGAGACCACCACGAGGAGGTGTTGGCAAAGGTCTCCGTAGTTCATTCATCTACAGCCTTGAAGCAACTAATTTCAGCATAATCACCCCGAGCAAGCACCCCAAATTCCAAATTTCATGAAATTCTAATTTTGAATTTTTAAATTTTCTGATAGTTCAAAAGACAAACAGCGAAAGTGACAGTAGTTATGACATTGAACACCAGGGGTCAAGAAAACACAAAAGACTAGGCTCTGGAGATAAAATTACTCGCAATGTTGGATTCCTTGACGAGCAACAAGGCAAAGCATCAAAAGAAGAAGAATATCGGAGCAGCAACGAAGACATATAAGGAAGCCGATATGGGAAGAAAGACAAAACTGAAGGTGAGAAATGAAGGGACGGCAGAAACAGACAACATGCTAAGCAGAAAGGCCCCTCAATACGGAACAAGTAAAACAAGAAAAGCATCCTAACGTTCGTCTCTCTCCTCTTCAGTCGGTGCTCAACACAGCTGCTAGACTGATAGCCCGCCTTCCCCGATAGTCTCGCATCTCGAACTTTATGTTTGATGAACTTCATTGGCTCCCTCTCGCTGCTCGCATACAATTTAAAATCCTCACTCTGACCTTCAAGGCTCAGAAGAGTCTTGCCCCGAAATATCTGGTTGGCGTAATGTTTCGGCCTCATTAAGCGTCCTCCCACCGTCCACTTCGTTCCTCCAATAGACTTGACTGACCTCTTGGTTCCCCGTATACTAGAACTGCTATGGCTCAATCTCGTTGCTTTGCTTCAATTGGCCCCTCTCTTTGGAACGCGCTTTCTCCTTCTGTTCGCTCTACAGGGTGGCTCAAAATAAAATGTTCCACCGGATAAAATGCAATTTCTCCGCAACCAATTGAGATTTTTATACCAAACTTTCACCATTTACAGAGGAATGATTTTCCAACAATCCATGAACATTTTACTAAATAATTTCCATAACTTCAAAAAGTTACAGCTGTTTTAATATTAAATTTTATTTTTTCAAATTTCCGCAGATGAACGGTCCAATAATGGTTATTTCTTTAAGATTTTTCACAGAGAAATTGTTTTGTAACACCCAAATAATCATGACGTCATATGACTTCATTACAAGTTGTAAAGAAAGAATTTATGAAGCAAACAGTTAATAGTTGCAGATATTTTAAAATAATATTAAGCGCTCAATTTGTTAATCTTTTACTGACGGTGCGCCTGCTCACACGGCAAGGTTGGCTCAAGGCTTCATTGCCACCAACTGCAGTGAATTCATTGGGAAAGATGAATGGCCACCAAACTCTCCAGACCTTAGCCCTCTTGATTATCACGTCTGGGGAGCTATGCTTGAACGTTACAAGACATTTCATCCGAAGCCGAAGAACATTGACGAGCTGAAAAAGTCTTGCAGCTAATATGGAATCAGCTGCCGCAGGACTCAATCAACAAGGCCATACTGAGCTTCACAAAAAGACTTCGAGCTTGTGTGAGAGCTAGGGGTGGACACTTCGAACATGCCTTGAGATAAACTGCTCAACAGATTCTGATTTCGTAATGAAAGACGATTTTATTTGACATTGAAAATTGTAAATAACTGTCAATTTTTCTTCGGAAATGTGAAAAAATTAAATTTAATATTAAAACAGCTGTAACTTTTGAAGTTATGGAAAGTATTTAGTAAAAGTTTCATGGATTGTTGAGAAATCATTCCTCTGTAAATGGTGAAAGTTTGGTATAAAAATTCAATTGGTTGCGGAGAAATTGCATTTTATCCGGTGGGACATTTTATTTTGAGCCACCCTGTACAATTCTATCTTGCAGTCTCTCTCTTCATCCTTCGCTTTTCTCAAAACCTGCTTCTTTCACGGGGTCTTGAACACTGGGAGCGCTTCTGAACGGTTCACCCTATAGGAGAGGCGCTTTACAAATGCTTAAACACAATACATTACAACAATATGAAGCACATGTGGTGAAACAAGCAAGAAACAGAGAAAAAGCAAAGCTCATTTAGCACAAAGCGTAGATAGGTTGTAAGGACATAGAAAACCAAGCCAAACCACTTGAAAACTAAATAAAATATAAAATAAATGAAATGGCCTCAAAATTAAATGGCTGTAGATGAATGAACTACCCAAATGCGCCTAAACTAACACACTAGAGAAACAGTGACGCATTTGGTTATCACCTTTCTCAAACAAAAGCTAAGTTTGAATATACTACGAGCTAATGTTGAGTTCTGTGTTTTAAAGTGTTCTCTCACAGACCTATAGGTACTATAAAGTAGAAGAATCTTTAGAATACCTCGCGTCTTCACTTCACATCTTGACTTTGAAGTTGGCGTTGGCGTTTGAAGTTGGCGTTGGCGTTGGCGTTTGAAGTTGAAGCTGGCGTTTGAAGTTGAAGTTGGCGTTTGAAGTTGGCGTTGCTTTGCTTTCATGTTGGTCAAACTACGGTTGACTTTCGATCTGGACTTTTCATTTAATTTTATTTGCTAAAACCCCCACCCCTCGTCAACTTCAAATTACCATAAGTTCAATCCAATTAAAAGTTCAGTTTAAATATGCAAGTAAATGTTCAGTACTATCTTTAATAAAGTTCAGTCCTGTCTTTTAAAGTGTTCTCTAATAAAGAATATGAATTTAAACATGGTACCTCGTATCTTCACTTCACATCTTGGCTTTGAAGTTGAAGTTGGCGTTGGCGTTTGAAGTTGAAGTTGGCGTTGGCGTTTGAAGTTGAAGTTGGCGTTGGCGTTTGAAGATGAAGTTGGCGTTTGACGTTGAAGTTGGCGTTTGAAGTTGGCTTTGGCGTTTGAAGTTGAAGTTGGCGTTTGAAGTTGGCGTTGGCTTTGAAGTTGAAGTTGGTGTTGGCGTTTGAAGTTGGCCTTGGCGTTTGAAGTTGAAGTTGGCGTTGGCGTTTGAAGTTGAAATTGGCGTTGGCGTTTGAAGTTGAAGTTAGCATTGGCGTTTGAAATTGAAGTTGGCGTTGGCGTTTGAAGCTGAAGTTGGCGTTTGAAGTTGGCGTTGGCGGTTGAAGTTGAAGTTGGCTTTGGCGTTTGAAGTTGGCGTTGGCGTTTGAAGTTGGCGTTGGCGTTTGGGGAAGTTGGCGTCCATAAAGTACGTCACGCTCCAGGGGAAGGGGTTGGCGCTTAAGAAAGTGTGACAGTTTGTGACAGGGGCCAGGGGGGGTCAGGCCATGTGTGACGTCACACATTTATTTTATTTTTATTTTATTTATAATTTATTTTTTATTTTTTTAGCAGAATTTCATAGCTTTAAAATAATTTTCAAAAATTTTCTGAAACATTTTAATTAGTTTTATGTCAAAATAGCATGAAATGCATATCTCCTGAATGTGTTTTTCACGATTCCTCTCGCTAGGAGCGCTAGTAATAATGCTGTTGCGAAGCCTTGTTTATGTATTAGCCTTGCTTTCGGAAGTATTATTATTTCTATGTTGAAAGTGTGACGTACTTTAGGGGGGGGGTCCGAGTTTTGTGACAGTTTGTGACAGGGGGAGGGGGGTAAAATGGTCAAAAATAGCGTGACGTACTTTATGGACGGCCCCTTTGGCGTTTGAAGTTGGCCTTGGCGTTTGAAGTTGAAGTTGGCGTTGGCGCTTGAAGTTGAAGTTGGCGTTGCTTTTTGCTTTCAAGTTGGCCATACTACGGTTGACTTTCGATCTGGACTTTTCATTTAATTTTATTTACTAAAACCCCCACCCCTCGTCAACTTCAAATTACCATAAGTTCAAACCAATTAAAAGTTCAGTTTAAATATGCAAATAAATGTTCAGTACTATCTTTTAAAGTGTTCTTTTATAAAGAACCGGAATTTAAATACCTCGTAATATCTTCACTTCACATCTTGGCTTTGAAGTTTGAAGTTGAAGTTGGCATTGGCGTTTGAAGTTGAAGTTGGCGTTGGCGTTTGAAGTTGAAGTTGGCTTTGGCGTTTGAAGTTGGCCTTGGCGTTTGAAGTTGAAGTTGGCGTTGGCGTTTGAAGTTGGCATTGCTTTGCTTTGCATGTTGGCCATACTACGGTTGACTTTCGATCTGGACTTTTCATTTAATTTTATTTGCTAAAACCCCCACCCCTCGTCAACTTCAAATTACCATAAGTTCAAACCAATTAAAAGTTCAGTTTAAATATGCAAGTAAATGTTCAGTACTGTCTTTTAAAGTGTTCTTTTATAAAGAACCTGAATTTTAACACCTCGTAATATCTTCACCTCACATCTTGGCTTTGAAGTGGGTTGGCTTTGCTTTCGTGCTGGCCATGCTGAAGTCGAATTTCGATGTGGATTTCTTTTTCACATGTTGATTTCCTGAAAACCCTCTGGCCCCTTCAACTTTAAATAATCATAAGACCAAAACCAACGATAAAGTTAAGTTTAAAATAATAGGCTATGCACGCTAATGTTCAGTTCTGTGTTTTAAAGCGTTCTCTCAGTTCTGTGCTTATCGTATTCTCTCATAGAAATATAAAGCAGAATAATAATTATTATCTGAAATTAAATATACCTCCTGTCTTCACGTCTTGGCTTTGAAGTCTGCTTTGCAATGGCCAAGGATTTAACGTCATCATTATAGCGTTTGTTGCACAAGATGACGTCAACAATCAGTAGGCCTATCCAATCACAGCACCGATGTTGAGCATCTTGTAGCCAATCATTTAGTTCCATTTCTCCGAGTGACTGCTTTGCTGCTCGTTCAACTACGATGTAATCGTAATCGTAATCGAGCATTTATATAGCGCCACTCAAAACAGAGGCGCTCCCGACCCGGGCCAGTGTCTTCATTGGTAAATAAAGGTTTTCAGACGCTGACGGAACTGGTCAAAAGAAATAGAGAAAAAGTCAGTCCTGAGTCCTGACGGACTGAGGTAACTGCTTCCAGCTATTGGGACCAACAATAGCGAAACTCCTAGACTGGGCCGTAGAAGTACGCATCCGCGGGACAACTAAGTAACCACGGGCCGAGGACCTAAGGGAGGAAGACTGTGCAGAGAAGATACTGGGGTACAAAAAGCCCTAAGATAATGAGGAGCAGAGCCAGCAAGACAGCTTCGCATGAGGGAACAGACCCATAGGCGTAGCAACATGGAGGCACGAGGAGGCAAGTTGCCTCCTCTTGCTTTCCTATAAGCTGAAACTTCGATTGACCAAACCCCACTACATCTGGATGACTCCTGGAATTGCCTCCTCTTGAATTTAAGTCTGGCTACGCTCCTAGAGTCCTAGTCCACGTATCAAGTCATTGTTGCTGTGATTCAAGTCGCGTTCAACTCAAGCATTCCATCGAGTGCTCCAGTAGAGAGGCAATTTAATATTTAGTAATGCAGCATTCTCACCAAGTAAAGGAATCGCTTATCTGATGAAACTCTTGAACAGTTGCTCTTACTTAAAGTTAACCAAAACTACTGACTGAAACTTTCTACAGTAGAAAATTGCAAGCTTTTATTAAATTGCAAGAAACAGTCATCAGTAACTGATAGAGTTGTATAATAGTCTCGAGACTACACAACTCTGTCAGTTACTGATAACTGCGATCGTTGATGCTGACGAAGAGGTTTCGGTCTCGAGACGTCTCGAGATAGGTTTTTGGATGTCTCGTTCTCGGAACCTATAGGTCTCGGTCTCGCGGTCATTTCTTGACTTTTTGGAAGCTGTCTTGAAGCGAAAGTCTTGTTCTCTTGTAGAAGTGGTCTCTATAGTAACTGTTGTCGCGCAAAATGTCTTTAGTTCTGAACCTTTTGCGCTATAAAATTGTCCTGTGCCGATGCGATGACTAGTAAGTCTGAAGTGCTAAACACAACGGAAGGTTAGAAAAGCGGCCTTTCTGGTTAACACTAACTTAGCAGATATTGAAAAGAGCAATTTCTACTGTATAGGCCCTATTTCGATTTTCTATCAGCGCAAAAGTCATAAAAAGTCTCATAAAGAACCTGAAATAGTCAAATTTGAATTAACCCAATTTGAAGTCATTGGCAAACTAAAGAAATGGCGTTCCGTTTGCCGCTGGTGTAAAGCCACCATAAGCAAAACGATTGGAACAACATCTAGTTTCTCAAGGCGAGTCATGTGAACTTATGTCGTAAAATTATGGAATATTGTTTGTTTAAATTTTAGAATAGAAGATATCACGATGCCTGAAATATTTAGTTTCTTTATACTATTCAGGTAGATTTCGTTTATTAAGATACTAAGTTGACATACCGCAACTTGTTTACATGGGATAATGAAAGTAATGAAATTAAAAACTATAAGTTTATGCCTATAGAGTATAGATTGAGAGTTAAATCGTAACATCCCGAATGGTCCGATATAGCTTACAGTTGAGAGAAAAATTGTTTTGGGATTTGGGTCAAAGTTGTTTTCATTGTTTATTCTGTAATCAGATTCGTATAAAGCATTGATCGTCGATTGGCATTTCGCGCTGGATCATACTATTTTGGCGCTATAGAAGATCTCTAGAGGTAGTTCCCCGCAATGTTGTCGTATACGAAGAAAGTGCGTGACCACACTTCACCTCCTCCTTCTCCTCCCTCTCCACCTCCTCTTGTCTTCTCCTTCTCCTCCTCCTCCTCCTCCTCCTCCCTGGATTCAGGATTCGTCAATTCCGGATCAATTTAATTAATGTAAAATTTTAATATTTACTATATGACAGGTTGGCCTTGTTATGTCTTGGCTACGAAAGTTTACTGATTGCGAATCTCCTATAGATAGATCTTGCGTCGATGGTTTTGTTTAATTAAGTTTATTAATAGGCCACCTCTTCGTCAGCATCGACGTTTTGCATCCAACCTATCACTTATTTGTAGATGGGACCCTATATAGGCCTACATGAACTGTCAATGCAAGGAGTGTCTATGCATTGGCAAGATATATATTAAGAAGTAGCCCACAATGCAATACATCATGAATATAACATAACTCTTAAAATGCTTGTGTAAGCTTATTTACGTAAGAAAATGCGTAGGCTACGTCGTAGGTTATACTATAAGTGTTCCCTGACCCAGTTTCCCCATACTTCAGTCGTTGTTCTCTACGTGTGTGCGTGGGCCCACTGGGGATTCTTCTAGTTTTCTGTGCATTATTTTGCTTACTGATTAAATTTCTGTTCTTAACGACATTTGACATCATAATATGCTATATTATAGCATAGATTGGTGCAGAAAGCTCCTCTTGTCGTTGCCCCTCTATCTCTGATCGTGGCTGTAATGTCTGCTGAGTTCGATTCGTTCATTAGTTAGCTAATTTGTTAAACATTTTGTTTCCGTAAGTAACTAAGTGAGAATGCGTAAGTAGGCGCCAGGCAGGCAGTCAGACAGGCGGCGGACAGGACGGCAGATGGCCAGACGGTATACGTCTAGCTATAATGACGATTGGATAGGTTTTTACCATTGAGTCTACGCCTTGCACCTTCAATGACAAAAACGCATCCCTGTTGAACGTCTGGAAATGTTTACACGGCTGCTAAACTCTGAGCATTTGTTTAAGTTTATATTGTTTGCCGAGGTAGTTTATATATATATATATATATATGTATGTATGTATGTATGTATGTATGTATGTATGTATGTATGTATGTATGTATGTATGTATGTATGTATGTATGTATGTATGTATGTATGTATGTATTGTATATATGTATGTATACATGTATGTATGTATGTATGTGCATTTAAGGCAAAGCAAAATAAAGTCGTTGACTCTTCATAGCCATGACTGCCTCTCGTGGTTAGCGTAACTAAAAGCGACTGGGAAAACAATGCAGCTTGTCGTTAAAGTGTTAAAGGACCGATTTTCTTTTCCTTATCCTCCTCCCCTTGTCCTTCTCCTTGTGCTCCTTCCTAATTATCACATTGAACGCATCGCAAGCGGTGACATCTCGATTCATTTCACAAGCCTTTTTCAGCATAGTCCTACAACTGAAATATTGTTTCAACTCACTTCACTTAAGCAAGTACTCTCGCAGAAATTAAATTGTAATTTACAAAGTTTAATTAAATATCTGTGCACCTTATTTGACTAGCTTTTCCGAGTAATTGCAGCTCTTCTAGGTTTCTTCTAAAATCAATGCAGCAACATGTGCTGCCTGTATATTCGCAGACGACTGAATCTCTGTTGTGCAGAGGTTATCGTGATCCGTTTCAAGCCTCAAAGCACATGAGGATCTCTTCTCTTCAGAGGGATATACCCGAGGACTGAAGCTGGAAAGTTAGTTTCAAAATTTTTACACGCAAAAGTTAGCTTTAGTTTGAAGTAAGTTTTAGCGGTGTCATCTCATCATGAATGCAATTAACTTTCGTTGGCAAAGAATGCTAACATACGGCTCACCTAAGCGACTTCATTCAATCTCTTATTGGAAAACTTGTGGGCTATTTATAAAGGAATATTCGTGACATTTTACTAAACATATAAGAAATATTCGATTACCCGGAAAAATATTTTCTCTTTTTGCGACAGATAGGGAATGTTTTCTATAGACATAAAATACACTACAATGCGCCCTATCGTTGCAAAAATTTCCTATATATAATAGTTTGGTTCCTGCTCTTGCGCTGCATTTCAGTAGCACACGGACCCACTCCATTTATTAGTTGTAGCTTGATATAATTTGCGATCACTTTACCTTTTTATTTGCAGTAAAAGTGTGGCGCAATGAAATCTCCATTGTGCACGATGATTATTTCCATCTTTGGATTTCCAACGATTCTTCTACTGGCGATGGCAGCGGAAGAGCCGGATCCATTTAAGAGCGAATGGCAGGACACAAAGGCACATCCGCCGCTGAATAAAACCGAGAACCAGAAGAAATACTTTACCCAAGACTTGAACCCACATAAAGGTATTGGCATGAGAGGCAAGGCGTGTGTCCGGAAGGAATACCGGACCCTGACCGAGACAGAACGTAAAGACCTGCAGACTGCATTCAACCTTTTGAAGAAAACACCGATCCAGAATGGAACAACGGACAGCATCTCGCAGTACGACGTCTTGGTCGGGTATCACCGATTCGACGTTGCTATGGGGGCACACTACGGCGCTGCATTCCTTCCATGGCACAGGGAATTCCTCTGTCGGTAAATCTAAACAATGGTCAACTGGCTGCAGTTATTAAATGAATGAATGAATGAATGAATGAATGACTACGACAACTTCTACAGCGCCGTAATACGGCACATGCCGTTACAAGGGCGCTTTTACCACATCCAAGGGCCGCTCCCCTAAGAATCCATGCGTCTATCCCATCCAGGCCAGCAGCAGTGTGACCAATTTTAAAAATATGCCGCTGGGCCTCGGAACGTCGTTTGTTTCCTTCGGCTCGTGGACGGAGCATTGACGTCGAGAATAATCTTTCGAGTTTTGTCAAGTTCTTCATATCCGATGACGAAGATATATATATATATATATATATATATGCTTTAATTTAATACTCGAATTAAATGCTCATTAGAAATAATTTAAAAAAAAATTAGAAGACTATAGCAGATATGTCGAGAAGGAACATTTCTTTTCACACTGTAGACTCATTTTGTTTCATTTTCAAACCTTAAAAAGCACAAAGATCAAGAGAAGTTGTCAAACAAATTAGTTATCTGCCACACACGTTCAAAGTATGAATACGACAAAATATAGACTAGTATATAGTATAGTATAGTATAGTATAGTATAGTGTAGTGTAGTGTAGTATAGTATAGTATAGTATAGTATAGTATAGTATAGTATAGTATAGTATAGTATAGTATAGTATAGTATAGTATAGTATAGTATAGTATAGTATAGTATAGTATAGTATAGTATAGTATAGTATAGTATAGTATAGTATAGTATAGTATAGTATAGTATAGTATATGACGTTCCTTTTATTATACGATGTTTATCTGAGCAATGTGCACTCTTCTGGAGTCTGATGGAAAGCGTCTGTTTGTAGACTTGAACGAGCCCTGCAGAAACATAATCCTAACGTCTGTCTTCCTTACGTGGACTGGACCCTGGACCAGGCACTCCCTGTACCAGGCGACTCCGCTCTTTGGACATCCAAATATCTAGGGAACAACTACGGGCCGGTCATTAGTGGCTTCGCTGCGAACTGGAAGGTTTACCCTAAAGACTGTGCGAGAAGTTCGCCAGTCCTTTACCGTACGGTGGTTCAGGACAGCACTGGGAAAAACCGTTTGCACACAGACGCCGTGATTGACGGAATCCTGGTAAAAACACGTTACCCAGACATATGCGTTCCGTACAGCAACGCCTTTGAGAGTAGCCACAATATGGTTCACGTCTACGTAGGAGGTCACATGAGCATGTTGTCGTGTGCTCCCAACGACCCTACCTTTTACTTCCACCATTGCTTCGTCGATTGCATTTGGCAATCGTTCAGGGCGAAACAACAGACCAGCTTGGAGACTGATTACCCACGCGGCCCTGATGTGTATGAATACCACAGGGCAGACGACCCAATGAGACCGTTCGAAGGACTCCATAACATCGACGGCCTGAGTAAGAACTACACCAAGCAATACATGTGCAATCCAAGACCCGTGAAGTGTGTTTTACAGAAAGATTGTAAATCCGAAATCCTGTGGTGTAACAAAGGCAGATGCATGGCAAAGATACGAGAAGGTGGAAAGTGCGAGAAGCTACCAGATGTAGCATGCTACAGTGAAAAATGCACAAGTCCTAGAAATGTAAACGGCATTTGCAAATGCACCTAATAACTTACAAGTTCCATATCACAGAGTAGCTCGACCTGGTTAAACACATATTCGAACATTAATATAGGCCCCTACAAGCATCTCCAATTGTAAACAAAAAAAATTAGTGACATGTGTAATCTGTGTCGCCTAGGTGTCTTATGTCAGTACAATAATTATTAGCACACTATGCTAGTTTAAAATTTAAAAAATTATTACATTTATAAGTCATCAGTAGACCAATAAGTGATGAAAACTGGATAATAATAATAAAGCATTGAATACAATGTGCAGATATGATTTATTGAGTTCTTCGTGAATTAAGTTTACAGTTTGAAAATGTTGGTTAACTAATTAAATTAGACGCTCTTCAGCAAGGCGGACATTGTCAAGCTGTTTATACTGTACCAGAGGATAAGATGCGTGCACTGTTGTCGTACTGATGGCTTCGTGTGTGTGCAGTTCGGCTGAGAGGTGTTGATTAAGGATGGCAGCAAAGATGGAGGGGAAGAGTTCACCCAAATGCAGGTAACTGCAAACAAGGGTTGGGTTATGCTGTTGCTAACGTCCGCGTATAAATTTTCTACATGCAATTATTTCAGTACAGCCTGTGTGTTAAGCATGAACTCCATTTAAGCTCCTAAAAAGAGCCAAACGCCTAGGTTACCTATAGCAATCTCTGAACTTGCCAATATATAGCCGATGCAAAACTCCTTTTCTCCATATTGCACAACCCCAAGCATGTACTTCACCAACTCCTACCTCCACTCCGACCCCTTTCCTCTCACCAATTAAGACCTAGAGCACACAACCATACTCTCCCACCCAAGGACAACTCTCAATTTATTCCCAGATCATTATATAAAAATATTTACTAGTTTATTCTAAGACTTTCTAATGAACTTTAATTATATATTATTCATTATCACTCATGTTAGCATTTCTGCGTTTTTGTCAGATTGTTTTTCTCAATAAACGAATATATATATATTTGGACAACAGAGAGCCGTCAATACTGCGCTTAGTCTAATTAGAGTCCCTTTGATGTAAACGACTGTATCAAAGTATCCAACTCAGTAGCTCTGGAAGATCACTGGATTACCTAATCCAGGCCTAACTAAGTCGAAATGGGGAGGGAAGTGCAAAATCCTTTATGGAAGCCCCTGACAGATCCTTCAACGCTTCAAATTCGTTTTTAAAGCTGATTTATAGACCCTCACATCGCATTCTAATGCACCATTTACACTGATTGGTGCACCATTTGCACTGATTGACAGTGTTCCCCATTGTCAGTCGGAGAAGCAAATACGACCTAAGATGCCTCATAAACAGAATCCTTCGTCAGAGATTTTAATGTCTTTCAACGTCAGTTTAAGCAAGTTTTTTGTCTCATTTTTAGGTAAAACAAATAATTAGCAATATTTTTACGTTTGGCCACAAATCCGAGCAATCTAGAAGACTAGAACCTGATTTTGATGTTTCGAAAGAACATTTCGAAACAAATCTAAACGATTTATAACAAGTTATGGTTTGTCCCCATTTCGTTGAACGTCTAAACACTTCACAGTAATAACTGATCATCATAGCAGACAGTAGATATTATACCGGCAGTAAACCATGTAAATTCTGGTTCATTCGAGCTTAATAAAGTATTGGTTTCATATTCAGCACAAAGTCTTTGTGAGCTAGTATACTCAGGCTGATCAGAATAATATTGAACTCGCGTTAAAGAAGGTTTTAGTTGTAGAGAGGTTTACAAGCTCAACTACTTGCTCTTCTTCTAAACCCTCAGTTAGGCTAAGTAACTGAAAAGATGTTTGGGCTCAGGTCTTGACCTCAGCTCAGGTTTTTCGCGTGCAACATATTATAGCATTAGATATTTACCTGCGTTCATGTACTGTGTTAATCTGTAAAACATTTTAGACCTCAGCTGGTGCTGAACAACTAAAACACTGTCCCAAATGTTCAAACAGCTTTCAATAACGGAACAACACTGCCAACAAGGTCAGTACTGAAATGAGAAGGAAAAGAGCGCCGGTGTCCCGAGATATTCTATCTCCCTAAAGCATATCCCCGGATGGAATAAACCGGTTGTGAGTATCCGGGGGGGGTTAACCATTCTATCCCCCATTGTCATACGCATAAGAGGCGCTATATAAATATCCGGAATGAATGAATGAATGAATGAATGAATGAATGAATAATGATAGCCAAGACGAAAATCCAGTCAAAATCACCAAAACGAAGTAGGCCTAAATTAATTTCAGGTCCACGTACAAACTAAAGATACGCAACTTAACACTCGGCTACCAAGGGGGGTTGGTTACCACCCCTACGTTTTTTTTGTTGGTTACCACCCCCCATACGTTTTTATGCATAATTTTTTTGCATATGGAATATAATTTTTACTTTCTAGATAGCTGTAGCAGATTCATTGGCGCACATTTTGAGGTAAACATCATGATGGTATCTCACGCCGTTCAAAGGTTATACCCGATATAGCCGAGGTACCAGAGGGGTGGATACCACCCCCCTTAGTTTTTCGACCATAGCTTATTCAGTTTTCTTCGTAAAAGCGAAACAAAAATACCATTCTATAGAGGGAATGCAGGGCTTTATTTGTGTGCTTACTTATTTGTCTTTTTGAACACTGGAAGTGATAAAAATAAATAATAATACGCGATATATGTGAAAATTGCTGAATGCAGCATCACAATTTCGCTGTACCTAATACAGACTATGGGCTAGTTTGTAGGTTATTGTTACAAATGAAGCATCATTATGTTTAAAATGTTCTTTGATACATAGATCAGTTTCAAAACACACATAATCTTATATTTTTTTAAATCCCAAAAGTACAAAATTACGCAATAATAGAAAATGTCGCTAATTATCGGTTCCTGTTGTTAAAAATGATGTAATTTCGAGATGCATTCACATAATGTACAACTAAATATACCATTTTGTTCATAAATGAATGCTGAATCCATTGCTGTATTACAAGATATAATATGTGAAACCAAACGCGAAATCCAGGGGGTGGTGGTAACCCCCCCCCTTGGTAGCCAGTGTTACAAAAAAACATTGGTAGCCTGTGGGTTAGACTATTTTATGTGTACAATAAATCCAAATAGTACGACTGAATACACTTAGAACCGCCAAATATGCAAACTGAACCTTGAATACTCCATTTCGCTAAGGGGGATGGGATACTCATGTATGGGGATCTATTTCAAGGTGACACCGGCGTTGGCGTGCGACAAACATGGCCTTGCCTCAGACTTATCCTCGGTTTATGGCATGGGAGTATTCCAAACAGTACCATGCGTGCACTGGGGAGAGGCACTCTTCAAGTTGTACATTCGGTAAGTAAGATACTATTTGCGTTAGTATCTAGCGTCCAGGTTTCTAGCAAGAAGATTAGCCAACACTCATAGATGTCCCAAGTACTTTTGTTTCAAGTGCAAGTACTTTTTCTCAAGTACAATAACGAGTGCAAGTACTTTGGAGTCAAGTGAAAACAGAAGTACTTAGTTTGTAATAAGTACAAGTAGTTTCCACTCAGGCATGAGCCATCTGCTGCACAGTTAAGACTACATCAAATGGGTGAGTAACTCGTTTTCAAGGCCTAAGTGTAATTAGTAATTTATATAGCGCCACTTGAAGAAAAATCTTTTCTCAGGCGCTCTTCACGTTAGCCCTATACGATGCTAAATGTCGCTAAGAGCAGAAATTTCGTCAGTAAAGAAATACATTTCACATGACTAGAAGAGTCACCAGTAAGCGGCCCACGCGCACACGTGGAGCCCAACCATCAGTCACATTCCCTATATATCCAAAACGTTCACATCTAGCATCAATGTTAAGAGTTTCTGGGCAAAGTGGCGTCGATAGTGTAGTAGCGTAAGTGATAAATGATAATCGTCCAGCGATCCTTAAATGGTGGTCGTGCGCCACCACACGATCACCATAATCGCTGATTACACTGTAGAACCATATGGACTCCTTGGTTTGCCCTCCCCGGATTTTGGCCTGGCATCGGAAGGAGCAGAACAGCCTGTCTATTGCGGGTTTGATTGATATAGTGTTGATGAATAAGCCCTTCTACCTGATGTGGTTTTAATTTGTGGGCGCTGAGAAATGTTCGAAATTTTCCAATTATTGCTTTAGGTGCCACCATCGACTAACGCTTGAGGTGACTCCAAAGACCAGTATCACTCCTCATGCCACCGAGACGCAGCAGGAAAGATTCTGAATGAAGAATAATTCAACACATGAACTCTTGAACACTAAACCCAAACATGTCAGAGAAAATTAGGCAATTAGACAAAATAAACCTCCAAAATGACACAGAAGGCAATTCAAGAACCGACGTGGCTGACACGCCCAGAATCCATTGAGCCCCATGTACGTCCGGTTATCGAGCTATGCAACGCAAAACTTCCCATTAGCTCTGGTTACCTTCCTATCAGAGAGATCTAAGCTTATAGTCGGTCTAATGATGGCGGCGATCGTTATTTTTCATAGTGAAACATAGCATAGATCACACACACAGACACACACGCACACCACACACACCTACACGCACACAACATTGCATTGCACATCTGATCTAGACAGATATATGGATCCAATTATCATCTGGTCGAATCGTTTAACATAGACAATTAATACTTTTCTCCAAGGACGACCTAACTGAGAGACATTTTCAAACAATTGCAGTAATTAATAGCTTTGTGCAGTGGCCTCTTTGATTAATTTCTAATGCCATCTGTATGACGACAAGGTTTGTGTTATGGCGCCGGTCGACAAGAACATAGTAAACTATCAGCACAGCTGAAAACCATTCATCAGTGGTGAGCACTGAGAAGAGAGGTGAAACACTGGTACAGTTGCAAGTCTATCAACCCACGAGTAAACCTACTGACTGCAGTATAAATGACATGCAGAAAATTTGCTGTTTATTTATGTATCCCGAAGCGTAGGACAGATGCTGTAAGATTTAGTGAGATGCATTTACGCAAAATTGCATCTTGATATAATGTATAGAGCTATGCGTTCGTGGAAATATATGGTATTGATAATGATTAATGTGGCATGTATGGGTGTATGAAGATAGCCCCTCCCTACGTTACGTCTTCTGTTGACTTTGGTTGTCGGTTGCACATGAATGTCTTACTTGTTTCGCTGCGACCGATAATAGTCTGAGCGGCCCATACATGTTTCAGGCAATGATTTGCTTTTCAGAACTCCTGATAGTAATTCTGTGGCTGCGTTGGGCGACGCAAGCAGCAAACATAAAACCAAAGGAGTTGGGTCCGACCCAGAGACGAATGAAACAAGACTGGGAGAACACGAGGGCACATCCACCACTGAACAGAACAGAAGCAGAAAACGACTTCTTCAACCGGGTCCTGTATAAAGGAGCTGACTGGAACTACTACTACGAAGATGAAGTCTATCAACCGAGGACCGAGGGACCGGCATGCCTCCGGAAGGAATACCGGACCCTGAGCGAATCCAGACGACGGGAGCTCCACGAGGCATTGAACATGATGAAGAAAACAGTGGTCTATGACTACAATAACATACAAGAAAACCGCACAGAGTACGACGTCCTAATCGGATACCATCGATTCGACGTGGCTAATGGAGCACACTACGGACCTGCATTCCTTCCATGGCACAGGGAGTACCTCTTACGGTAAAGTCAGATGAAAGCAAAATGTTACAAGCAGGTCGAATACTTTTCAGTTTTTGCACCATATTTCAGTCTCAGGTGCATTGTATTGTATTCAAACATTTATAAAGCGCCTCTCATAGGGTGAACCATTCAGAGGCGCTCCCAGTGCGCAAGGCCACAAGAGAAGAAACAGGTTTTGAGAAAAGCAAAGGTGGAAGAGAGGTTACTAGCTAGAATTCGAGAGCGAGTAGATGGAGACAGCGCATTCCAAAGAGAGACCGTCTCAGCGGGGTAAAATGGACAAGACAAAAGCCCAAGATGAAATCCAGCAAAACGACAGCGGGGCTAGTTGACATGTATTTGTTCATGTGTCGGTGTATGTATGCATACTTGTATGCATGTGTGCATGCATGCATGTATGTATGTATGTATGTATGTATGTATGTATGTATGCTGTATGCATACATGTATGTATATGTATGTATGGTCTCCACTTTAAAAAAAACTAGCGAGAGGCACTATCTAAGCCAGCAAAAACGATGTTAAATAATTATGAATAAGTACAGTGCAAATATCTTAAAATGCCTCATAAAGAACCTGAAGTAGTGAAAGTTGCATTCACGCAATTTGAAATCAATGAAAAACTAAATAAATGACATGCCGTTGCCGCTGGTGTAAAGCCAACATAAAGCAAAACGCTTGGAAACAACATCTAGTTTCTCAAGGTGAGTGATGTGACTTGTGTCGCTAATATATGGAATGTTGTTGGTTTAAATTTAAGAATCAATTAGAAGATTTCAGAATGGCTTAATTTTTTTTATAGTTTATCATACTATTCAGGTGATCGGCTGAGATCAGTGACTTGTCCCTGATATTAGACTCCATAAGTTGAGAGAAAAATTGTTTCGGGATTTGGTTCCAATATGCATTTCACTCATTTTGAACTGTCTTGAACTGTCTCGGACCTTGTGTCTCGGTCTCTCCCTCTCGATACCCACTGTCTCGGTCTCGGTCTCGGTCCCCACTGTCTCGGTCTTGGTCTCGGTCTCGAAGTTTGATGTCTCGCATACAAGTCTGGTGTGAACAATATTTGAGACAATATCATAATAAAGTATTAAGTTATTATAATTTTATTATTATTAAAGCAATAATTATTATAGACTAATCATGATATAATTAGGGCAGAGTGTCCCATTTGAAGCGAGCGATCGATCGCTCTCCTTGGTCGCTCGCCTAGCAAAGGTCGGCGCAAGCGGTAAATCGCTTACCTAGTCGAAGGCGTCGCATCATCGGCCGTCGCTCGATCAGTTAGACTTCAAGACGAACCTGGAGCTAGATCATTATTTTATTTACCTAATTTACATTACTTCAATTTGCTTACTTGCGGCGGCGATGAATGCGCTCTGTGACCTAATGACTGATGAATGCTGACTGATCATTCCAATCTTTTATTTCGCGCAATATGAATGGGAATACTGTTACTGCAGACATTAATCATGACCAAGTAGCACGCTGAAACTTAATACAACTATGATACATGGACGGATAACGAAAGTGAATTGTGATAGGCCTACTAGATTAGTCTATAAGCAGCCATATTAAAAATACGATACACAAAATACGCTGTATACAGAAGCTCCCGAGGTCGACCGCGCATCACTCGCCTACTCAATCCCGCGCGATCGTTTTCAAACCGCCTTCTATTTTCAAATGGGAAGCTCTGATTTAGGGACGATTACCTTAACATTTAAATGTACACATAACAGCTTTTTATTTTCAGATTTGAGCGAGCCTTGCAACTACATTACCCTGGCGTCTGTCTTCCCTACTTGGACTGGAGCTTGGACCAGGGAATCCCTGTACCAGGCGAATCCGCCCTTTGGACGCCCGACTACCTGGGCAACTGCAACGGAAACGTTTCCGTCGGTTTCGCAGCCAACTGGAAGGCATACCCTAAGGACTGTGCACAGAAGTGGCCCGTCATCTCTCGCAGGGTCATCCAAAGTGAATCCATAAAGAGCATTCTCTACAATGACACAGGCATCAACAGCACCATTCAGAAGGCACGTTATCAGGATCTGTGTTCACCCTACGCAGACCAGTTCGAAGGGAACCACGGGGTCATTCATGGCTTCATCGGTGGGCATATGTCTCAACTGGCATGCGCACCCAATGACCCCGTGTTTTTCTTCCACCACTGTTTCATCGATTACCTCTTCGAAGAGTTCAGACAGAAATATCAGCAGAGTGTCCTGGACAGGGACTATCCGCGGGACTCTTTCGTGCCGGATAGGCATCACGCAGAAGACGCGATGATGCCGTTTGACAGTCTGATGAACATCGACGGCCTAAGTACAAACTACACTGAACTCTACTACACGTACGCCAGCAGGCCTAACAGGTGCGATGAACACGAGGACTGTCAGTCGGAAATACTTTGGTGCAACAAAGCGTCCAATAGGTGCCTGGCGAAGATTCGAGAAGGTGGTAGGTGTGAGAAGTTTCCGGATGAAGCCTGTTACAGTATCAGGTGCAAACAGTGTAAAAATGTTAACGGGGTTTGTAGATGTCCAGATGCTTAAAATCTTTATAGAATTTTTAGGCAACTCGCGGAACAAAAACATTTATAAATTCTGTCTTATAAGGTAGGGGGATGAGCAAGATTTTGTCATCATCACATTCAATCTTATTATATTATTTAGACATTAAGGGTTCTGCATATACCTTTAATTTGATTAAATTGGTGACCATAAATTAATTACCGGTACTGATAACTTTGCCTCAAGATTTTTCGCATATTTTACATAATTAAAATTTTTTTATTATTATTATTTATTACAACACGATTTTCAATGCGAAAATACCTAATTATATAGGTATCTCTTTGAATAGAAAGCGCGATGGAATGATTATAGCAGAAAACTGTGAGTGAAGTCTTAAGGCACGAAGAATTCTATCCGTCGGTCGTAAAGGTTTTACAGATTGCATTGGCCGTACCAGTTACAACATGCACACAGCATGTAGAAAGATCATTAAGTACGCCAAGAAGGGTTAAAATATGGATTCGTTCAACAACCAGTGACGACCGTTTATTAGGCCTCTATATGATGAGTCTACGTTGCAAAAAGATTTCAGAAAGATAGAAATTCAGAGTTTACTGTTTACTATTACCATTAGAATGGCTGGTGCTATGAACACGTTGTTCTGTGGAACTTATGTAAATTAGAGGAATTTTGCACGGGTTTGAAAAATGCAGGATGTTGTTTTATGTTTATACGCTGAGGGCTGCACATAATAGGACTTTATTGTGCACGTAGTTTTAGAGGTCACTGCATAAATTTAGTCTAGTGGATGAACCAGGGCTTCTCGACTAGATGCAGAGTCTGAGACTTGCGGACAGATGGAACTGGAAGGGTTAGCCGGACGGGTATGTGCTTATTCATTCATTCATTCATTCAAAATTCATATAGCGCCCCTTCAAGGTGACTCCTCAGAAGCGCTCCCACCTCCAGCCCGGGCAAAAGGAAAGTGTTCAAATGGCCATAAAACGTAGCAGTAGTGAACAGGCGTGGCTCCTGAGGGACGCCATACTAAACGCTAGGGTCCACCACACAGACTTTGTGCGGTTCTGCATGGCTGCTGTGCGGGCAAACGGCACCACCAGAACCATCTTTCGGCAGAGCTAAGGGCGTGACTGCCTCTGGCCACCGATACTGGCTGACAGAGGTTTATTAGGTAGGCTGGTGCAAAGCCAAGTTGGCATTCGTCCCCCTAGTGACACCACTGCAGACAAGACTGGTGTAAACAAAGCCTCTGGTTTAAGACGTAAACTGGTTATTCGTCTAGCCTACCTGAACGTCAAGTACGGCATTGAAGACATTAGAATAATTTAGCAACGTAAAATACAGATTTACCGTAACTTGGGCTTTAAGTTACTATTGCGAACTTTGTCGCCTTTCGATGGTCGCCCTTTCGAAGTCGCCCTTTTGATAGTAAATCGGAATACTCATCCAGTTATGGAATCCATACCTGAAACGGGACACGGAAAAGCTGGAGAAAGTGCAAGAAGAGCTATATAAATGATTTGGGGCTACAAAGAATTGAGCTACGAAGAAAATTTGTAAAGGTGTGGACTAACAACATTGGAGATAAGGAGGAGCAGAGGAGATCTAATCGAAGCTTACAAGATTATCACTGGAAAGGTTAACACAATGGAGGTCATTTATTCCTACCAATCTCCGCCAAATGGCTGGCGTCAGGAACTGATGATGATGATTATTATTATTGTTTAATAAATTTGTAACCCGCGCAAGGTCACACCGAAATGTGAATCTGAGGCGCGGGTGATGATGGCAACTCGGATGATGATGGCAACTCAGGTATAAATTATTTAAGAAGCCGAAAGGAACAATATGGCAGAAATTATTCAGTGCAAGAGTTACAGACTCGTGGAGTACCTTGGATGACAGTACTGTATCAGTGAACACTGTCACCGCCAAGACGGCTTTTAAGAGGAAGCTAGAGGAAATGGACAATTAAGCGTTACAGGTTAATTTGCAACGGTTCTAACACAAACTATATATTATAGTCTTCTGACCACTTAAAACCCTTGTTACGTTTTGTTGTTATATTAAAGAAACAGAGTAAAATTAATTGCCAGTTATTTAGTGTAATTTGAATTGAATTTTAGACAGAGATCACCTAATGTTGAATGGCAAAGATCGTAGTGCTGACCGAGCCTGACCCTCGATTACGTAAAAAGTCACCGTTCATCGATCAAATAAATTTTTTAATCTCATAGAACCTATTAATTGCAAATTAATCGCATTGTAACAAAATGAACAATCATTGTTAACCTATTACCATTAGTACATCATTACATAATTTATTTTATTCGTTTATTAGAAGAAAATCAACTTCAAACAGCCACAGTCTTCAATCTTAAAAATAAGCTTCATTTTTCTTATCTTCCCACAATCTGATGATCTCTTCATCAACTTCAAGTGTAAATAAGTAATAATCATTAGACATTCAACAAACATCAAAATAATCATTATTTGATATAATACACAAGTTGTAAATGTTCCAGTCATAGTTCCACTACAAACCTACAAAACAGTGAAGTGTTTTCAGATGGATTTCATCTAATTATAATTTCATTCTTTCAAGTGAAACCCGTTATTTAAGCAAACTAGCTTGTACACTTAACTAGGATCAAGCGTTGGTCTTTTCTATTTAATTATGTGTTCGGATAAAGAAAACAATTAGTCCGAAGATACTGCTGTAGCTGGTGAAGACAAATATTTATTGGCTAGTCTGACCATTGAATATTGTTTTTTCAACGCAGTTTCGTGATATCTGGTGTTTGTTAAAACCCTAACAAAGAACGAAAGAAATCGAAAGAAATCGTCCTACCGAAAGCAATAAGCAGCATGACGCAGATGGAGCAACGAGGCTATACCACACCACTAGATAGCACACTTTGGAAACGACCATTTATATTGCACTTATATTTAGAACATCGACTAAACCGTCCAAACTCGAATTATGTGAAGGCTTATTATTTGACACGATGACACATTATTGCGTTGAAAATATTAGGCCTAATCGGCGTAAAAAAATATCAATCGGCGTTAAAATATGCGTTAATCATGGGCGTTAACGGCGATTAATCAACAGCACTAGCAAATTCTAATGATAAACCAGTTATTGTGCATCCCATATCGTAGATAAAATTAAGAGCAAATCTAAAAGCTTCTAATGTTGTTCTGGTAAAAGAAATCGTTCCAGGTCTATGGAGCACATGTGCAGGTGTTGTTGACCTTTCTTGGAGTGGGGCAGTTAGTAATGTAGCAGCCGTTGTCAGGCCAGTCTGCGCCCATCCGACCGTTTGGTCCAACGCAGCCCGTGCATTGTCCTTTGAGGCAAAAAAGAGTCTTTCCACCGCAATCGGCGTGAGTTGCACAGGCGCCTGGCGAAGGCAGGCAACGGTAGCGCCCTGGAATGTAGCTGTTACTCAGTCCGTCTTTGCAGACTTTGCCAGTGAAGGGCTTCATGGTATCGTTTGCCCGGTGATTTTCAGGAACCTCTCCTTCATCGGGATAATCGTTCTCCTTGTCCGTCGTCTGGATATCTCGACATCTCTCCCACAGGCAATCTATGAAAGTGTGATGGCACCAAAAGATCGGGTCTAGCGCAGCGCAGGGAATGACCCCCATGTGACCACCGACGCATACGTGAGGCCCTCCGTGGTAGTTTTCGAAAGTGTTAAAATCGTATGGCGTCATGAGGTTGGTGTAACTATAGGCTAAACCCAAAATTTCGTTAATTCTGGCTTTGGTATAGAGATAGTCATTTCCTCCGACTTGACGAGTTAGTGTCAGCCCGTAAATGATGCAGTCGGCTGGATATGCCGATTGATTGGCAGCAAAGCCAGTCGTCACAGGCCCCTGACTATTGCCGAAATATTCGGGTGTCCAGAGACAAGAATGAGCGACGTTTGGCATCGGATAGTCGAGAGACGAATCCCAGTAACACATGTTGACCGAACTATTGTATCGCTTCAGCGCTTGCTCGAATCTGTCTCAAAGTAATACAGAATTATGTGCATCGAGATTTAACTGCCAAGATTTTCTGTCGCAGGAGAAAAGCAACATCTCTAACTTTAAAACGCGTTATACCGTGCACGTGTATTAGATCTATAAAACAGATAGAAAGTATTTTACACCAAGAATCATTAAAAAACTTCGACGTATGATATAGCTTTGTGAGTACAGGGATTTCATTATCAAACATTGTGTGAACCTTATATAAGTGAGAGAAAAGGCTTCAAATTCTCCAAGACAGCTTGATATAAATAAACACAATGTGCTACACTGACCATGACAAGAAAACAAGTGATAATACAACTTGACAGAACTAGACAGACTTAGACAGATTTAGACAGACCTAGACAGACCTAGACAGACCTAGACAGATTTAGACAGACCTAGACAGACCTAGACAGACCTAGACAGACCAAGACAGACCTAGACAGACTTAGACAGATTTAGACAGGCCTAGACAGACCTAGACATAGACGACATAAATCGGCGCGTCATATAAAGCCTAGAAATCTTAATCTTAAACTCCAAATTTCTTTTGCTTAGGGCATAGCACTCGCCTATTCACGAGCGTTACGTCAAGTCAGAGGGGTTATACATACATATATCGATGTGAAGTCCGGCTTCCAGAGAGACCGAAGGTAGGAGGCAAAGGACCTGCTAAGACAGGTTTCGTTAAGGACGAGAACGCATGGAAGACGGAGGATGCGATGGATCAGAGTAGGAATTTTTGAATGGATTAAGATAGGAAAATAACCGAAACACAGTATTCCAATCGTTTACGTTACCTCCAGAGAAACTCTCGATGCCATGGTGGAAAGCACTGACCGAAGTGCGCTCCTGGTGCCTCTCCCTTTCTATGCTGGCACATGAAGAACTGATAGCGAGTGAAGGTCGAAAACCAAAAGGGTCGAGTGCTGAAGAGCCATTGAAAAGCTCTGAACAGGAGATTTCGTGCTTCGTCGCTCAGGGTCCGACATTCCTGTCTCACTCCGGGAGGGTAGACGGGCAGCTGTTCCTGTTCCTGGGCCAGGAGGTCGAACGCCATTTGTTCCATGGGATTTAATTCACAGACGAAGTGTAACTTATTAGACCAGTCATTGACCGCTTTCTCATGGCACTCGGTTTCATTAAGGCACTTGATAACGTCTATGATAGCGTCCACTTTACACCAACACAGGCTGATCATGACGAATATCATCCACTGCATGGTAGTTGTATTTCTTTCTCTTTTCTTAATGAAGCAGGTCTACCAAAACACAAAATGGATCAGAACTACATGTACTTTGGAATTTGGAACAAATCAGTCCTCAGAACAGTTACAAGAACTGTCAAGATTGAAATTTAGATGTGATTCGAGTCCCTTGTATATTCTCTAAATCCCGAGGGTTCATATTAAAGACCTACCTTGGTAAAACAAGACAAAATCATTTTGAACCATAACTTGACTATACAACATAGGTTAACTATACAACATGGGTTGTTCCATCAACTTTAGGAGCTTCAGAATCCATTGTTTAGATCTGGTAAGTTAATCGCCCAAAAAGTTTGTTTAGCATTCTAGCACGACTTCACTAAGTGAACAAAATGATAAATTCAGAATCTTTATTTGAGATTAATACTAATTGTTTGCTTGGTATTATTAAATCAACAAAAGCGTGAGCGTGAATCAGTGACTTTGCAATCGCTGTTTCGTCTGAAGAGGAACAGAGTTCGAGTCAATGTTTTCCTTAAAAACCTCTGTTGATTACTTTGATCAATTCTCTCTAATCAAACAATCGATTTCGTGCGAGGTCAATTGTGAAAGACTATGAGTCTCTCACAACAAGGGAGCTACATAAATGATTTATGAGAAAAGGAGCTGCAGGTATGTTTTCGAAGATGAGTTGTTTGCACACAACAACTCAGCCTCTCTTCACTAATCGACGAGAGCTGCAGCCGGCTAACCAGCCCAGTGTTGAACCAGCCGAAGCGTGTATGTACTGCCAGCCGACGCCACAGGCCGCCGAACGTAGCTGGAAGCACCCGAATGCAGCCGAAGATGGAACGCGTAGGCAGCGTCTGTGTGGCGTCATATAAAACCGAAGACAAAGCACGGATCGCCGCCAGCACCGCTAGATTGTCAAAGGACATACAAGGTCGTCAGAACTCCCGTAGAATCGGCTAAGAAAAGCGCTGTTCGAGAAGTTATTCGGTGATTTCTGCAGGATTCGAATGCAGAACTGTTCGTAGGAAGACGATTGTTTGAGTCAGTGGTATCGCACGACGCGAATCGTGAGGAAGCGAGGAGTCTTAGGTCGAAAGAAGGAATTTCTATCTTGTGTCTAAAAGAAGGACGCCGACGGAGGAAGACAAAGAAATTCAATGTCAGTTGTCGAAGCTTGGAATTCATATTGTGCTTTATTCTTTAAGTTCAGTGTGTAGTTCGTTAGCAACGTCGTATTAGACGACCAGTGAGATTTGAGATTATTAGTATTTGTGTGTTTTACGACTTCGTCTGTTTTGTTCGTCTGCACGTCTCTTTGTCTGCACGTCTCTTTGTCTGTACGTCTCTTTGTCTGCACGTCTCTTTGTCTGTACGTCTCTTTGTCTGTACGCGCAACGACCACGCCTATCAATGGAACCGATCTGCCAAAAATATAAAAATCGACTGATTCTTTCACGTTTCAATCCTTATCGAAATTGCATACAAATTAGGACTGCGTCAGGTAAATCTCAAAGGGAATTCCACCCGCATAAGTACACTGTATAAGCTTGCATTAGAAGAGGAAAAGAAATATTAGTCAGGGAAATCCCCTTACCACTAGGGAATGCAAACCCTAGGCCTTTTTTCGAAACCCTGGTTTCGGGTTTGACGGCCGTAAAAACCCGGGTAACCCGGGTTTGAACAGGTTTACAAATTTTACATGATAAATATTATTACTGCACTATTTCTTGCGATAAGAACAACGTCGTTGTATGCAGATACAAGTCCAGAGTTCTACAACAGTCAAGAATTTGCATAAAAACAAAACTTTAGGAAAATCGCGATAAAGTTGTTTCATATAAGACTTACGCAGTGTGTTTTTTTTATAAAAAAAGGTACGGGAACTGAACAAATTCAGAGCAATTTGAATTATGGAAAACATTGCAAGGGATGCGACGGGCTAAACCTGAGCCTCTTATTTTAAAACAACTTAAATATCAATAAACACTGAAAACGCTTAAATTAAATTAAAGTAACTAAATATTTTTTTATTAAAAATGGAAGTGAATTAAATTATTTTTAACAGCTTGAAAAAATTCAAGATACGCCGTTCTGGAGCGTTCTGTCTGAAAGAAACGTTGCATGCCCATAAGAAGAAATGTAAAATGACAACTAAAATAGTCTATATCACAGCTTTAGGCCCTGCCAGTGACAGCCCATTTGCTTTCAGAAGATAATTAGTTACTCTGCAACCCAATTTGGCAGAATCAGAACCTACCAAAGTAGATGCTGCGTGGGAGCCATCGCTGCCTGTGATTGTGCTTGAACTAACAGGCCTACCATCTAACATGGCTCATCAGAACGACAAGGGTCACTCAGGTCCTTGTGTTTCAGCAGGTTTATCTTATACTTGGACCCGAGATGAATAGCCTATAGGCCTACATAGCCTACTTCTTGCTGCACCGCCGGCACTTTTTAGCTGCGATTTACATAACTGGCAGAGCCGTCTGACCCTCAGAATCGCGAACAAAATGTTCCCAAGCACCACTCTTTACATTTTGCTGATTTATACATTATTTGGATTTGTGTCTTAAATCACTAAATTGAAATAAAAACAGATTACCGCAAATATTTACGAATTCGAAGCTACGACGCCGACGTGTCAAACACTCAACATTAGTCACTGGTCGTGTGAAATGTGACTCATACGAAGTCATCAATAAAGTATATGGAATGAGCCGATAAATAAGTAGTTAAAAGGGTAGCGCGATACTTAATACCGTAACACTTAATACCATGACACTTAATACTGGACAATTAATCCCGACGAGAATTACTCCCACGACAATTAATCCCGACGACAATTAATCTCACAGACATATAATACCTGTAGTTTAATACCTGTACACAGAAGTACGACTATTTGTACGACTGTTGTTGTCATTATATCAGAATAAAGAATTTAAGACGGCTAAATGAAATTTAGTGAGATTCAATTTTCAGTGACCATATATAGATGTTATACATTGTAATTATGAATATACGAAGCATCGCGACTATGCCAACAGAACCACGGCTTGGCGTTGTATCAAATCGATACAGTTTCACTGCAAAGCTCAATTTTGACAATATGAGGTCCCCATATAATCGCCATTCAAAATGAGCAGCACATTCACCCGGGTAAAAGGATAAACGGCACTGTCTAGCTCGTAAGGCGGTCGTGATCATGAAGTCGGCCATATGGGAGCAAGACAATCTTCATATCAGGGAACAGTTTCCAGAAATCTGAAGGATGATGTAGGCTACTCATGGCACTACCGAAGGAAGTTACTGAAACATTAATAGTGAACATTGCAGAATTTTACTGATTAAAAACTTTATTGCGGTTGTAACATTAAATGTCGCTGTATAAAAACTCGTGTGATTATATGTCGTTGGGATTAAATGTCGTCGGGATTAAGTGTGATAGGGATTATTTGTCAGGTATTAAATGTAGCGGTATTAAGTATCGCGGTATTAAATGTCACAAAACCGTTAAAAGATGTATTGCGTAAACCCGTTATCAACCACTATTATCGTTATAGTTCCATTACTCTGCAATTGTGAGTTTCACAACGTGAACGACGGTGAAAGTGACGATTTTCAAACCCGGGTTTCAATCGCGTTCAAACCCGGGTTTCAGGTTTGAAAAAACCCGGGTAACCCGGGTAACTCGGGTACCATAAACCCGGGTTGCATTCCTACTTACCACTAACTTAACACTTTCTAATGTGTTGGTTGCCTGAGATTACGTCTGAACGTTTAATTATTAAATTCTTAACAACGCAAATAATATTATAACTATAATCTAAATTCTAATAAGATGAAATAGGCGTAACCTAACGGACAATAATATTACCTAACTGGCGCTTAGGTTTCGTACCGGATTCCTTTGACGTTTTCGTCAAGAATTTTGTACTTTTAGAAGGTATTTTGTGTGCAAGTCGCCTTAGCCTACATGGCTGCATTAAGCCCACAGGCGTAACGAGGGACAGACGGGCAGCTATAAATTGTATTATTTAATTCGATAATTCAATTGAAAATTAAGCAAAACTTGGTTTTCCGTTTAAAATGTGGCAAGAACAATGAATATCACGAATACGCTCTGTTGGCGTGTCGGTTCAGAAAGAGAGAGATTGTGCTCTCACGTTTTGTAAATAAATTACTCGCTTGGTGGTGTCACCGACATATTGTCATAGTCTCCGGAGTCGTTAAGAAAAGCGTCAGGCCTAGCGACTGACTTGGAGAGTTAGCCGCTGACTTAGCGACTCAGCCGACTGAGTCAGTTGCTTATCGACTGACTAAGTGGTTTAGGCTTAGCGACTGACTTAACGACTTCATATCTACTTCTTGGGCAATCAGGTACTTCTATTAGTTACCTAACAATAAAATGCATTCTACGGCTTACTGCAGAGTCTGTACTGACCTTGCCGTCATTTTCCGTGGGCATTAGATGGGACCCATATGGCACTAATCGGCTCTATGCTGATCCACTATAGCATAATGGAAACATGGGTTTTATATGGGCTCGCTTCATGTGGGCCTCAGGCCTAGCGTCAGGCGTGTGAAAAACAGACTGTGAAATGTAAATGTGAATTTATAAAAAAATGACAGATGCATTGAGTGTTTAAGGAATAAGTCATACAACACAATCACAGGTAGCATAGTTCGCCAAAATGGGCCCAAACACCGGATTTCTCTCGAAGGCGCAAATGGCTGCCTCTTTTACCTAATTTTACAAACATATTATCAATTTTTCGGGCTTCATACTTCGTTGTATCGCTGTTTAAAGAAACTGGAACCAGCGTATATTCAACGCGACGTTTATATAGGGTTGCCTCCCTTTTGGCCTCATGTCCTGAGTCCGACAAGAAAAGTTAGAAACCTGGAAAATGTTCGGCTTTTGTTCGTTTGTTTTAGTGGGCCATTGGCTATTATTTCATGGCAGTTGTAACGCATGACGAAGAGAATCATTCTTAAAAGTACAATAATTATTACGAAGAATCTTTCATGTGATAAGTTCTATGCGTATGCTATTGTTAACGAGGATTTGCTGCGGAGAGTCGGCTTCTCAGAGAAATACTGTGGGTAATCAAGAAGGTGTAATTGATTGCTTAAACAAATACTCTGCAACAGTATGACAAAAAGCCTCAATTGATTTGATGCAGCTTTCCCAAGTTAATTTTTTCGATACTTAGGCCCCGGGCACCCTCTGACTCACGAGTAAAGCATTCCATGCGTCCTCCTTTGTCCTTCTTTTCGGCTTTCTGTGTACTCTTAAGGCTATCCATGTACCGTATCTGGAAACCCAGCGTTTGTATCGAATAGGCGCCATTTTCTATTAAATAAGTGCGTAACGTTAGGTAATGTGACAGAAAAATCTGACTGTTGGTAGTAAGCCTAAATATAGATTCCTTGCATAGGCGCCGACTCGCTGGGAGTCTTAGGCGCGAATGCACCCAGAGATAAAGTTTAGTGGGTGCGTCACACCCAGAAGAAATCTGACCTTAAATTCAAATTTTTTGCAGTTAAATATATATAAGATACAAATTTCGGAACATGTAAGCAGTAAGGTTGCACAACTATGTCAGTCACCGTCACGTGAGTTTCAAATACTTTTTCTAGCAACGTAGCCCATGACAAGAAAGTAATTTTCTTTCGCTGAAAATGCGCTAATAACTGACCTACGGCAATGTAGAATATAAAAAACTTTTCCCTGGGCAGAACCCAAGTAAAAGTCAGCTCCTATAATTCCTTGGAAGTATGTATAGCTAGTAAAGTAAGTAGCCTAAGTAGTACCAGGTAGGGAGTAAGGTAGTAAATATTAAGTGAAGAAAGTCGATAGCAGTCAATTGCTTAGCGACTGGTTCCGACTTGAGAGTCTAGCGGCGGCGGCTGCGGGTACTGGGTCGCAGTCGATTGCTTGGCGACTGGTTGCAACTTGAGGGCTTAGCGACTGGCGGCGGCGCCGGGGACTATTGTAAAAAGCATTAACTTCTCTGTGCAACGCACACGTAGCCTAATATTTACACGTCACGATTTCCACCTGGTGACCCACGCACAACTGCAGTACCACTATGCACACCAAGGGACGCAGAATCAACAATCCAGAGGACAGTTCCGGAGTCGCTTCCCGATGGACCCGGCTCGACCATCGAACACCCTTTAGCCAACCAGGGTTCGTGAGCTGCCCGAGCGACATCTTTGGCTTCTGCTCTGGGTTCTCTCGGAGCGCCGCGGCGTACACCTCCGCCGATCCAAATTGCCAGATGTGGAAAGTGGCAGACAGATGGGGTCTGTTAAAGCCGTCCATCGACGCCTGGATCCAGTGACTACCGAATCCGATCTCAAGAGCTACCTCGATGACGTCGGAATCAAAGTTGCACAATGCAAGAAATTGGAGTCGAAAGGCGGAAGGGTTTGCAACTCAGCAGCTTTCCGGGTCTCATACAAGGAAGAATTTCGCTCCCTGTTCTACGACGAACCCACCTGGTCAGATGGTGCGCTGGTGAGAGACGGCATTTAGCACAAACGTGAAATATCAACCAATATTCGTTTAATCATGTAATTCGTTTAATTCGAAAAATGGCGCAGTATATCGTGGATATTGATGCCGCTGAGTTCAATATGGTTTCGTACAATCTACGTGGTCTGAACTTTGGTCGATGACTACTCTCCACTCTCTGCAACGACCCAGGAATCGCTATCATAGCAGCCCAAGAACATTGATTGGAACCAATAGTTTACATCTTCTACGCACGGAAAATCCAGAATTTGTTGGTTTTGGTATTTCTGCGATGGAAAACGTTAGACTCATAACTTAACTATTCAACATAGGTTGTTCCAACAACTTTGGGAGCTTAAGATTTTGCTGTTAAAGACCTGGTATGTTAATCACCCAGAAATGTTGTTTAACATACTAGAACGTCTCCCTAAATGCACATATGATAAATGTCGGAAGTAGGATATTATTTGAACTTAATACTAACCTTTTCGTTTGTTATTACTAACTCAGCAAATTTTTGAGCGTGAAACAGTGACTTTGCAGTCGCTGTTTCGTCTGAAGAGGAATAGAAATCGAGTCGTATTACGTTTCTTTAAAGCCTTTGTTAGTAGATTTCGTTTATTAAGATACTAAGTTGACATACCGCAACTTGTTTACATGGGATAATGAAGGTAATGAAATTAAAAACTATAAGTTTATGCCTTTAGTCAGATTGAGAGTTAAATCTTAACATCCCGAATGGTCCGAAATAGAACCCTAGAGATGAAATTGTGGTCATCTTTTTTGGGCAGTTCATATTCATGAGGCCTAGGGCGCAGAGCATATGGCCTACGTACGGTCGGAGGAAAGAGGCCTCTAAGCACATGTTGTGAGTTCCGGTTGACCGCTTGGAGGAGTCTGACGTCTGCATCTTCGATCATTCGGTCTAACTCCTGGTGTTCAGGAGGGAGGTAGCCCAGTCGTTTGGCCCTTAGCAGGAAACGTTGGAGTTTTTTTTCCGGCCGTTTGCGGTGGTGAATCCCCACCAAGCAGGGGAGGCATAGAGAAGGCGAGATATGATAGTTGCACGTGTAACTTCATGGAGCGCAGTCGGAGGGAGACCGTGTGCCCTTAGGACTCTGAGAGCGTGAAGCGAACCAGAGCATGCACTTAGAATCCTGTTGACATGGGAAGAAGCGCTGAGATCGTTTGCAATAGTCACTCCAAGCATGAGCATTGATGCTACTCTCACGATTCCTAAGGTAGGTGGGTCAGATGTTCCTTTGTCGCGTCGACGGTGGATGATCATTTCCTGAGATTTGCTCTCATTCAGTCGTAGATTGTTCCTAACGGCCCATTCCGATACGTTTTCCAACTCCTCCGAAGTGGAACTCCTCATGGAAGATCCTATTATTAAATAAGTGTCATCCGCATACTTCCTAATCAAGTTCTGAGGATTGACCGGGTGCAAATCCGAGGTATCGATGATGTATGATGATGGGCCTACACCAGAACCTTGAACAACGCTGGCGTTGATGAATGCAATGGTTGATTTGAGCCTGGAGAAGCGAGTAAGGTGTTTTCTGTCTTGCAAAAATTCTACCAGCCAATTGTAGATATGATCTGGGATTTCTAGTTGGGAAAGCTTTTGTGCAAGGGTGGAATGGCGCACAGAGTCAAAAGCTTTTGAAAAGTCCAGGGAAATCAACGTGACATAACTATAGTCATTTGTTGATAGGAGGTCTGTAACAGCCTGGAGGATGGAAATCAAGGCAGCAGTTGTTGAGCCTGTGGGGCGGAAGGCATATTGATCGGCAAGTAGGGTAGACATTGGAGGGGAGGTGAAGGGCGGATACACATACCTACGCACAAGTTCTCGCTCGGTCATTCTGGATAGGACCGGAACGATAGAAATGGGCCGAAAGTCACCAGGCGTGGTCGGTTGAGGCAGTTTTGGCACCGGTTTGATGATGGCGGTTTTCCATTGTGTCGGGACATGGGAATTGTTAATTACTTTGATCAATTCCCTCTAATTAAACCATCGATTTCTGGCATTGTAATAGCGTCATTTATCAAGGCGTGTTAATTAATTATATGTTATATATACAGACTTTGTTCATGTGGAGGCGTTGCTTTCCTATGGTGTAAATGCCTCTCCATGTTTAGGTCTATTCGTGTAATAAATCGTGATGATAATGGTAGATGCACCTGCATTTCGATCGATAGAATTGGTGTTCCCTATTAAAATTAATTAATGCTTACTTTCCACGCAAGTCCAGTAACTCTGAATAAACTGATGAACTAGACAACTGTCTTGGCTACATTGAAGATGTTTTTTATATGAATTGCACTTGTACAGCTGACAATGCTGACTTTCTGCAGTGTAAGAATGCTCTTGATATAAATTATTTTCGATTGCACATTGTTATGATGTCGCCGTGACCCAAACTCAGCTACTTATGCCAATGACAGTCTTAAAACAGCTTATTTTAATTACAGTTACTTTATTTTAAAATTCCTTTCGGCGTTTCCTTAACAAAATCGTAATTATTATTGACTCTGGGGCAAAACCTAAATGATCACAGACCTGTCGTGGCCCAATTCAATTTCTGCGGCCACCTGCCGTCCATAAAGCAACGGAAGCCAAATAGAAGGCGCGTTCCTCATCGATTTTCGTGGTGATGAGATCAGACATACTTACCTGGATATTATGACGCTGCTATTCAGTTATCGACCTCATCGGATTTAAACCCGAGGACATGACTGTGGCGAAAACTGTTCGAATACGCTTCACTTGCAAGACATTGAAAACATTTATAACTTGTTTGTCCAGTCGCTGTATGATGCGTCCCTTCTTGTGGTCCGGATAAGCTGTGTGCTGAACCGTTCGCATATGCCCATCCCTGTCTGACAACTGCACTTGTGCAGCTGTTTGAGCTCTTTATTACTCACCGGTACGTGCCGCTCGCGTTTTGTCACCGCAGTATTGCTGTTGTTGTTGTTGTTGTTGCTGTTGTTGTTATTATTAATTACGACAATTTATATAGCGTCTAAACTCGGCCATGGGTGACTCACAAAACAACCAGCAGCAGTAGGGATAAGTTTTAGAGAACAAATTGGATTTTAGCATAGATTTGAAGGAGTCCACTGAGTCGGCCGATCGAATAGCGGGAGGAAGTCAGTTCCAGCATCGAGGACCGGCTACCGAGAAAGCGTGCACGATCGCCGAAGCGCGTCCTTATCCTTCGCACACAGACATATTGCTATTATGCCCCTCTGTTAATATGTTTCAAAACATGCTTGACCTACATACATGCATGTCTGTTTCTAATGCGTTTTCTCTGCAGTTCAATCCTTCCAAGTTGTTTGCATTGCTTTAGGTAAACTCGCAATTACTCACATGACTCTAGTAGACAACGATTCCTTGAGTGTAATCAATAAAATATCTGGGTGTGCTGATTAACCATGGTAAGTCGCTTAGTTTTAACACGGAACCGAGTGAGACGATCTTTCTTCTCTGCAATTGCATCTATTCACGTGCCCAAGATCTTAACGAGCTGGTTCATCTATCCTTGCAAGAGAGCTACTGCTTGTCAGTATACACTTAGACTAAGCGGTGGTTAAATACACGGTGAAATAGGAAGATGAACTGAACACATGTTGTAACTCTGCTTAAAGAATGTTATTTGGTTTTAATAAATGAGCATCTGTAAAAGGCTTCATCTGTGGCCTTGGCAGATTACACTTGCATTACATTATTAAGGAGCGTCGTATTGTGTTCATTTGGCGACTAGCTCACTTTACTTCCAACTTTTCCAGGATATTTTCTACTTTTACTTTGATGAGCATTTTCTTTGTGATTCCGAACTCGCCGTCATCCTGAGTGGTTAATGACACTTAGAACATTTTCGCAGTTTGTGCGTTAGACTTTATGTTTATAGCCTACAACATTGAGCATGTAGCCTATATAGGAGTGGGGCAAAGGAATACACATTTCGTAGAGTCAAAATTTATATATCTAATCAATGGAAAACAATTCCGGTCCAAGTACAATTTCATGCTTCTACCATCCATAGACACCTTAGTAAGGAAAAAATTTGAAATTGTACAGATGTTTTTTGGAAATTGTGATTTATTGGAAGCTATGCATGTATCACTTTACCCCACCATTTGGGGCAAAGTGAAACAGGCGTATCTGTTTGCCCCATTCACCGGGGTAAAATGATACGCTATTGTTTTAATGTAGACAACAGGTAGGCCTATCAAAACCAAACATACCAATTATACCAAACATATCAATTATTGTAATGACATTATTTCTAAATAGAGCTATACAGCGAAGTAAACATAGCAAAGTAGGCCCTAACTGAAAATGAAACTGTTCTTCTATGACAGTCTGCATGTAAAATAAACAACAAAGAGCAAAGTAAACATGGCAAACTAACTGAATCTGAAACTGTTCTCTAGCCAAGAAAACTAACACTCGCCGCAAACAAAGTTACCATTGGCGTCATGTTTATCTGTGTCCGCGCAATCTTCATGGCACCAGTTCTTGCAGTGGTGGCACTGAATCCACTCTTCCACTGGTGGTTCGACGTAAGGTTCGGTACAAAAATGCATTCAATATCAGATGTCTTCTTAGAAGCTGTTTTCAAACAGAACTTGGCAGCATACTTTGAAGCAGACCTGGAAGCTGACTGTGGAGCCGACTTTGAAGCTGACTGTGAAGCAGACTTTGAAGCAGACCTGGAAGCTGACTGTGGAGCCGACTTTGAAGCTGACTGTTTAGCAGACATCGAAGCAGACTTTGAAGCAGATTTTGAGAAAGACTTGGAAGTAGACTTTGATGCACACTTCGAGGTTGACCTTTTTTGCATTGCAGCTTCCTTTTTTGTTTCTTAATGTTATCACTCTGAAATTTGTCAACAAGGATGTTTTTGAAGGGTGAACTTGTTATGATCTCCGATTTCTGTGCTATCCTTTTTCTACCATTACCCTGACCAGAGAATGCTTTAGGCAATGGTGAAATATCAAAAATTGATACTCTTTGAACTGTTTGCAATTGAGATTGTTCAAGTTGAGATTGTTCCTCGACAGGTTCAAGTTGCTATTCCTCGACAGGTTGATTTGGAATGTTCTGTGCACAGTTTTTTGCATTTTGTAAATATGCAGGCTTTCGAATTATTACTCGAGTTGCAGGCCTTGGCTTGGTGATCGCAGGATTACGGGATGTTCGCATAGGTCTCTGCACACTCATTGATTGTTCTTTGGTGGCTGCTGAGGTTTCCGCTTGAGAAATTCGATTGCTGGCTTTCCTCTTTCTCGTCGGAATCTCTGCTTGATCGCTCGCGGTTGTCGTAGGTTCCAACATATATCAGATTCGGTTTCCAAAACTGATTTTAATAGATTATAAAATTTGCCAACTTGCACCCTATTGAAACCGGTTGCACGTGAGAGAGAAGTCGCCTCGGGTGTTCTTAGTGAGATCGTTTTATGTCTCCGCAAGAATCCACTCATCCAATCTTTTCCTGCTAATTGCGTCACCTTGGAAAATGGAACATCAATGTTGTTTCTTTCTGCAAGCTGGAAGGCTAATTGTCTAACATCTGTCAAACTTAACCCATAGAATCGCTGCTGCATGTCAATTATGTACTGTAACAGTTCGGTTTCATATTCCTCATTCAATGTACATCGAAATCTTTCTAACTTGCCTGGTGTTTTAACTGTTTTCATGAGATGGCGCCGTATTGTGGCGTGTGATATCCCATACGTCTGTTCAGCTTGTCTGAGGCTGATTTGATTTGATCTAATATCTGTTATGGCTGCCTGCATAGTTTCAAGAGTCCACAATGCCATATCAGTTTTGCGTTTGTAATTTCCTACCATTTTCAATCTGAAAGTATAATGTAATATCTGTTTAGAGTTAACATAAATAATATTTTTAGGCAAAATAATAACCAAAGATGATTTCTTTGGTTGAAGTAGCCTAGGATGTCTACAAAGGAAATTAAGAAGGGAAAAGGTCAGTTGGTACAATGCTACAAATTTTAGGTGCAAATACCTTATATAAATCTCGGGAGCAAACTAATACTACTACATTAGGGCAACAAAACAGCCTGGGGCAAAGTAATACTGTAACAATAATACTATACTGGGGCAAAACAATACGGCATGGGGCAAAGTAATACTATACTGGGGCAAAACGACACAGCTTGGGGCAAAGTAACTCAGTTGCGAATCACTTTGCCCCAAACCATAGGTAGGCTGTTCTCGGTGGGGTGATAATAGAAGCGGTCCGTGCACGCTAGATTACGAAACACTAATTGAAGTGTGATACGTGTCTTACTAATAATTTGTTTACTTACCCGAAATGTATCCAATATGGACGTGATGATCGATTTGCAAGCAAAAACTATATCAATATTGCAAATGACAAAATATCTATTTTCTTAAAATAAGAAACAAAACATTTTTTGGCCAAGCATATCAATACTATCATCTAAGCCGGAAGTGAGTCTATAAGGTTTATAGATTGACTGGTTACCTGTTTTCTGGTTGTATAAATTTCTATAGCGCTGAGTTTCTTTGCCTCGTTGAATCTCTTTGCCCCACTTCCCCCTAATATAATATAGGCCCTATATTGTACTGCGGTGACGTTTAATTTGATTCTTTTCGCTGTCGGGTGAAATAAAGTGTTCATAAGACTTACAGGCCAATACGTCACGTGAGGGTACCATTGTGCATGTATGTTTTGTTTCTGCCTTCGGGCGTAATAAAGTACTGATTGTTAATGCTAAATCTATTTGTATACGTTTTGATGCCACTGTGCCATATAGCGACGGTAGCCTGGATCAGTATAAAAGACTTCTATGCTACAAAACAGGGTGCGTGAACCCGACTAAATGAAATGCCATCGACTCACACACGAGACTTAAGCCGACGCTTGATCTAGAACATTTACTAACACTCCATTGAAGTCGTGAAAGCAGAAAGATGTCTATAACAATCATGCGATAATATTTAAGTGGAAGTTTTAATACCCCACACATATTAATGCATTACGACCGTATTGAAATGTCTCAAAGCATAAAACGAATTGAGCGCCATTCTTCAAGCATGATGCTTGGTTGTTCCCCGGCCCGAACTTCCACGTCCAGTACAACAGGAGTTTTGCTGTTGTCGGTTCATCCTCCCGGAATAAGTTGCCTAAGAATCTGCGACAGTGACTCCTCAACCTTTCTTTGCGTCTTTTCCGCAAATGGACGAAGTCCATTTTGCTTGACCGTGCTTTCATTGTGCTAGCTCGGGAGCGCCTTTGTGGTGGCGCTATATAAATTTGCAATTACAACTATAATTAACTCTGAGCCAAACACATTATGCGATCCTCCCATTTTCTTACCACAATGACGGTACGAAGGAGAAACGAACCGATGACCTGAAGACACTTGGTGATGCACGTCCTGCCACCCGTGCGATCTTCGTCTCAGCTGAATCAGAGCTCAGCCGAACGCAGAACTGGCATCATATACCTTCACTCGTACTAGGTTGAATGACCTGTCGGCACAAGCTGCCTTTGTTGAAAGTCAAATCCAACCCGCAGTGAACTATTGAAGCCATCCCGATTCGAAGCTCGTCATATTTATGACCTGCTATGACACTTGCATGAAAAGGATCTAAGCCTTTCCGAGGGATCTTTGTTTGCCAATAATAGGCTCATGCACCGCAATGTTTGCAGACGAGTACACAACTGGAGCGCTAGACGAATTTGATTACAGTGGTCTACTTAGCTTCTATTATGTAGTATTGCATTTGAATGTATCGACGCCTATTTACACTGCTACCCTAGCTCTGTTTATGTATCTATTTCTCGCTATTTCTTCTTCTCACTTTAACTCTGTCTCTCTGTCTCTCTGTCTCTCTGTCTCTGTCTCTGTCTGTCTCTATCTCTGTCTCTGTCTCTGTCTATCTGTCTGTCTCTCTCTCTCTCGTTGTATCTCCTACTCCTACTCTTTCTTTGTATATGTGTGCCTATGTACATATAAAAATAGATGCGGTTCTATAACGTGTCTATATTACAGACTTGCAGTCGCGCGTTCAAAACATGTTTATAAGTGCAAGCTTAATAAATATACTGAAACACGTGCACGTCAAAGCAGAATCATCTTGTAAAGGGATGTATGCCAAACAAACACACGTCCAAGCATAATCCACATAGATATTTACATAGGCATTACAAAGATGAACAAACACGGTTCTATGAATGGTTTTGGGCATTGTTCAGGATATGGAATTTGCAATGGAATTAGCTGTGTATCTAGACTATGTCAATATATGTTTTTACATAAAACTTTAGATATAAAGTTGCGGTCGTCCTTATGAGGGTGAGAAAAACATGGGGCCGTTGGTGAATAGAAGCTTTCTGCTTCTATTGCGCCATAGTTGCATCACTCCTCGCTTGAGGGCGAAGAAGGCCTCGGCGCTTCATTCTCGCTAGCAGTTGATCAGCTTTGGTAAACCCCCACCAGACCGGCGAGGCATACATTAGATGAACAGCCGTTGTCGATCTCGCCACCTGATGCATCAGGTCTTGTCTTAATATCACACCGAGTACCCGAACGGATTCCACTCGAACAGCTCCAAGCATCATAAGTGGAATTCAGGAGCCCCGAGCCCCTCCCAGCGACGACCATCACGTGAGTCCTAGCAGCATTCAGCAGTAAGTTATTCGTCTCTGCCCAGGTCGATATGACGTCAAACTCCTCGGGTAGGGGTTCATAATGCGAGTGAATGGATTTGTTTAGTAGATGTGCTAGGATGGATGATGCTACCGGGGTAGCAGGCCGGCGCAAGAAACATGCTGGTCCAGCCCCTACCCTGTGCAATAGAGCCTATCTCACATGTAAAACACGTTGCTCTCTGTAAATGGCTGGTAATTATCATTTGCTGTTGCTTTAAGTTGGGGAGAGCAATAGTCAAGGTCGTCGCGGATGGCTGCATAGTGGCTGCTTAGTTCTTCCGCCGAGACCCGAGCAGCGTCGGTTTTCTGAGCAGGCAGTTTGATCTTTTCCCAAAGGTTCGTCTGCCATGACGTGGATCAATATTCTGTTGGTGCTTTTGCTGTCCGCTGCACCACCGCAGACTCTGTTCTGTTCGATCGCTTAACGAACATTTTCATGGGTCGTCAAAACGCGCTGATGTGGTGGCGACAATTGCTTTGTGGCCTGTGTACGGTGAGAGATACCACCTTGACATGATACTGATTGGACACAGAGCATGGCAACATATGATGTACATTGTTTCCTTAGTTGGTTGGTTAACTAGAGGAGTTAGTCAGGAGCGGGCTGATACCTCTAACACGTCCAACTGGTTTTAAATCGCCACCTAGAAGAACCACTGCATCATCTGCAGGCTCGTTGCGAAGAAACTCTTCTTTGGACACTTCTAAAAAGTCCAGTAGGACCTTCATCTCGTAGATCGGTTTTAGCGGGTGGCAAAAGGCCCTGAGTAAGACCACCTTTCCCAGAATCTGTACTTTCACCCTGCAGAGTGATTCTTGTTAGCGGTAACGGTAACGAAAATAAAATGATTTCGTTAACGATAACTATAACTGTAACTAAATAATATCATTGACTATAACTATAACTATAACTATAACGATAATTCAAAGTTTCTCCATACAAAAAATATAAATCAAAATGCAATATCTACAAACACGAGAACGTGAAAATGCGCTACAACTAATAGCCAATGTTAGTTCAGATTTTGCATTTGTGAATTAACTCAGTAGTATTGGCGCATTAAAAAATTTAATTTAGCTTATTTTGTAAAGGTTTTTTTTAGCGATTGACAACCAAGATGACTAGCGCAAATGAGCAAAATCAGGTTTAATAGTTGTCTTGGTGTCAAAATGTCTCTAAATATCTTGAGCGGAAACAAGCGTGTGAATGTTGCCTTAGTGTAAATAAGTAATAACTAAAATAAAAACCCAGTAGCTATAACTGTAACTGTAGCTAAAACTAATACTAACTATAACTGTTATAATAACTAAAATGGAAAAACCATCAACTATAACTGTAACTGCAATTAAAATAAAATCTGTAAGGAGAATCACACTTGTCTCGCCGAAAGTAGTACCAGTTTTAGGGTGATCTACTTGTGGCTTGAAGATGGAGGTTTGGAGAAGGCATCGGTCTAGATGGCTATTACTCTGCCTCTACTTTCTGGTCGACCTCGTTTGAAGAACTGGTGATCTTGGAAGAAGCAGATTTTCTCTGTCTCCGTTTTAAATTAGTTCCTGATATTATTGCAACCCAGTGCATATTTTAACTGTATAACTACTGGGACAAATGTCCCAGTAGTTTTAGGATTTGCCCCTGTAGTTTTGTCCCAGTGGTTTTGGTGATATCATGAAGCCTAAAATAAAAGTAGACCGTAGACCTATTAGACTATATGCCTATTTTCTATGCTAAAATCTCTAGGCCTAAACGCTGACATTAAAGGTGCTATAATAATAATAGAGCCTGGTAGGCCTAATAATCTAAGCATGTGTTTACAAGGTGCTCAGTATTCTATGGTATCATGTGTGTTGCTTTTTTGAATATTAAAAAGAAATAAAAAGGTAGGGTTTACACTAGGCCTAATAGGCGTACTGTAATATTTTATCTTGACACAATGTTTTTAATAAAATGGCTGCCTGGAATTTGGTTAACCTGGCTGGAATTTGGTCTCATACAGGCTTTGTATATTTTCAATGCACTGTAATTTCTGCTTAGAGTTTTGATAGTGGCTGACTTTGTAGAACAATTTTTCTTTCATATGATATACCATACAAATAGGTCGGTTGACTTTTTTACGATGCAGTTTATGTAAAATAAAAACCCGGCTGGAATTAGATATGGTTACGATTGTCTTCAGACAAAGAGAAAACGTAAACATTGTTACGATTGTCTTTAAACAACGAGAAAACGTAGATATGGTTACGATTGTCTTCACACAAAGTGGAAACGTATGCATGGTTTCGATTGTCTTTTAATACAGTGCTTCCCAAACTGGTCGTCGGCGGCCCGGTGCTGGTCCGCGAGCCTCAGTTGTCGGTCCACAAAGTGAGTCAAGAAACTGGTCAAATTCTCTTCAAACGAAGAGAAAACGTAGACATGGTTACGATTGTCTTCAGAGGAGGAGAATACATAGATATGGTTACTATTGTATTCAGACAAAGAGAAAACGTAGATATGGTTACTATTGTATTCAGACAAAGAGAAAACGTAGACATGGTTACGATTGTCTTCAGAGGAGGAGAATACATAGATATGGTTACTATTGTCTTCAGACAAAGAGAAAACGTAGATATGGTTACTAATTGTATTCAGACAAAGAGAAAACGTAGACATGGTTGCGATTGTCTTCAGACAAAGAGAAAACGTAGACATGGTTGCGATTGTCTTCAGACAAAGAGGAAACATAGACATAATTTCGATTGTCTTCTAACTTTTGACCTAATTATGTTTCAAGCTTCAAACTTCTAAGAATAGCTTAAATAGGGATATGTATAATAATAAAAAGAAAATTTGGTAAAATAAAGTGGCTAAAATGGGCTCCATTTGGCAGCAAATGCTTTAAAATTCGTTATCGGCTGGTGGGGCTCAGACGCCGCTGGGGAGGGGGGGGGGGGCTTACGACACTCCCTCAGACCAATAGTCGCGGCAGACTTTGTCCCAGTAGTCAAAATCCGTTAAAATATATATACGCTGTTGCAACCTCTGTTTGATAGTTGTTTATGTCTGCTTGTAACGGGTTCATGGCGTGCGTCTTGGCCAGTGAGCGGGCATTAATGATATAGCCTAACATGTGTTACGGTTCAGCTGTTGACATGAAAGAAACTAGTCCGGCGAACGAGGCGCCTCCGCGGCTTGTAGTGCGTTCCAATCTGTCGATGCTCATGTGCATTACAGGAGTTATGATCACTTGTATTCACCTGCGTTTGCGCTGTCGGCCCTTTTCTGCTCTATGTAAGAGAAGACCCAGTTTGGACAAACACTCAGTGCAGCGGTAGGCCTACTGACGTCTGAATTTATTCTTTATACCGACCAGAGCGCCAGCGGTTTCGAGTTTGTCACGGGTCATTGTACCGTGGCCGTATTTACCTGAGTAGGCTTACGGACGTTGAACCTGAGCTGTTGAAGTAGTAAAGTTCTCCGAATTTTAAATTTCGGAGCTACTTTTTAGAGACAGAGAATAAATCCAAGCCGAGTTCGACGAAGAATCAACCAGTTTAAGTAACTATTCAGAAATTCTTAACGAGGCGTCCATCATATATCATCTCTCTCAAACAAACTGAAATTGGATCATATAGATTCAGAACATACAGACCAATGCACAGTATATACAGACCAAGGTTTCATTGGATATCAGCAAAGGTCTCCGATATGCATGCAGCCATGCATGGCATTTGTATTTCTATATTAGATATCCATTCATGTGTGTGCATACATGCAGTGGATGCATGCGTAAGTGTGGAATGAGCACGTGCTTCTAGATAATAATGAACTCATAATTCGGGCTTAGGTTGTATGGGTATATTTCACAACAGGCATCAAATTCAGAAATAGAATTAGAGAAAAAGAAAGTCACGCAAAAAATAAAAAAACATTTCTGACACAAATATTTTACTAGCAGTCCTGAAGCATACTTAATATTGAGCAGAGCTTAAATTTGACAGATTTAGCCTAATTTTTTATTTTAGTTTTTTTACTATGTGAAACACATACAACTTTGATTCCTAAATATTTACAACTCCGTTACTTAATAAATACACAATAGCCTACAATATACCTCCACTGTTTATAATTAGCGATTACTTAGTATTAGGCCTAAGTGTGCATTAAATTATTACACAGCAGCCTAAATTATTTTGACGACAAATTATCTACATATACCATTAAATAAATTCATCTTAATAGAAAAATAATGTAACGGAGTTGCAGTAACGGAGTTGTAAAATATTCATAATTAGGTCTCCATGCTTACCGGATGAGTTAAGATACAAAAATATAGTTAGTTTATAGTGGCCAGGCTCGCTTTTATAAACACGTTCTTTATTTACATTCACCATTTTAAACATGCGCCCTTTTGCTATTCACCCATTTAAACATGCGCCCTTTGCTTGTCGCCCTTTAAATATGCGACCTTTCGATTTCGCCCTTTTGATTTCGCCTTTTTATTTCGCCCTTTTTATTTTCGCCCCTTTGACAGCGATGCCGCAGAAATCTATATCTGGTCGTTTTAAATATTGTTAAGCCGGTCTGTAGTTGATTACCAGTCTCTTCAGGAAGTCGTTAATGTAGTCCTCGAAACTTCGACGACCGATTTAAAGTCTTTGAAATTTCTTATGATGTTTTTTGCTCATCTCGATTTTCATTTTGATTTAGTCTTTTTTCTCTTCCTTCCTAGCACAATTATTGTCACAGTTTATTTGCAGGCCTCATCTCTCAAGCTGCTCTCAAAGCAATTTCTCCGCTCTCTTTACCTAGTGTCATAGAATGAGAATTCGTTACTTCAGGCTTTAATATTCGTAAATATTCGTGAATATTATTGCATTTTTAATATTAGTAAATATTCGTTGATGACGTCTCTGTTTCCGCTTTGTTTACGAACTAATTTAAGAGTACTAATTTAGCAATATGTGCAGTGGTTTTGTGGCGCTATACTTAGTAGTACTATGGTCCGTAAGCTGGTACGCTTATAGGCTTGCTACCCAAACGTTGCCCTACTCTTGATGACTCTGTAAAAAAACCGACCATGACCAGAGTCCCGTTAACCTATAGAAGCAAAGGCGCCGAAGCTCACACAGGTTTTGATTTTGTGGCGCCGAGGCGGGAGCATGCTGACACAACGGTTTTGGTACCACATGATACAATTAAAAGTATCATTTGCCCTCTAAATTTTAACAGTGATTCATCATCATCGTCATCGTCAGTTTCTGCCGCTGGGGATACGTATAAATAATCGCCAAGAAGCACGCAGTAAATATAATAAAAATTATGGATACTGAGACACCACCTACGCGTGTGAGCAGTCTTATCACAAAAGTGTCCTCAGACAACTGGCATTAAATTTAAGTTTGTACATGTGTAATGTTACACGCCTAGGCTTATAAGGTCAAAATAGATGAACCAATTCAGAGGCGCTCTCTCTCTCTCTTTCTCTCTCTCTCTCTCTTTCTCTCTCTCTCTCACTCACTCTCTCACTCACTCTCTCTCTCTCTCTCTCTCTCTCTGCGGTCTCTCTCCCAACTCTGAAACCGATGCGCTCGGTAATTCTATATAATTTTAAGCTATGTGTGGATAACGCCAGTATATTAGTATATTATCTTCCAGTTTAACGCTCAAATGATGCGCATAGTGCTGAGGGATAGGAAACAGAGGGCGCTGAGTCATAAAGTCGTTGTTTAATATTGCTGTCGCTAATTTGGGCGCCAAAAATATGAAATCCCGCATGACCGGCCCCGGCCCGCATAGCCTTTTGAGACTTTTAAAAATACGCTAAGAGAAGTTACTGATTATAAGTTGAGAAACTCTAATATGTAACTCTTCTTACGCATAGCCTATTTTTGGCACTAAGTTTTTACAATTAATCCCGCATTTTGAAAAATTAAGATTCAAAAGAACTAAAAAAGTTTAAAAATTTAATATTCTTAATATTCGTTGGCCAGTTTTAATATTCGTCAATATTTGTCAATTTCAAACAAATTTAATATTCGTAATATGCGTATACTCGTTCTATGCCTACTGTCTACCTGTCTCTCTGTACCTATCTATGCTTCTTCCTTGGTCTCTGTGTCTTCTATTTTTCTTAATTGCTGGTATCTAACGTAGGGCCACAACCAGCATCTGCAATCGTAAGTGCTCCATTATGTTCTCCGTAGCCTCTGCCCACTGCAACGTGAATCATTATCTAAATGTCGACAAAGGGCCCATAATTTCACCCTCCCAGATAAAGACTCGATGGGCTGTATCCCAAGAATGTTATATAGTAACATGTACTAATTAACCCAACCATAAGTAGCTATACTGTCAACTGTCATTGTAAAAATTGACTTGGGACTTGGGAGTCACTCTAGATAGCTTCACTGAACACATATCCAAGCTTACCCGCTCTTCTTACTTCCAACTTAGGCGTCTTAGAGCTATTCGCAGATCTGTTTCATGATCTACCTTCACCTCCATTGTCCATGCTTTTGTCTGTTCTCGAATTGACTATTGTAATTCTCTTCTTGTTGGCTTACCCAAGGTTCGTCTATCTCCTCTTCAGTCCGTACTGAATGCTACTGGCAGACGTATAGCTCGCCTCCATCGATTCTCTCACATCTCTACATTTATGGCCGAACAACTTCATTGGCTACTCTCTCTGTGCGCATCCAATTTAAAGTTCTCATTCTCATGCTCAAATCTCAACTGGGTCTTGCTCCAAAATATCTTTGTCACCAAATTCTCCACCCCTCTCTGCCACGTCAAAGCGTCCTCTCAGATCCTCTGACCAGCTTGACCTTTTTGTTCCCCGTGTTAGGACCACAATGGCTCAATCCAGATCCTAGACCCTCTCTATGGAATGGACTTCCTCCTTCTCTACGCTCTACAATACTCTCTGGTAGCATCTCTTCATCTTTCTGTAACCATAAGACCTTCCTTTTTCCGGAGTACCTCCACTGGGAGCGCTTCTGAAAGGCTTACTCTACGAGAAGCGCTTTATAAATGATCAAGTACAATACAATACACCTACAGAGTTTTGCCTGCTGTTTTGTGAAATAAACGAACATTCATCCCTTATATAAATCTATTCAGTATCCCAGGAAATATTTCATATTGCATGAATTGAAAGGCATCGATTGAAACCATGCTATTTACATAAATAACTTTGCTCTCAATTGGGGTGAAAATAAAGTCACTTATTACAAACATACACCTACATTAGTTGAAGCTCAGACCTGAAAGATTTTTAGGAGTCTTTTGAGCAGTTGGTTACATGATAGTCACAGCTAACCTGAGGTGTTAGACTATGCACTGGTAGCCTACATCTGATCGCGCTCGCGTCTCGGCTGGCCATTTCACGTAATCCATAGAATGCAGGGCTTGTAGGCATCCACCCGCATTTAAACTTTTAATAGGATCAATATCTGATAATTTATATATCAGTTTACCTACAAAGATGCAGTTACTGTCCTCCTGAGATCCCACGTAGTGATAGTCTCCGTCTTCTGTAAACCTTAACAAAAGTTTTCTTTCGACAATGCAGGGCGTTCAATTTATTTTAAGCAGCCATTGGAAAGTATGTTACAAAAAAGTGTTAACCCCATAAAATTGCTAAGGAAATTTATTCCAGAAAGGTAAAACATGGTGCGGCAAGTAAGGCCAATGTGTAAACAAGCCCTGTGTTTTAACATGCAACCTAGTGATTCATATAGCCTACCTGAATGGAGGGTTGATGTGAAGGAGGGGCTGTCGTGCATGCACTGAAAACAAGGATGGCTTCCTAGTAAAGAGCCTAGAGGGTCTTAGGACAGGTGTTCTGTGGCAAAGCAAGTATATGGAGAATTCGACGAATTTCAACGAGGTTTCGCGGTTGGACGGACTGAACAATGAAGGTCGTGACTGAAATGGAAGACTTTGAACAAGCGTCCGAGTGTTTGTATGTTTTTGTAGTGAATAAGACGCGCCGGTCTAGATGTTGTTTAGCTAACTGCGATAGTTACATTCTGCCTCTCTCTGGGCTCTGTGTATGGCAAACGGACTCGGACCTCCACTGGACTTCGGTCTCTGGACAACCCCTCTGATACGACGCGGTGGGGCGCGGTAGTGTAGGGGTATGTTCGGTGCCTTGCAACCGGATGGTTGCGGGTTCGAATCCACCTCAAGCCGCCGCGTAGAGACCCTGGGCAAGTCCTTCACTCGCAATTGCTCATGCGCTTCGGCGTGAAACTCCGATTCAGTGTCCACACTGTAGTCGGGAGCGCCTCTGAGTAGAAATCTTGAAGGGGCGCTATAACAAGTGCTCATACATACATACATACGACGCAGCGCTCCTGAATAAGCTGGTGTTTGCGCTTTAGCGTAGCGCTGTAGCAGTTTACGATTACGATTACAAGAAAACATAATATAAACACTGTCGGGTCTTTTGTGAGAATAGATTTCAACATTTTGAGACCGTTATGAATGGCTGGTCCTTTAAACACGTTGTCCTGTGGAACTTAATATGTAAGAGGAGTTTTAGAGGAGTTTTGCACGGGTTTGAAAAACGCAGAATGTTGTTTTATGTTTATACGCTGAGGGCTGCACATAATAGGACTTTATTGTGCACGTAGTTTTGGAGGTCATTGAATAAATTTAGTCTAGTGGATGAATCAGGGCTTCTCGACTTGATACACAGTCTGCGACCTGCGGACAGATGGAACTGGAGCGGATATCCGGACGGTTATGTGCTTATTCATTCATTCATTCAAACATTCATATAGCGCCCCTTCAAGGTGACTCCTCAGAAGGGCTCCCACCTCCAGCCCGGGCAAAAAGGTAAGTTTTCAAATGGCCATAAAACGTAGCAGTACACGATCTAGTGAACAGGCGTGGCTCCTGAGGGAGGCCATACTAAACGCTAGGGTCTACCACAGAGACTGCGGCTCTGCGTGGCTGCTATGCGGGCAACGGGACCGCCAGACCCTCTTTCAGCAGAGTTAAAGGCTTGACTACCTCTGGCCCCCCGATACTGGCTGACAGAGGTTTATTAGGTAGGCTGGTGCAAAGCCAAGTTGGCATTCCTCCCCTAGTGACACCACTGCAGACAAGACTGGTGTAAACAAAACCTCTGTTTTAAGACGTAGCCTGGTGATTCATATAGCCTACCTGAACGTCAAGTATGGCATTGAAGACATTAGAATTATTTAGCAACGTAAAATACGGTTTTACCGTAACTTGGACTTTCAACTATGGCGAACTTTGTAGCCTTTTCGATTGTCGCCCTTTTATTGACGCGCCCTTTTACCTTATAAACAATCGCCATTTTAAGCGGCGTCTTTTTGAATGCGCGCTTTTGATGGTCGCCCTTTCGAAGTCGCCCTTTTGATAGTAAATCAGAATACTGCATCCAGTTATGGAATTCACACCTGAAACGGGACACGGAAAAGCTGGAGAAAGTGCAAAGAAGAGCTATATAAATGATTTGGGGCTACAAGGATTTGAGCTCCGAAGAAAATTTGAAATGTGTGGACTAACAACATTGGAGATAAGGAGGAGCAGAGGGGGATCTAATCGAAGCTTACAAGATTATCACTGGAAAGGTTAGCACAATGGAGGTAATTTATTCCTACCCATCTCCGCCAAATGGCTGGCGTCAGGAACTGATGACGACGATGAAGGCAACTCGAGGACACAGATATAAATTATTTAAGAAGCCGAAAGGAACAATATGGCAGAAATTCTTCAGTGCAAGAGTAACAGACTCGTGGAGTACCTTGGATGACAGTACTGTCTCAGTGAACACTGTCACGGCTATGACGGCTTTTAAGAGGAAGCTAGAGGAAATGGATTATTAAGTGTTCCAGGTTAATTTGCAGCGGTTCTAACACAGACTATAGTCTACTGAACCACTTTAAACCCTTGTCACGTTTTGTTATTATATTAAAGTTACAGAATGAAATTAATTGCCAGTTATTTCGTGTAATTTAAGCTGGATTTAGACAGAGACTACCTATAACTGATACTGAATGGCAAAGACCGTAGTGCTAACCCTCGATTACAACAAACAATCACCGTTCATCGATCAAATAAATTTTTTATTCTCATAGGACCTATTAATTGCAAATTAATCGCGTTGTAACAAAATGAACAATCATTGTTAACTTATTACCATAATAATGTTAACTTATTACCGCCTCTGAATGGGAAATCTGGTAGAGGCGCTATAACAAGTGTTCAAATACAATACAATACAATACAATACAATAAGTAGGCTACATTGTATTCTTCAATCTTGAACATATACATCGTTTTTCTTATCTTCTGACAATCTGATAATCACAATTTTAGCTCTTCGTCAACTTTCAAGTCTAAATAAGTAATAATCATTGGACATTCAACAAACTTCAAAATTATCATCTTTTGATATAATACACAAGTTGTTAATGTTCCAGTCATAGTTCCAGTACAAACCTATACAATAACGAAGTGTTTTCAGATGGATTTCATCTAATTATAATTTCATTCTTTCAAGTGAAACCCGTTATTAAAGCAAACTAGCTTGTACTCATAGTTAGTAGGATCAAGCGTAGCTCTTTTCTAGCTAATTGTATGTTCCGATACAGAAAACAATTTTCACAAAGTTCTGCTGTAGCTGGTTAAGACAAATAGTTATTGGCTAGTCTGACCATTTAACTATTTCAACGCAATTTCGTAATGCTTAGTGTTTCAATCAAATCAATCAAAACTCTTTTATTGAAGCCATGTCAAATAAAAATCACATAACATTTAACAAGGTATCAGGATTGGCCGCAAGAGGAGTCCCAAAAGGGATCAAGATCCCGCTAACTAGGGACACCTAAAACAACATTTCAGAAATTTGAATCAGTGATAGCTAAATTCTTAACAAACAGTGCAACATCAAGTTTCATACAGTAATGCAAACAGTATAGTACATAGTACACAGTACATGATAAACACAATTCAAAACAGTATAAAAATGAAGAAAAAAAACGAAAACCTTAACTAACAGTGAAAAAGAATATCCGGCAGGGTAGGTTATAGCTAATTTCCATTAATCAGGAAGGCATGCAGCATTTTTTTAAAGTATCGTAGGTGCGGGGCACAACGTATGTGAGAGGAAGCATGTTCCAGGTTGTGGAGCCAACAGATTTTATGGAAAATAAGCGAGTATTGGTGTGTGCATATATGGGGCGATAAGAGTTAAAGTTTCTGGTGTAGTGAGTATGAACATCGGATGCTAGACGAAAAATTCCCTTAAAACATGCTGGAAGTAAACCATGTTCATAACGGTACATAAATAGGCCAATTTGTAATGTTCGAATCTGTTCTAGTTTAAGTAGCTTCAAGTCAGTAAATAGTGGTCCAGAATGAACGCACCTTGGAACTCCCATAATGATACGAACTGCACGTTTTTGCAATAGAATTAATCTCCGTAGTCTAGAGTCATAAGTAGATGCCCATACCATATTACAATAAGTAAGATAGGGGTAAACCAACGAGTAATATAATTTTAGGCGTATGCAGGAGGGCAACAAGTATGCAGTTCGAGTTAGAATACCAATGTTTTTAGCAATTTTGTCAGAAATAGTTTTTATATGTTCTTTCCAGGTCAAATGTTGGTCCACGTGAACACCTAAAAATTTAGTAGAGGTGACTCTGGTAATAGGAATGCCATTGATGGATAATCTTAACGAGTCATCCGAGGGACCTATTTTCCTATGGGATTTGAACAGTATGAAGTTTGTTTTATCTAGGTTAAGGGTTAGTTTATTAGCAGAAAACCAATCCGCCACTAGAGTAAGCTCTGTATTTATGACCTGAGTTTGTCACGTGTGACACCCTAACAAAGAATGACATAAATCGTCCTACCGATAGCACTACGTAGCATGATGCAGATGGAGTAACTATACCACACCACTAGATAGCACACTTTGGAAACGACCATTTATATTGCACCTATATTTAGAACACCGACTAAACCGTCCAAACTCGAATTATATGAAGGCTTATTATTTGACACGATGACACATTATTGCGTTGAAAATATTAATCGGCGTTAAAAATATGCGTTAATCATGGGCGTTAACGGCGATTAATCAACAGCACTAGCAAATTCTAATGATAAACCAGTTAGTGTGCATCCCATATCGTAGCTAAAATTGAGAGTAAATCTAAAAGCTCTTAATGTTGTTCTGATAAAAGAAATCGCTCCAGGTCTATGGAGCACATGTGCAGGTGTTGTTGACCTTCCTTGGAGTGGGGCAGTTAGTAATGTAGCAGCCGTTGTCAGGCCAGTCTGCGCCCATCTGACCGTTCTCTCCAACGCAGGCCGTGCATTGTCCTTTGAGGCAGAAAAGAGTCTTTCCACCGCAATCAGCTTTAGTTGTACAGGCGTCTGGTGAAGGCAGGTAACTGTAGCGCCCTGGAATGTAGCTGTTGCTCAGTCCGTCTTTGCAGACTTTGTCAGTGAAAGGCTTCATGGTAGCGTTTGCCTTGTGATCCACAGGAATCTCTTGTCCATCGGGATAATCCGTCTCCTTGTTCGTCGTCTGCCTCTGTCGACATCTCTCCCAAAGTTGATCGATGAAAGTGTGATGGCACCAAAAGATCGGGTCTAGCGCAGCGCAGGGAATGGACGACATGTGACCGCCGACGAATACGTGAGGCCCGCCGTGGTAGTTTTCGAAAGTGTTAGTATCGAATGGCGTCATGAGTGTGGTGAAACTATAGCCCAAATGTAAAATTTCGTTAATTCTGGCTTTGGTATAGAGATAGTTATTTCCTCCGACTTGACGAGTTAGTTTCAGCCCGTTAGCAACGCAGTCCTCTGGATATGCATCTCGATTGGCAGCAAAGCCAGTCGTCACAGACCCCTGACCATTGCCGAAAAATTCGGCTGTCCAGAGAGAAGAATGAGAGGCGTCGGGCAGCGGATAGTCGAGCGACGAATCCCAGTAGCACAAGTTGACCGAACTATTGTATCGCTTCAGCGCTTGCTCAAATCTGTCTCAAAGTAATACAGAATTATATGCATCGAGATCAAATCAGATTTTTCTAAGTGCTGTTGCTATGGAAAAGCAACATCTCTTTTATAAAAATAGGTTAATAAGTGCACGACTTTTTTTTATAAAACAGATAGAAAGTAATTTTACACCAAGAATCATTCTGAAAACTTCGAAGTGTTATAGAGCCTTGTGAGATTTTATACATTGTGTGAAATATAAGTCAGACAATAGGCTTTAAATTTTCCAAGACAACCTGAAACATATGAACGCACTATACTACACTAATCATGATGAAAAAAACAAGTTATAATACAAATTGACAAACCTAGACACACCTAGACAGACCTAGACAGACCTAGACAGACCTAGACAGATATAGACAGACATAGACAGACCTAGACAGACCTAGACAGACCTAGACAGATATAGACAGACATAGACAGACCTAGACAGATATAGACAGACATAGACAGACATAGACAGACCTATACATAGACGACATAGATCGGGGCGTCATATAAAGCTTGAAATCGTATTCGCAAACTCCAATTTTTTAAGCGCTACTCTTCAGCTTAGGGCAGAGCACTAGCTTATTCACGAGCGCTGCGTCAAGTAAGAGGGCTTATCCAGATTTCGATGTGAAGTGGAGATCCGAGTCCTGTTTCCAGAGAAACCGAAGATAGAAGGCAGAGGAGCGGCTAAGACAGGTTTCGTTGAGGACGAGAAAGCATGGAAGGCGGAGGATGCGATGGATCAGCGTAGGAATTTTTGAATGGATTAAGATAGGAAAATAACCGCCACACAGTATTCCAAACGTTTACATTACCTCCAGAGAAACTCTCGATGCCATGGTGGAAAGCACGGACCGAAGTGCGCTCCTGGTGACTCTGACTTTCTATGCTGGCACATGAAGAAACGGTAGCGAGTGAATAACGACAACCAGTTGGGTCGAGTGCTGAAGAGCCATTGAAAAGCTCTGAACAGGAGATTTCGTGCTTCGTCGCTCAGGGTCCGACATTCCTGTCTCACTCCGGGAGGGTAGACGGGCAGCTGTTCCTGTTCCTTGACCAGGAGGTCGAACACCAATTTGTCCAGAAAATTCAGTTCACAAGGTACGTGTATTAAGTTATTAAACCAGTCAGCCTTCATGTCATTATGGCAACCGCCGGTTTCAAAAAGACACTTGATAGCGTCCACTTCACACCAACACATGCTGATCATGATGACTAAAATCCACTGCATGGTAGCTGTGTTTTTCCTGTCTTCTTAATGAAGTAGGCCTATCAAAACACAAAATGTATCAGAACTACTGCAAAATCGCTTTGTTTGGAACTTGGAACAAATCAGTCATCAGAACAGTTAAAAGAACACTTAAGAATGAAAACTAATTATTGATGAATGGTTGCGATCCCAGATGTGATTTCAGTCCACTTGTAAATTCTCTAAAATACGAAGGTTCACATTAAAGGCATATACCTTGGTAAAATAAGACAAAATCATTTTGGACCATAACTTAACTATACAATATAGGTTACCTAGACAACATAGGTTGTTCCATCAACTTTAACAGTTTCGGAATTCACTGTTTAGATCTCGAAAGTTCAACACCCAGAAAGGTTCTTTTGCTTGGTAACACTTCTACACTAAATGAACAAATGATGAACGTCAGAATTGTTATTTGAACTTAATACTAACCTTTTGCTTGATATTATTAAATCAAGAAATGCGTGATCGTGAAACAGTGGCTTTGCAGCAGGACTGTTAAAAGCTTGGTTTTTGTTTTGTTTCTTAAAGACACCGATGCTGAGGACACCAGACCCGTTGGGATAACTTAAAGACGCTTCTATTACATATAGGCAAAGTTTATAATTATCTCTGTAGCACACTAATCGTAGCGTGAGGCTTATTCTTCAAGGAACCAAATGTAGGTCTACGTAGGACATCACTTAGAATTGATGATGCTTGCATTTTGCCAAGTGTGGGTAGCTAGACTGAGGCACTCCAGTGACTATCCATCAAGATCACTGCAATAACCTGCGTCGGCCGTCCTCCACCGAGACCAACACACGACTACAGGCGGCGTACAGTACACGGTCCGTATAATTCCAGATTCGATCACACATCAGAAGGGATGGTCTTAATGCCTTCCAATCTAAACGTACTAAAAACCTTAGCAAAACGAAAAACAGGTTCAGTACAAAAACTTAGAGCCAGTTCGGTTAACTTCTCGTGAGGTCTGTCGAACTCGAGCAATCATGTTTTAGGCCTATCTGTTTTTCTACAGATTTTTGCGTGTCATTTTGTAGAAACGAGATCAACGGGAACATTGAATTCTAGGTCTATTTATTACAAGACACAATCGCCGAATCTGACAAGTGAAACGCTGCCTTAACGAAACCTGCCTTCGTATCCTCACCCAAGCTCTCGTCCTCTCTCGCCTCGACTACTGCAACTCTGTCCTATCCGGTCTTCCTTCATCGACACTGCAACCCTTATCCTCAGTTCCACCGCCGCTCGCCTAATAAAAGATCTTGGTCCAAGAGATCACATCACGCCTACACAGCAACATTAATGACAGGGAAGAATGGATACGCCGATTGTTAGATCGGAGGTCTTGTGCTTTGTTCAAAAATAACTACTGTAAAGTGAATAGGATGGATTTGACTGCAAGTTTGATCAATGTCTACAATGCTGATGAACTGGTAGGAAATGCGAAGAAAACTTTATATGAAAATTTTGCTGAAACTTTGGGTTTGGGTTTGGCTTTGGGTGTCGAGAATCTGTCGACAGTTACGGAACGCAAAGGAAACAGCAATCTGCGTGCAAATGCCGATGACGTCCTTATGTTGTCCACGCTTAACGACGCAAATAAAACTAAACTTACTCAATATGCCATGGTGCGTTTGCCGTCAACACTGTTGCGTCCGAACTGCGGGACCAAGTCCGTCACACAGGCCAAAGGGATGAACGACAACCGAAACGAGGAGGATCGTATGGCCCTCAACAGAACACCTGGTAACCCACACACAACCGCCGTACCAATGTGTGTTCCTAAGGACGCAGAATACCCACCGCCAACAATTCTGAGGACAGTTTCGGTGTCGTTACCAGATGGACTCGCTTCGACCGTCGGGCACCATTTAGCCAACCAGGGTTAGTGGGCTGCCCGAGCAGCCTCTCTGGCTTCTGCTCCGGGTTTTCTCGGAGCGCCGCAGCGTACGACTCCGCCGCTTCCAATTGCCAGACGTGGCAAGTGACAGACAGGTGGGGCTGTTAAAGCCTTCCGTCGAATCCTGACGTGCTTCATGGGACACCAAGATCCAGTGACTACAGAAACCTATCGCAAGAATTACATCTACGCTGACGTCGGAATGATGTAGAATGCAATAAATGGGAATCCAAAGGCGGGAGTTTCAAACACAGCAGCTTTCTGGGTCTCATGCAGGAAACAATTCGCGCCCTGTTCTACGACGAATCCACCTGGTCAAATGGTGCCTTGTTGAGAGACTGCACATTTGGCACAAACGTGAAAGATGACCCAGTCTTAGCAGTCTAACTTGGATATTGCTGCCGCTGGCTGAGTTCAATAAGGATTCGCACAACTTACGCGGACTGAACTCAGGCCGAAGAATACTCTTCACTTTCTGCAACGAACCAGGAATCGCTATCATAGCAGTCCAAGAACATTGATTGACACCAATGGCTTACATCTCCCAAGCACGGTTCAACCAGAATTCGCTGGTTTTGACATTTCTGCGATGAGAAAGTTCGACTCATAACTTAACTATTCAACATAAGTTGTTCCATCAGCTTTAGGAACTTAAGATTTCGCTGACCTGGTAAGTTTATCACCCAGAAATTGTTGTTATTTCACATACTAGCACGTCTTCACTAAATGCACAAATAATAAATGTCGGAAGTATTATTTGAACTTAATACTAACCTTTTCGCTTTCTTTTACTAAATCAGCAAATGCGTGAGCGTGAAACAGTGACTTAGCATTCGCTGTTTCGTCCGAAGAAGAATAGAAATCGCGTCGTTTTACATTTCTTTAAAAGCTTTTGTTACTTACTTTAATCAATTCCCTCTAATTAAACGATCGATTTCTTGCGTTAATTAATAGCGTCATTATTCAAGGCGTCTTCATTAATTATAATATGACATATTTACAGACTTTGTTCATGTGGAGGCGTTGGTTTCCTATGGTGTAAATGCCTCTCCATGTCTCGGGCTATTCGTGTAATGAATCATGATCATGTCGATAGATAGAATTAGAGTTCCCTATTAAAATTGATTATTGCTTTCTTTCCGTGCAAGTCCAGTCACTCTGAATACACTGTTGAAGTAGGCAACTGTCTGGGCTACATTGAAGATGTTATTCTTATGGGTGATATTAATTTCACGCGTGCAGCTAAGCAGACAGTGCGGTCTTCCTGTAGTGTAAGAATGCTCTCGCCGGTACGTGTCGCCCGCGTTTTGTCACGTCATTATTATTACAATTATTATTATTATATTATATTTTCGATTGTACATTGTTATGATGCTGTCGTGACCCACACCCAGCTACTTATTTTAATGACAGTCTTAAAGCAGCTTCTTTAATTGGCCATTACTTTATTTCCAATATCATTTGGCGCTACCTTTGCAAAATCGCAGTTAGGCTACTATTGACTCTGGGGCAAACCTAAATGATCACAGACGATTGTACATTGTTATGATTTCAATTTCTACGACCATCTGCCGTCAAAACAGCAACGGAAGCCAAGTAGAAGGCTCCCTGCTCAGCGATTTCCATGGCAATGAGATCAGACATAGTACTTACCTGGGTATTATGACGCTGCTATTTAGTTATCGATGTCATCGGATTTTAACCTAGAAGCATGTGGCGAAAACTGTTCGAATACGCTTCACTTGCAAGACATTGAAAACATTTATAACTTGTTGGTCCTGTCGCTGTAGCCTATATAAGCGTCCGGATGAGCTTTATTGTATTGTATTGTATTTGAACACTTGTTATAGCGCCCCTACCAGATTTTCCATTCAGAGGCGCTGGGGCTTTGGCATTTGGCCATCCTCTCCCTGACTACTGCCAGAAGCTTTTGCAGTTTGGTATTAACAGGCCATCCTCTCCCTGACTACTGCACTTGTACATTTGTTTAATCTCCTTATTACTCGCCGGTACGTGTCGCCCGCGTTTTGTCACGTCATTATTATTACAATTAATATTATTATGTTTTTAAAATTATTTTCTTACTTTTAGTTTTATACTTTCTTTATTTTTTTACTTTTTATTTATTTTATTTTATTTATATTATTATTATTATTATTATTTTTTATTATTATTATTATTATTATTATTATTATTATTATTATTATTAATTACGACAATTTATATGGCGCCGTAACACGGCCATGCCGTTACTAGACTGCCTCACAAAACAACGAGTAACAGTCGTGATAAGCCTTACAGAACAAATGGGATTTTAGCGTAGATTTAGGAGTCCACTGAATCGGCCGATCGAATAGCGGGAGGAAGACTGTTCCAGCATTGAGGACCGGCGAACGAGAAAGCACGATCGCCGAAGCGTATCCTTATCCTCTGCACACGAAGATCAACCTTCACAAGCGATCAGAGCCGGAACCCGGACGCGGAGGAATGAATCTCAGTTCAGTACTGTAGTCGCTTAGATACTAAGGCTTAGCATAGTGAAGCGATTTAAAAACAGCCAGACAAAGCTTAAACTCCATGCAGAACGGAACAGGCAGCCAGTGGAGGACAAAGTAGAGGAGTAGCGTGACGTGGTCGTACTTCTTCCTATTGCAGATGAGACTCGCCGCGCCGTTGAGAACCGACATGAGTTCGTTCAAGAGACACCCAGACGCGCCGGCCAGCAGGCTGTTACAGCGGTCCACTTTGGAAGCGACCAAAAAGGCGACAGCCGCTCTAGCAGCCTCAAACGTCAAGGACTTCATACAGTTCCTGATGAGACGGAGCTGGCGAAAACAACAGCCGTCCGTCCACGCGACATGGCGCTTCATGGACAGATAAACAGCAGGAAGCCGAGGTCACGCACAGAGGTCGAAGGCCGTATCAAGGCCCGTCATGAATTATTGTTAATTAAGGGTTCCTTAATTAAGGATAAACTCGGAATCTGAACGACGTAGACAATTACCGTGCTATCACCCTTACCCCCGTCATTTCTTAAGTGTTTGAAGATTAACTTCTTCTTAATTAGTGACGCATTTCGTCGCACCGAAGTTTTGCAGTTTGGTTTTAAACGTGGGATGGGTTGCATGTACTGATGATATTTTTGTACTAAGGACAACTGTCGAATATTTTCCAATAAGGGTACTTTTGTATTGATGGCTTCTTTGGATATTAGAAAAGCTCCTGACAATGTTGTCTATAGCAAACGGTTCGACTCATTGTTATAAGCGGGTATACCATCCGCAGTGCTTCTCAGTGACAGCTGGTGTTAAACAGAGGAATGTTCTATCGCTCTCCCTCTTTAACATATTCATCCATTTGGTTGTCGTACGACCGCGTCGACTTGATATAGGATGTCAAATCAACTCGCTATTTATTGGCTGGCTGCTCTACGCGGACAACATGTTGTTATTATACCACTTTGTTGCATTTCAATCCGTCCAAAACTTGCTTGCCCTATAAGTAAATCGGCTAAGCTCGCAATTGGTCCCACGACTCAATAGGAGACGTATCGATTCCTTGGGTGCTATAAAAAAAATATCTGGGTGTGGCGATTAACCATGGCAAACGTTTAGTTTTAACACTGAACCGGTGAGACGGTCTTTCTTTTCCGCCTGTAATTGCCTCTATTCACGTGCCAAAGATCTTAATGAGCTGATTCATCTATCCTTTCAAGAAAGCTACTGCTTGCCAATATTTACTTACAGCTGTGGTTAAATACTCGGTGAAACAGGAAGATGACCTGAAGGCATGTTGTAACTCTGCGTATAGAATGTTATTTGGTTTTAATAAATGACTAAAAATTTTCTGTAAAAGACTTCATCTGTGGCCTTGGCAGATTACACTTGCATTACATTATTTCCAGGATATTTTCAGGTTTCACTTTGAAGAATTTTCTGTGTGATTACGAACTCGCCGTCATCCTGAGTGGTTAATGACACGAACATTTTCGCAGTTTGTCTGCGTTTGACTGTTATGTTTATACAACATTGCGCATCTGTAAAAGGCCCCATGTTGTGGCCTTGACAGTTTAATTTGTTTCTTTCATGCATTAAGGGCGTCGCAAAGTGTTTATTGGACTGACTAGCTCACTGTACGTCTAAATAGTCCAGGATATTTCATGGTGTTACTTTGCTGAGAATTTTCTTTATGACCGAACTCTCCTTAATCTTGAATGGTATGACACGAACATTTTCGCAGTTTCTGTGTTTTACTTTATGTTTATACAAACACTGCGCATGAAGGCCCCTATGTTGTACTGCTTTTTCATTTAATTTGTTGATTTCTGCCTTCGGGTTTAATAAAGTTGTCACTTTTTATATGTACACGTCACGTACTGTGTACCACTGAGTTAAGCTAAACCTGCTTTTATACTTTTGGCGCTGCGCCATGGGGGACGGTGGCCTTGATCAGTATTCGTTCTGTACTACTACAAAACAGGGTGCGTGAACCCGACTAAATGAAATGCCATCGACTTACACACGAGACTTAGGCCTACGCTTGATCTAGAACATTTATAAACACTCATTTAAAGTCGTGAAAGCAGAAAGATGTCTATAACATTCATGCGATATCATATTTAAGCGGAATGTTTTAACATCCCACACCCAATTATGAACGTATGAATATATTAATGCATTGCGAACATAACATTACTGAAATGTCTCAGAGCATAAAATACGAATTGAACGCCATTCATAAAGCATGGTGCACAGCAAGGCGACTTCGTTGTTCCACCGGCCCGAACTTCCACGTCCAGCACAGGAGCTTTGCTGTTGTCGGCTCATCCTCCTGGAATAAGTTGCCTAACAACTTGCGACAGTGACTCCTCAACCTTTCTTTGCCTCTTTTCCGCAAAAGGATGAAGACCAATTTTGTTCGACCGTGCTTTCATTGTGGTAGTAGCTCGGGAGAGCCCAAGATGTGGTGCTATATAAATTTGCAATTTACAACTACAATTACCTCTGAGCCGAGTCCAATACATTATGCGATCCTCCTATTTTCTTACCACAATGACGGTACGAAGGAGAAACGAACCGATGACCTGAAGAGACTTGGTGATGCGCGTCCTGCCACCCGTGCGATCGTCGTCTCAGCTGAAGAAGAGCTCAGTCCAAGGCAGAACTGGCGCCACATATATACCTTCACTCGTACTCGGTAGAAAGACCTCTCGACACAGGCTGTCTTTGTTGTTGGTTAATGCCAACGCTTTGACGCGCAATTCGCAGTGAACGATTGACGTCATCCCGATTCGAAGCTCGTCATGTTTATGACCTGCTATGACACTTGCATGAAAAGGATCTAAGCCTTTCCGAGGTCTCTTTGTTTGCCAATAATAGGCTCATGCACCGCAATGTTTGCAGACGAGTACACAACTGGAGCGCTAGACGAATTTGAATAGCGGTATACTTAGCTTCCATTATGTAGTATTGCATTTGAATGTATCGACGCCTATTTGCACTGCTACACTAGCTCTGTTTATCTATTTTTCACTCTTTCTTCTTCTCACTTTATCTGTCTGTCGTTGTATCTCCTACTCTTACTCTTTCTTTGTATATGTGTGCCTATGTGCATATAAAAATACCTGCGGTTCTAAAAGTGTCCAAATTACAGGCTTCTAGTCGCGCGTTCAAAACATGTTTATAAGTGCAAGCTTAATGAATACACGAAACACGTGCGTCAAGGCAGAATCATCTTGTAAACGAATGTAGGCTAATACAAAAACACGTCCAAGCAAAAATCCACATGTATGTATAGATATTTGCATAGGCATTACAAGGATGAACAAACAGGGTTCTATGAATGGTTTTGGGCATCGTTCAGGATATGGAATTTGCATTGGAGTTAGCTGTGTATCTAGACTATGTCAATATATGTTTTTAATTAGAACCCTAGATATAAAGTTCCCGTCGTCCTTATCAGCGAAGGAGAAACCATGGGGGCCGTGGGCGAAGCTCAAAGCCAGTGGGGCGTCTTGGACGTGGAAATAGTCGATGCAATACGTGACTTTGGTTAGAGCAGATGGCACAACATAGACGTTTTTCTGCTTCTAACGCCATAGTTGCAACACTGCTCGCTTGAGTACAAAGAAGACCTCGGCGCTTTACCCGTTCCAGCTTTGGTGAGATTAACAACCGTTGTCGATTTCGCCATCTGATGCAGCAGGTCTTGTCTTAACGTCTTACATGTAACAACACACCGAGTACCCAAATGGATTCCACTCTAACAGCTTCAAGTATCTATAAGTGGAATTAGAGGAGCCCCGAACACCCTCCCAGCGACGACCAACACGTGAGTCCTAGCAGCATTCAGTAGTAAGTTAATCGACTCTGCCCAGGTTGATATGCCGTCAAACTCATCGGGTAGGGGTTCATAATGCGAGTGAATGGATTTGTTTAGTAGATGTGCTAGGATGGATGATGCTACCGGGACAAGCAGACACAACAAACATGCTGGAAGAACGTACAACCCCTACGCCTTGCAATAGAGCCTATCTCACATGTGAAACGCCCTGAATAGGATCACAGTTCCCAGAATCTGTACTCTCACCCAGCGTGATTCTCGTTAACGATAACAGTAACGAAAATAAAATGATTTCGTAAACGATAACTGTAACTTGTAACTAAAAAAATCATTAAGTATGACTATAACTATAAAGAAAATAGCACTAAAGAAAATGCATCGTTTTCCCTTACAAGAAATGAATATGAAAATGCAATATCGACAAACATGAGAACGTGAAAGTGCTGTACAACTAATAGCCAATATTCGTATGGATTTTGCATTTGCAAATTTACCCAGTATAGTAGTGGCGGATTTAAAAAATTGAATTTAGTTATTTTGTAAAGGTTTTATAGCGAGTGCGATCCAAGGTGACTAGCACAAATTCGCCAAATCAGTAGTCGTAGTTAGCCTACAACTAAAAATAATACTGACTATAACTGCTACTATTACTAAAATTACTGAAAAAACCTTTAGCTGAAACTGTAACTGCAACTAAAAAATCTTGTCTCGCCCAAAGTTGTTCCAGTTTTGGTTGAGTAACTTGTGACTTGGAGATGGAATATTGGTAAGATGGCTGCTACTCTGCCTTTACGTTCTAGTCGACATCGTCTGAAGAACTTGTGACCTTGGAAGGAGCAGATTTTCTCTGCGTGTTTCCATTTTAAATGAGTTTCTGATATTGTTGCTACCTATGTTTGGTAGTTGGTTAAGTCTGCTTGTAACTGGTTCATGGCGGGCGCTTTGGCCAGTGAGCGGGCACTAATGATATAAATTACTGATGGTTAGGTAACTGCGGTATTTGTATACGCCACGGTTGGGCCGTTGACATGAAAGCCGCTAGCGAACGAGGCACCTCCACGACTCGTAGTGCTTTCTAATTTATAGATGATGTTCATGTGCATTCCAGGAGTTATGATCACTTGGATTCACCTGCTTTTGCTCTTTTCCCTATATATCGAAGGAGACCCAGTTTGGACAGACACTCCAGCAACCCATTTTCATTTCCGTTTGAGTGAGTGAGACACTGACGTATTTTGAACATCAATGTTTTCACGTCAGTCCGGTACTTTTTTTATACTCGTCCTGACATGGGGATTTATTCTCCATACCGACCAGAGCGCCAGCAGTTTCGAGGTCGTCACGGGTCATTGAGCCGTGTCCTTATGTAGCCTACATGAGTAGGCCTAAAGACGTTGAGCCTGAGTTGTTGACGTACCGTAGTAAAGTTCTCCGAATTTTTTATTTTCGGAGCTACTTTTTGGAGACTGATAATAAATCCGCTAGTCAGGTGATCGAGGGTTCTCCGCAGCTCGCGGTGCGTTCTAATTTGTCGATGATGTTCGTGTGCATTACACGAGCTATGATCTCGCGAGTAAACAGCGACGTATTTTGAACATCCTGGTTCTACTGTACTGACGTGGGGATTTATTTTCTATACGGACCAGAGCGCCGTAAGGGGTTCGAGCTCGTCACGGGACACTGAACCGGGGACTTGCAGTTGAACCTGAGTTGTTGTTGACGTAGTAAAGTTCTCAGAATTTTTACCTTATGACCTACTTTTTGGAGACTGAGAATAAGTCCAATCCGACGCCGACGAGGAATCAACCAGTTAAACTAACTATCCAGAAATTATAAACGAGGTTGCTGCAAGAAAACACGTAAAATAACAAGAACTCTCGTAATGTGTTGGCTGTCGGTTAGGCGCCCATCCTCTTTCAAACAAATTTAAATTGCATCATAGATTCAGAGCATACAGTATTACAGACCATTGCAAAGTATGTATAGACCAAGGTTTCATTGGATATCAGCACAGGGTCTCTGATATGCATGCACGTATTTCTATACTAGATATACATGTACATGCATGTCTATGCATACATGCAATGGCTGCATGTTTAAGTATGGAATGTAGCCTACATGTGCTTCTAAATAATAATAATTATAAAACTCATCATTCGGGCTTCGGTTATATTTATCCTTCAAGATAACCTCAAACTCACAGCCCATATAGACCACCTCACAGCCACTTGCTCCTCCTCTTTTTATACTATCAGAAAACTCAAAACCCATGGCCTTTCTTCCTCATCCATCCATAATGTAACCAAAGCCACTACCGTTGCTAAACTTCTATATGCCTCCCCATCCTGGTGGGGTCTCACCCTGGCTTCCGATAAAGAACGCCTGGAAAAACTCATAAAAAGAGCCAAACGCCTAGGTTACCTCGAGCAATCCTTTCCAACAGTCTCTGAACTTGCCAATATAGCCGATGCAAAACTCCTTTTCTCCATAATACACAGCCCCAAGCATGTACTTCGCCAACTCCTACCTCCACTCCGACCCCTCTCCTCTCACCAATTAAGACCTAGAGCACACAACCATACTCTCCCACCCAAGGACAACTCTCAATTTATTCCCAGATCATTATATAAAAATATTTACTAAAACTTTCTAATGAACTTTAATTATTCATTATCACTCATGTGAGCATTTCTGCGTTTTTGTCAGATTATTTTTCTCAATAAGCGAATATATATATATATATATATATATATATATATATATATATATATTTACATGTACACTACACGGTCATGAACGCGCAACAAAGCGCTTCTGAAAGTCTATCTACCTGTGATAGTTCTCACGAATTCGCCTTTTGTAATTTCGTGCCAATAGAACTGTACAGGTCTATGTCCACATTTTGGGAAACCAAAAAAACAATTTCTTAGATTTGCTGACGAAATGTTTTGAGCTATTTCATTAATGGCCTTTAAGTTAAAATTTTTGGACAACGCTGTTTTCCCCTACAGTATATGATTATATTATTTTGTATTTCGATCATAATGTAAACCAAGTAGGAGTAATTTTGAGACAATTATATATGGCGGGATGACTTTCGCCGTTGTGGACGTATCTCCGTATACTACTGCATATCTACATGAAATCAGATCTACGTTATTATGTGACAAATTTCTTAATAGGCTACACCTCAAACTCACTGAAAATGGCCTTTCAGTTACCGGTATTGCATTCTTTCCATACTGAACATGTTGCAAGCTATGTTTGAAACTGTTGCTTATAATTGCTTAATTCCTCATTCATCAGTATCACAGTTTCAGATAGATGATAGATCAGTATACCTCTCAGAATTATAGATTTATTCTGTGCTATGAATTATATTGTTTTGTTGGACGTTGTTGATGGTAGCGAAGTTACGAAGTGCAAACCACGTGGTCAGATGCGGTTCTGGGATTGGCTATGGACATAGCGCGCCATACTTACAGATACCACTTAAGAAAACGTCTCCAATTAAGCTCGACTGTTCAGGACACAATCAAATGTAATCCTCATAACGTACATAGCATTAAGTTGATTTTTAAATAAAGTGGACATAGACCTGTTTAGTTCTACAGGCACGATTTGTAGAAATGCCCTTCTACACGTCACATCTGCGTGTACTTTTAGCTAGAGACTCTGCATAAAACTTACACCTTTTACAAGAATCTGAAAACTGTTCTTTATCACCGGAGTTGGGCTGAGAGCGCCTCTGAGTAGGTTATCTAGGAGGGGCGCTATATAAGTCCACTGAATGAATGAATGAATGAACCATAAGCGCAACAAAACGCCTCTGAATGTCTACCTATAGCTGTGATGATTCCACTGAAGTCGTCTTTTGTGAGTTGTAGAAACGCCCGCGGCCCGTCTACGCTCTCCTATAGGCGCAACAGAGCGCTTCTAAAAGTCTAACTAGATGTCAAGCTTATCATGAATTCTTCTTTTGTAATGCATGTGTAGAAACGCCATTTTACGCGTCGCTTGATCCATATAAAGTCCGAAAGGCAAGATGGCAAACTGGCAGAGGCGGCGATCTTGTTTGTCAAATGGGTGAACTGGGTCGAAATTTATTTGAACTGGGTTAACATCTATTCGCTAGCGAGCGAGAAAACGTTTATGACCTATTTTTTTGCACTGAAAGTGCGTTAAAAAAGCAAGTTGCAGGCACTTTGCAACTGCATATAGCCTTATGCTCCTGAGACCCCGCGTCCCGCGATAGGGACATTGGGTTTTAATTTTGCCAGATAGTTACGAATCACGTATTGATTTAAGACCCACTGTCCCACGTTAGGGACATAGTGTGCCTACATTTGGCAATTGACAAGAAAAATAAATTGTTCTTTAGTCTTTGGACTGTCATGGCGTCTATTAGTACTAAATTTTGGACTGTCCTGGCGTCTATTAGTACTAAATTTTTTTAAATTTTTTATATTAGGCTACACATCAGAAATATTGGTAAATTTATTGCGATATAGCGTAGTATCATGTAGAGGTGCTATTAATTCGAAACACGTCCTTCAAGCCTTTGTAGTGGGTAAAGAATTCGTTGTGAAATCATGTCCCGCGATTGGGACATGTGTTTTGTGTCCCAATCGCGGGATATGGGTCTCAGGAGGATATATTTTCATCAAATTGTATAATCACATGCAAACTAATTCATATATATTATATAAAGTGAATTAATTTTTATTAGTTAGTAACACCTAGGCAGCCTTAAAGAATGTCACTTAATGTGCTATACTATAGTATCCTCTATATATGGACTCAACTATACTACGGAGTTTTACTTTGTCGGAAAATAACCAAAAAAGTTCTTCCTATTATCACTTCTCGAAAAAAATGTTCTTCCAGCTCCACTAATTTCAATCTGTCTAAATATGTTTATGTGGGTGACAGACAGCCACCGAGTTTAATCTGCTTTGATCTATTGTACTGCACAACCAAGTGTTTAACCGACTCAAGCTGCTAAAACTACGCTCTGCTTCTGTTGACGATGCTGGTGAAATTATCAGCCATCTAGTTAAGCTTATTTTACTTATCAACAATAAAGCACGAATAATTTTTAACATACTGCAAACACTTTACATAAACACAAAGTCCGCTTATTAAACCGGAAGAAGAAAATAACATCCTGGAGAGTCTGAGTGGGGATAAAAAAGTTTGAGAAAATACTTTCTCATGCGGGAAGCACTAGCCTATATGCCTATTATACACAGAATATAATGAACAAAACTCATTAATTCTTGTTAGTTGTAGGTGGAAACGTCTTGACGTGTCAGCTGCCTGGTCTCAGTGTTTAAGTTATTTACAACAAGAAATAGCAGTCAAAAAGTTTCTTTAAAAATTGGAAGGACAACTGTATACTGAGTGCCCTCACTGTTAAAGTTGGTGGAGATCGCCGCCCCTGCCAAATGGTATACCATGCAAGCCTATCCACTCTGCTCCCATGGTTTCATCAAACTGGCAGTTTATGTCATCGTAATAGAACACTTTTCAACTCTTATATATAGCACTCTTTACGCTGAAATTTAATGGGTTCTCTAACAAAGGTAACAATATGAGACTTCATGTAAGCTGTAGTTTCCCTCGGAAGAGTTCAAAATTTCAGCGGAAGCTAGTCCTCTAATGATCGACTCATTTGGCTATGCACATGCCGGATAGGGCCTGAATGTAATGTTTTGCTGGGAGTGGGATGAAGCAGCCTCTCACAACAAGACCGCATCACCGTTCAGTCGATATTGAAGTAAAATGTTTGAATTTAGGGGCCTATGTCATGAACAGCTTAAGTTACATTTTAGCTCATCATATAACTCACGTAATCATGTTCAAACATACATACACAAAAACCTACATATATATATTATACATACATACTTACATACATACATACATACATACATACAAATATGCATATATATATATGCACATAAATACATACATACATAGATACATACATAGATACATACAAATATATATATATATATATATACATATTTACACCCATAAACACATACATGTACAATGTACATACACACATAAACACATACATACATGCATGCATGCATACATACACTGTGTCCCGATGAAAAGTGGACCCCTAGAAAAAGTGTCATAACTCGGTCAAAATTGTTAACATTTTCCTGAAATTTTAAATAGAACAACAGTAGCCATATCACCACCAAATCCTGACGCCGTTTGGAAATGTTGGTGAATTTGTCACTTTTATGAACGTTTGAGATGCAGCACTGAAAAAAGGAAGTTTCCAACATACAAGAGCCACAAGAAGGTGAAGTTCAGCTACATCTGGTGTTCTTAATGTCCTCCTTATTCACGGCCACACGACCCTAGACGTGGACGCCACTGTTTGATCGCCCGGTCGATGATCACGTGGTCAAACAACTGCCACTCTTGAGGAGACGTTCAGCAGGCACCTGTTTCTTGCACGTTCCAGCCGCCGCATAAACGCGATCCCGCATTCGTGACGTCGATCACCTGATCTCGTGTGATTGAAGAGTAGCAGTTGTTTGACCACGTGATTATCGACCGGGCCATCAAACAGTGGCGTCCACGTCTAGGGTCGTGTAGATGTGAACAAGGAGGACATTTTGAAAACCAGATGTAGCTGAACTTCACCTTCTTGTGGCTCTTGTATGTTGGAAACTTCCTTTTTTTCAGTGCTGCATCTCAAACGTTCATAAAAGTGACATTCGAAAACATTTCCAAACGGCGTTAGGATTTGGTGGTGATATGGCTACTGTTGCTGTTTTTAAAATTTCAGTCAAATGCTAAAAGTTTTGACCGAGTTATGACACTTTTTCTAGGGGTCCACTTTTCATCGGGGCACAGTGTACAAACTGTACATGCATATACGTACTGTTAATTCCACTTCTCTATCTGTCCTACATTAAAGGCCCTACTTTCTATATTCTATTACTACTCAGTGGCGTACCGTACGGGGGCAGGGGGGGCGAGTCGCCCCGGGCGGCACTTGAGCAGCGGCGGCAAAATAGGGTTGAAGAAAAATAAAAGAAGGAGTGAATGCAGAAAGAAATTGAAAAAGTATAAGAGAAAGTAATAAAAGTAGACAAAGAAGGAAGGAAAGGAAGAAAAATAATCCAATAAATAGCATACAGTGGCGTAATGAGGGGGCGGGCGGCCCCTCGGGGGCGCAGGACAGGGCGGCTTGTGAGAATTATAGTATAGTATATGAGCATGAGTCTTGCACGGGAGGAGAGGAATCTGTTTTTGAAAAAAAGAGGGAAAAGCAAAAAAAAGGTCATCAGAAATTTTGGCGGAAATAATAAAGAAAATTTTCCGGAAATTTCCAAAATTAAGTGCCAAGGGCGGCATTTTGGGCCGTCGCCCCGGGCGGCATTTGAGCTCCGTACGCCACTGTTACTACTTACATGTATAAGTAGCCTATATATTGTATAGTCCGTGGCCGTCAACTCACATGAACACTGCAGTCACAACTTTTCAAATAATATTTTTCTTCTTTCAAATTCAGCAGACTACAAAACGAATAATACACTTCAACTAGCAGAGCACAACTCAGCTCGACACTGGACACGAATTTCAAATCGGCTCACATACGTGCCACACTTACAACATCTATTCCGCCAGTTATTAAAATATGCAAGGCCCATTGCTCGACACCTGTTGAGGCAAGCGTAAACGCTGAGGCATTATACATACGCCATTACAAATATATCAATCAATCAATCAATCAATCAATCAATCAAAGAAACTTGATATAGCGCCCCTTCAAGATACCTACTCAGAGGCGCTCCCGGCACAACCACGGCTGAAAATAATAGTTTTCAGAGATGTATAAAATGCAGGTAAAGAGACGGAGCTCCAGAGGAAACCCAGTGGACATATATATTAGGGTGCCACTCAACGTAATGTAAAAAAAATAATGCGGCACATTCCAGGTCCCACCCCCTCAATGTGTTCTCTTTATGATGCATAGTAACTGTGCCAAGTTTCATTGAGATATATTAATATTTACTGGTAGCTCAAAGTGATCATATTTTTAATATTATAGCATTCAAGTTTTTGCGATAAAATGTATTTTTTATTCAAATTTTTCTCCACCAGAGTTAATGAATTCCTGAGTAACTCAGTATTGTTGTAATGTCAGTGTTCACCAGTGAAGGTGTTCTTGTTCACATTCTTCATTACTGAGCTGCAGACTGAGTTTGTTATTATTTGGAATAAATATAATCAATCATAGTACCCGGTACTGTTAATGTATGTCTGTGCCAGTAGTGCTGTATAGTATTCACTTAACTTGTGCATCACTCTAGTCTTCACTGAGAATCACAGGTGACTGATTATAATGCAACTTTGATTATTCATTTGCTATTTAGTTCATTAGTGAGTGATAATAGGGATTTTGGCTTTGATTGGGAATATTAGCAAATAGCAACATCCAGTAACTCAGGAGTTCATGCCGGTGCCTGCGTACTTTTGGAAGAAAAGTTTGGCAATGATCTGGTCAGCTTAGCTTGCAGGCATCACATCATGGAACTAAAGGTAGCCAAATTGTTTGATACATTGAGAGGACCAATTAGTGGAACAAACATCAAGCTGTTCCACAGATTTGGCGAGTAGTGGGGCTCGATTGGCCGATCAGACTACGAAAGTGTTTTGAAGGTAGATTCCATAGCATCGGCTCTAAATCCAGTTCGGGATGACCTCATACAGTTCATTCAGTGCTCAGGAACATACAGAGTTTCAGCTAAGGGACGATTACCGAGAGCTTCTGTAACTGTTGCTTCTATTTCTCAGAGCACAGTCCGAGTCAGGCAGTGTAAGTGTTCATATTCAGTCACCCTGACCCTTCCACAGAGCTAGGTGGATGGCGTAGCTGATATACAGTTTGAAAAATTTTCTTTTCGCTCCCAATTCCGGCTGACTGCACGTGAACTATCAGCTCTCGGTCACTTCAACACATTCGTACTGAAGGTCTATCTGAAGACCTGGTGTACATGTGCATGTGCTTCGTCTGCTCCAAGGAATGATCTTCAGTTACTCTGTGAGTTAGACAGCTACAAAAGCCACACGATGCTAAAGCTGTCATTCGCTGGTCACTTATGGTATGTGAGTGAAATTCTGTTGGGCCTCGCTTCCTTGACTCTGAAGTTTCTGCAGAGATGATGTCTGCCATGGTTGCAGAGCTGGACGTCAAAACAACAGATCATCCTCAACGCATTGTCTTCACTACAACACTTTATCAGAAGCAGCAACTGTTGTCTGACTTTGTGTGGTAACACAACAGGTAACTTTTCACAGCATGGTATATACCACAACATTTGCTAGCCTACAATCCAGGTACATGGGACAGTGACAACGACTACATTGTTGCCCAACAGAAAGTGAGAAGTCTGAAAATTGTCGATGAAACCGAGCGCGTAGTGGCTTTGATCCAGAGTTTCAATGGAGTCCTAACAAATCAGGAGGGACAGAAACAGTTCTTGCTGCAAGTCATAGAGAAACACTGACATGACTTTCTAAATCCAAACAAGTTCACATTTACTACAGCTAGTGCAGCAGCAACAACATCAGCATTTGTGGGGCGCGGTGGTGTGGGGGTATGTTCGGTGCCTTGCAGCCGGAGGGTTGCGGGTTCGAATCCACCTCAAGGGGTATGTTTGGTGCCTTGCAGCCAGAGGGTTGCGGGTTCGAATCTACCTCCAGCCGCCGCGTAGGGACCCTGGGCAAGTCCTTCACTCGCAATTGCTCATGCGCTTCGGCGTGAAACTCCGATTCAGTGTCCGCGCTGTAGTCGGGAGCGCCTCTGAGTAGAAATCTGGAAGGGGCGCTATATAAATATCTGAAATGAATGAATGAAATGAATGAATGAATCCGCAGAGACAAAATGATTAACATTTCTGACATTTTATTGTTTGTGTGAAACTGATTGTACTATGTGTTGATTATTACACACAGTCACACACAATACGCACTATACATGTATTATTAGTAACTTTTGGAATTCTGCAGTAATTAGCAACAGCCATTGACCTCCTTTGTGAGCATTTTGACAAGATTCCGAGTCTTCTGACTTCTGGTGTTGAAACTGACATTGTATTGCAATATCGGAAAAATACCACATATTGTAAAACTTCATCAGTGTTGAGCTACCAGTAAATATTATTATAATGCATCCAAAATTTGTGAGCATATCAATTTTAACATTAGGAACACCTTTGGAGGGTGGGAAGATGAAAATTTAAAAAAATATTTTTGAGTGGCACCCTAATATATATATATACACTGTGTCCACGATAAAGTAGAACACTAGACTTTGTGAAATATCTTGGTCAATTGTACTATTATAGGTACTAAATTTGGTGTACATGAACTTCAGTCTATTCTTTCTATACACTGCAAAGTTTATTACAATTGATGCAACGGTTACGAGGATATACCCTTATGAAATTGGGTGGTTCAGGAACCAAGTTACCAACACGTAAAACGCATAGAATGACGTCATTTTTCTGGCTACCGCAGGGATAGGCAGTTGTTTATAAGCGTCATTTTCGGAAACAGTTACACTACGAGACCTGTTTTACGTAACAGTAATTGGTTGTAAAAGTCCGACTCACACCTCAACGTGGTGAGGGGGTGGCAACAGTAAGTAGGGGAGTGCCTGCTGAGGCTATGCCATCAGTGGTGAAGGTCTTGGCTGAAGTACCACCTAGGGCGCTACGCGAGGTGGACAGGCTCAGCAGGAACCCTGAAAAGCTGGCAAACGTGGGCGGTATCGCCGCCTCTGATACCACAAGATAGTGGATATCAGAGCCAGTCCTAAGCCTGGAACTCTCTTTAAGGGAGAAGTGCGAAGGTCGAACGGATGGGTGCAGATACTCCGTTCGTAAAGAAAAAATACGTATGAAATCCAATGCAAGCATTGGACTCCAAACGGGCCTCGGCCCATGGATCTGATGCAAGCGTTGGACACCTACGGGCATTCGGCCCATGGATCCTGATGATGATGATGATGAATTGGTTGTAAAGAAATGGTTTTCAGTGCAGAGGACAAGATTTTAATCAAGGAGTTGAGAGAGACGAAGGGGTATGGCGTAAGGAGACTCATTACAGAATTTCCAATGAAAAATTGGTCCCAGCTGGTGTCAGCAAGCTGTTAAAAAAGATTGCTACAACCGGATCAGTTGCAAGGAAACCACGAGATCGGGCGTTACGAACGCAAACAAAATAATATCAATGCTGTTGAAGAACTGGTGCTGAGTCAGGATGATCAGCCGCGCACGCATCTGTCGATGCGTTTTACGTGTTGGTAACTTGGTTCCTGAACCACCCAATTTCATAAGGGTATATCCTCGTAACCGTTGCATCAATTGTAATAAAATTTGCAGGGTATAGATAGAATAGACTGAAGTTCACGTGCACCAAATTTAGTACCTATATAGGTACAATTGACCAAGATATTTCACAAAGTCTAGTGTTCTACTTTATCGTGGACACAGTGTATATAATATATATATATAATATATATATACGTCCATAGAAGACACGTTCACACACGCATACATACAAACATGCATACATACATACATGCTGTATATACATACATACATATGTACATACAAATACATACATACATACACATATATACATATACAATTATGCATACTTACATATACATACATACACAAACATACATACATGTCTCTTTTTCAAATAAACGAATATATATATATATATATATATATATATATATATGTCTATATATATATATATACATAATATAACATATATACATATGCATACATAGAAACACGTCAATCAATTTTTTTATTGGCCCAACAAAAGAACATTACAAAAATCCTGCTGTAATTGCATTTTTTAGGAAACAGAAAAAGTTCTTCGCTGGGACAAAAGAAGAACCTGAAGAGATCTAGGTCCCACACATTGGGATTCCTTACTTACCAACTAAGTTGAGTGGATGTCGATTGATGTTATTACAATCATTAGTACTCGTCAATAAACAGTAGATACAATAACAGTGTTTGACTTAACTGAACTTAACTAAGCAGTGTAAATGTTACATAAACATAAACATACACACATATACACCCATGCACATACACCCACTGCTCAACTCTGTTCAGCCAAGCATATACACAGCCGTATTATGCATACTCCCATTATATATACACATGTATATATATATATATATATATATATATATATATATATATATATAGCGTTCACAGAAAACGCGTTCCCATTATCTCCTTCCATTTTTGATTGAACAATTAAATTTAAAATTTGACACATTTTGTATACTCCCATTATGCATATATACGTTCACAGAAAACACGTTAACACATGCATAAATACAAACATGCATACCTATATAAATACATACATATGCATACATACCGATACATACATACATGCATACACATATATTTGTCATTAAACACTGTATGTACAAATCGCTGTCCGATGCATGTGTACACACATACATACTCAAATATACATGCATACACATTCATAAACATACATATACATACATATACATACATACATACATACATTTATTCATACACATGGGGTACATACATACATACATACATACATACATACATACATACATACATACATACATACATACATACATACACATACATACATACATACATACATACATACATACATACATACATACATACATACATACATACATACATACATACATACATACATACATACATACATACATACATACATACATACATACATACATACATACATACATACATACATACATACATACATACATACATACATACATACATACATACAATGTCATACATACATACATACATACATACATACATACATACATACATACATACATAGATACATACATACATACATACATACATACATACATACATACATACATACATACATACATACATACATACATACATACATACACACATATTTACAAACAGATGCATGCATACACAGACATACACAAACATACATGCATACACGTTCATAAACATACATGTACAATTGTACATACATAGGCACACACATATACACACATACACACACAAGCACACACACATACACACACTGCTCAACACCTGTTCAGCCAAGCGTATGCACTGACGCATTATACATTACAATAGCATTCAGTCATACGTTCATGGTTCCCAACTGCTCAGCTCTCCCTCACTGCTCGCATGGATGCTCTCTTTCAGGACATTCACGCACAGATGTCCTCTAACCGGCTCTTCTTAAACCCGGGCAATGACCCAATTGACCTGGTTTGGCACCCGCCAGCAACTTTTCAAGGTTGACTACTCCCTTATGGCTGAGAGGTTTCCCATTTTTACCTTTTCACACTCTGTCCGTGACCTGGGTGCCACCATTGATAGCTCACTTTCCTTATCTGACCCCAGCACTAATCTCACCTGCTCCTACTATTACCATCTGAGACGTCTGAAGGCAATCCGAAGATCTGGCTCTTCTGTTGTCTTTGCCGCCATAGTTCATACTTTTATTTAATCTCGCAAAGATTATTGTAATTCGCTTTGTGTTGGCCTACCTAAAGTGCGCCTAGCTCTCTCCTCTGTAATCGGTTTTCAATGTCGCTGCCAGGCTCATTACCCGTCTCCCACGATTCTCCCACATCTTCACATTCATGTTTGAATATCTACATTGGCTTCCTGTCATTCAGCTAAAGGTACTTATCCTCATCTACCGATCTTACCTGGGTCTTGCCCCTAAATACCTATGCGATTCCATACGTCGGCCCACCTCGGCCGTCTTACTTTGCACGCTCTGCTCCGCTCTACTGACCGTCTTGATCGTTTTGTTCCTCGTGTGAGAACGGCCATGGCTCAGTCCCGCGCCTATGTCTGCATTAGCCCTTCACTATGGAATCAACTACCCCTCTTGATTCGCACCATCATTCCATCCGGTGGGTCTGCTACATCTATTCGCTGCCTCAAAAACTTGCCTTTATTCTCGGGGACATCTATTCAATCACTGAATTGTAGACAGGTCCGCCGAGATGGGAGGGCAAATGCCCAGGGCCCGGCGACTTTTAGGGGCCCGGGCTGTGCCAGCAATGAACATATGAAAAATATTACAAGTCAAGCAAATTATGTCACAAAGTAAGACAGACTGAATGGTCTTGCAACTCTTGCAATCGAATATGATCTGGCAAAACCGTTGAACAACGAGGATATTTAAACGATTATTTTATTGCAGCTAAATCCAGAAATGTTCGTTTTGATTAGCATAAAATTAATTTGAAAATTATTTTTTTTAAATTAGCAACTGAACAAAATTATATATCATCGTACGGTCGTACCCGCACTTTCATTATTTCAAATTGTTTTTTTAAATTTTCTCATAAAGCCTAAAGATAGTTTAGAGGCCCGTGACTACTCTGCCTATAGAGGCCAGAATTTATGTCGCCGCCTTTGATTGTACACAAGTTGCCTAATGCAGTCTGTGGGTCCATTTCAGAACGTTGCCCCACAGTTTGATCAGCAGCATATATCAGAAAAGCGCCGGGGTATTTTACGTCACTGTTACTGTCACTGTTTGATTAATTCATTCTGAGAATTTATATAGCGCCTCTGAACTAACCTATTATGATGTTAGGCTATGTGTCATTACAAACGAAAATATTACATCATTTTAGCAAAACAATGCAGTTAGCTCAAAGAATCACCAGTAACGGGTCCACTTATAAACGTGGAACCAACTAACGGATTCCCGTCGACAGCTGAAGATGGCATGGATGTTCAGAGTCTCTGAGCCAAGTTGCGTCGATAGAGTAGAGCGGCCACAATTGACATCGTTCGCAAACACGATGACGCTGCCGACGAGCAGTCCCTCGCTGGTAGAAGATGACGAGCGTCCGGCTATTAGTCGAATCACAGGGACTACACGGAAGAAGGCATTCGTCGTGTGTCGGTCGGTAGATTGAAACGCCTCCAGTGACTGAAGGTCGAGGTCACTCCAATGGCCGCAGACCGCGTCGGTCGTTGTCCACCGAGACGAAAACACTCGGCTACAGGCGGCGTACACGGACCGTATGGCTGAGGCTTGACCGTAGGCCTACACATCAGAAGGATGGGCCTGATGCAGTCACATGGCGAAGGCGACTCGCGAACAAAATACCCTCAAACGCACAAAATCCTTGGCAAACCGATGAATAAACCCGGCACGCAAACCAAGCACCAGAAAATTCCAACATGTCCGAAGTTACTGAGCAAATTCTGTATTTAAACGAAATAATCCGTCGCAATGACGGAGAAGTCGATCAGCGACCGACATGGCCGATGACATGCACAAAAGTCTATAACTTTATGACACACCCATCTAGTATCCATTAAGTTTGCAGGTTTGAAATATAGAAAGAATTCGTTAACTTTCGTGTTGGGAAAAATCGTATAACAAAATATAGCTGTTCCTTATGGATAATATCTTTTGTTAAATCATCAGTGATAAAAAATAAATAGAATCCTTAACCTCGTATATTATCTTAGCCCTCTATTTATCTGCCAGGGTTACAAAGAGTTCACTTTGGATACCTTTGCTAGTGCAGGCCTGTGGATTAATGACTATCATTCATCTTGCAGCTAATTGACCATAAGTGCGAGAAACTACAGTACTAGGCTTACCACGAGTAGAAATTTTATCACGTGGAGCTCAATCTCGTGACAGAAAGGATTCACATTTTTCTGTAAAAGCTATTCGTAACATCAAATAAAAAGAAATCAGAGTAGTTAATATTTGTTGATATGCTATTCTACTCTAATGACATTTATATAAATGCCCAAAGCATAAGTCGATGGTCGCCTCAAGTCAAGATTGCTGTCCTTTGAAGAATCTGGATCGAATTCAAATAGGTAAAAGAGCCAGAAGCCAGGAAACGGCTGGTAGGGTTGCCAGATTGATGGATAGCCTAAGGATACAGAAAGCCGGAAAGGAGGACATTGGTTACCGGCCACAGAAATACATCAACAAAATGTACTATGTTAACAGGCTAAGGCAGCCGTACAGTTAGTAACAGTATTCACATAGTTCAACGATAATAGACAGCAGTTTATAGTTTGTTTATGGGACACAGTAGAAGTGAGTGTTAAATTTTTCAGTCTGCTAGTGTTGGGGGTGCATGAAACATAGATAAATCGGCTGAAAATAAATGTAGTACTTTATTAACTATAATGTTTAAAGGATTCTTTTTGCTCTAAGATTTTTAAGCGGATTCTTTGCTCAATGGGTCCCAGTGCAATGAATGTCTTAGCACTTGCATGTAGATATAAAAATTTAGGGCTCTTTGTAATGGCTCTGACAAGAGAATTCAGAACATTTCGCAGTTTGTGTATATCTTCCTTAGTAATGCCATGGTCATCATCATTTACTGTTAGGCTTGTTAGCCAATTTTTAACAGTGCATTTGCAGCTGAACTGAGTTTTCATCGTTAGGGTAACAAGGAGGCCCTAAAGGATGAGAATCCCGCTAAGTTATGGTCACCTATGTATCTGATAGCAATACATTTACAGGCAGTTGCGGCCGCTTTCTAGTTCAAGTTTGTTCGTGGGGCTATCCGCCCTATACGGATGACTGACTAATAAGTAATAGCGTTAATGAGTCTGTGGGAGGAGTCAATTTCCTATGAGAGCTGAATAGCATAAAAGAGGTTTTTTGCAATAGGACATAGGTCAGGAAAAGGACAAGTCAGAAAAATAGATTTAACGTTTACCATGTTTAACATTATCCATATACAAAATTTAACTAATAACTTAACTATGAACATCCGTTAGATTACTTATTTGGTGAGCACGCAGCATCTTTGTAAACATATATACAAATTGGTCGTTTGGCATATTTCAGTGGGAATCTCATTCCATACGGAGGAAACTATATGCTTGGCTGAGAATTTACCTGGGTTTCAATGTGCAAACGCTCGGCGATACTTGTACGAGCTCCTGGTGTAGTTGGTGTGAATATCTGATCTACGCTGGAAGTAGTCATTAAAGTTAAAGGTAGGAGATTATTGCTAAAGTAAAACATAAAGGTACCTATTTGTAGTGTTTTTATTTGATGTAATTTGACTAGTTTGAGTTAAGTGAATAAGTTTCCTCTGTATAATCCAGGGATGGGGGCTTTAGCAATAGCGCGTAGTGCTCGTTTCTGTAGTGTAAGCTTATCAATTTGCTCAATCTAGAGTTGTATGTAGAGACCCAGACAATGGTGCAGCAACTAAGGTAGGTATATATAGTGAGTAACATAGTTTTTAAGCGAATATCAATTGACAGGATATGGGAAACATGTGATATTATACCTATATTCTTTGCTATTTTTTAGTGATGGATTTAATATGGATGTTCCAAGTTGCATGCTGGTCATTGCACATGCCCAGAAACTATGTTGATTCAACTTGTGAAATGGGAACGTTTGATTTGTTTCTGCCTTCGGGCGTAATAAAGTACTGATTAAGTAATAGCGTTAATGAGTCTGTGGGAGGAGTCAATTTCCTATGAGAGCTGAATAGTATAAAAGAAGTTTTTTGCAATTTAGTGACAGCATATTGGCGCTAAACCAATCGCTACTAGTGTACGTTCGGAGTTGATTATCTGCCTTAAAGTGTGATAGGAGCTGTGAGGGTAGAAAATATTTCTGTCGTCCGCAATAAAATAAAGGAGAATGAAGGTCATTAATAAATAGGAGGAATAGTAAGTGACCTTAATTTGATCCCTGTGGTACTCGTGCTAGACAGAGGTGGAATATGAGCTGTCCAGGCTCGACAGCCTGTCCCAGGATAAATCAGCAAAAGAAGTTGTCAAGTGGGTCTAATTTGTTATTATCAATCCATAGTTTTTCCCTAAGAATATTTAATTTCTTTCCTAAGCTCTTATTAATGACAATATTGTGATAATTAATTTCCTGACTTATGGAATCATAGAATTCATCGTTATTGAAAATATGGTTGTATGGGTAGAAGTCAGTTGATCATTGTTTGCACAGCCATAGTTAATCCCTTGTACCTTTGCTTTTCTCAAAACCTTTTTCTTCTCGTTGGCCTTGCGCACTGGGAGCGCCTCTGAATGGTTCACCCTATGAGAGGCGCTTTATAAATGTTTGAATACAATACAATACATGCAATTTGACTACAATATAATTATGTCTTTTCTACAAGCTGAACAGTTAGTCGGACTGGTAGCTTCTACTGTACATGTATATCTGATCCACACTATAGGTGTCCATTAACGAGCTAGTTAGTTCACGAGAGACAAGCAAGCTGTCTGCGAAAGCGTTCAACCGTAACATATGCGCCAAGAGCGCTTCTGAATAGCTCTGCTGTGAGAAGCGCTTTGGAGATGTTCAGATTAGATTAGATTAGATAACATTTAGTCAACACATAGCAAAATTCCGATAGGTCATTTGCCGGTCTGTTGTGATTTATAGTTTGTCATACCTAGATCATTATCTTCAACAAATAACATGAGAGAAGAAGTCTATATTCGTTACCAGATCCATCATCTAGTCAAGTCACGAAGTATTATGTTAGGTTCAAGTATTGTAGTCCACTGTTTTATCTAGTTTGGACTCAGCAGTTAGAGTAATGAGGAGAGATAGATTGAAAGCGCCTGATCTAAGGCGTAGGTTGTTCTCCAGCGTAGGTTCTGTGCTAGAGTAAGATTCTACAAGCTCTTGATAGTTGTGACTTTTCTGGACTTTTCGCTGAGGGCGTACACGAGTGGAGCGTAGTCGGCCGTAATGCTTTCTGTTAACTAATTTGTCTCAGGTGGCCCTGGCTTGCGGGACCTTCGGCCCCTTTTGGGTATCCTGGGCATACCGACAAATCTCGAAAACAGTTTCATGTACTTCGACCTGTATCTTAAGTTGGTTGCTAAATAAACTATGTTATGTTATGTTATGTAAACCATTTCCTCCCTTGTACGTGCTGAAATCAGTGTCTTTTTCTTCACCATTTTTCTGGCCTTTGCGAAGAGCATCGACTTATATCGGATTAGGTGTTCATTTGTGTAGATCGGATCGTTATCAGAATATTCTCTCAGGGATTTACGAGCAGAGTATACCATGTCTCGAGTTTTTCGACTGACAAATCCAGCCTGGTTTGATTATCTGTTTCATCAGTTTTTGCCATCAGATGTATCTGATGATATTTTTGAGATTGTTTTTTTCCGTTCTGGTCGTTATTGTATTTTTACTGTAATGCTGTTTCAGTGAAAGTACTGGTCAGGTCGTTGACGATACGCTCGATGATTGGAGCGAGACTCTTTTCAAGGCAAGCAACGAGTATATCGGTATCATGCTGCAAGCTTTCTAGTGAGTCGTTAAGTTTGATTCCTTTTCTTGTCATGCTCACGTTGGTTTAGTTTCGAAGAACTTCAGAGGATAGAGTGAACGAAGTGCGATATAGGCTTGACAGCGTACCGAAGGGGCGGGTATCTTGTACTACAAATAGCTTCCAGTGCGCCTACTTTGTATTGTATTGTAGTTGAACACTTGTTATAGCGCCCCTACCAGATTGCCCATTCAGAGGCGCTCCCGACTACTGCGCGGACGCTGAATCGGAGTTTGACGCCGAAGCGCATGAGCAATTGCGAGTGAAGGACTTGCCCAGGGTCCCTACGCGGCGGCTTTGAGGTGGATTCGAACCCGCAACCCCCCAGCTGCAAGGCACCGAACATACCCCTATACTAGGCTCTAAATATTGAACAAACACCTTTTTTGTTTTTGCGAGGTGACCTTCTACCGAACCGGTAAGTAATTATCGTCGAGGATTATTTGCTGAAAGGTTTTACCATCCACAACATGGCACAAACGATTTTAGCTTAGTTAGTATCCTTGAAATGACCATTCAACAGCGCTGTTGTTGATTCACGATGTTATCCAACCGCCATCTAGCGAATATAAGTTCGTTGACATGTGTTGAAGATTATTTTACTTAACGATGGAATGGCATCCACACGCACAACAATCCTTGACAATTAACCAGGGACGTAACTAGCGTTGGGCTTGGGGGTTGAAGCCCCCTAAAATGAATCAAACCCCCGGCTCCAACATGGGCTCGGGCTACCGTAATCGCCATGTTCAGGGCTTAAAGCCCCCCCAAACGAAAAGTCCTAGTTACGCCACTGCAATTAACGCTGCATTTGGCCATTTGCTACATCATATGCTAAGTACTACATCATTTGCTACAATTGACGAATCGCATTCGCTTGCTGCCTGACTCGCAATAGGTAACGACTGACTGTGTTCTTGAATTGCAGAAGTTAAGGAGCGAGTAACTGTTGCTGCCTGATTGGTTGTTGCTCACTTGGAATCAGTGGCGTACCGAGGGGGGGAGTCGCCCCGGGCGGCACTTGAGCAGGGGCGGCAAAATAGGGTTGAAGAAAAATAAAAGAAGGAGTGAATGCAGAAAAAAATTGAAAAAGTATGAGAGAAAGTAATAAAAGTAGACAAAGAAGGAAGGAAAGGAAGAAAAATAATCCAGTAAATAGCATACAGTGTAAAATTAAGTGCGCGGCGCGGCATTTTGGGCCGTCGCCCCGGGCGGCATTTAAGCTCCGTACGCCACTGCTTGGAATACTGGCTGTAATTGATTGCTGTCGTCTATGGCCAAACAAATCTCAAAGCTTTGACATTTCTTGGCTTTATTCAAAAGCAAATCTGCCTTGTGTTTCTTAGTTCTTTCTCTACTCTGCATGCTTGTAATTTAGCCAATATTACTATTTCGTAAATCGGATAAAATTTAATGATAAATCCAATCTCTATGGGGCCGTCCATAAAGTACGTCACGCTCCAGGGGGAGGGGGTTTAAGAAAGTGTGACAGTTTGTGACAGAGGGTCGGGGGGGGTCAGGCCATGTGTGACGTCACACATTTATTTTTTATATTTTATTTATAATTTATTTTTATTTTTTTAGCAGAATTTCATAGCTTTAAAAATAATTTTCAAAAATTTTCTGAAACATTTTAATTAGTTTTATGTCAAAATAGCATGAAATGCATATCTCCTGAATGTGTTTTTCACGATTCCTCTCGCTAGGAGCGCTAGTAATAATGCTGTTGCGAAGCCTTGTTTATGTATTAGCCTTGCTTTCGGAAGTATTATTATTTCTCTGTTGAAAGTGTGACGTACTTTAGGGGGGGGGTCCGAGTTTTGTGACAGTTTGTGACAGGGAGGAGGGGGTAAAAATGGTCAAAAATAGCGTGACGTACTTTATGGACGGCCCCTATAGGGATTAAATTTATCGCAACCAATAATCAAAATCCAGTTTTACTCTTTTAGTAAATTAGGCCTATTTCATGTTTAGTTTTCACATTTAAATGACATAAATTAGACACATCAACACACCGAAGATGTAAACAGCAACGAAGAACAGACTATGGTACTGGTGACTAAAGAAATATAAATGATAAAGATTTCACGTCTGTTTTGGTTTGCATTTACGGTATATCAAGGTCATAATAAAAAATCAAACATTTCATAATTGGTGGCAACTGGTGGGACTAAAACGGTCAAACTCACTGGTGGGGATAAGTGTAAGAACTGGCGGGGAATTTGAGAGGGCTGCAGTGGGGAATTTCCCCACCAGTTAACACGCTAAACGCCCTGGTTCCAAGTACCCATAGCATTCTAGCATACTTGGTGTTCGGTATCTATTGAAAATAAATGACCTACAGCAGCCGGGAGCTGCGTCAGTGTATGCGCTTGGCTGAAAAGGTTCTGAGCAGCGGTCCTGTTGTTAATTATCCGGTCAGAAAGAGAGGTGCATGCGCTGCACGTGTAGCGCGAAACGAATTAAATTAGAGAGCGATTTGAAATTGATACAGTGTGAAGTTGATTTGATTTAAAAGTGCTGACTGTGTGTAAAAGATAGAGTTAAAGTGTATTATTGGTTTCTTGCGTGTTGAATCGATAAGATGAAATATTTGAAAATCATCGGACAGTGTCAATGTGAATTGATAGCCATGCAACCCACGTACTACCAGAGATAAGTTACTTATTGGTAGACATAGTGGAGAGAGAATGTTGAGTTAAAGCAGGTCACAGAGAATATGAAAGTGACAGTAGCTTAACAACGAGGCTATTGTACAACCTTTCCTAGCGGGTTGCAGCGCCGGACTCAATAGCGAATTGTAGCATCAAATGATGTAGATATAAACACCAGATTTTAATCGCCCTATTAACTGCCAACTAATTGCATTAAAAAATTACAATCTTTGTTAAGTTATTAGTTATTACCATAAGTAGGCCTACACTGCATTCTTCAATCTTCAATATAAGCTTCATTTTTCTTATCTTCTGATAATCCGATAATTAATCACACTTATTAGTGTTCATCAAGTTTACGTCTAAATAAGTAATAATCGTTAGACATTGACCAAACTCCCAAATAAGCATCATTAGACAAAATACACAGGTGGTTAATGTCGCAATCATATTTCCACTACAAATCTACACAACAATGAAGTCTTTTAAATGAATTTCGTCTAATTTAAAGTCTTTCATTCAAGTGAAACCAGTTTTTTAAGCAAGCCATTTTGTAAACATTGCTCGGATCAAGTGATACTCCTTTCTAGTTAATTGTTTGTTCCGATAAAGAAAAGATACAGAAGGTAATGTTAAAGCTGTTGCAGACAAATATTTTTCCGCTAGTTTGACAATTTGATATTGTCTTTCAACGCAATTTTCGTAATACTTAGCGTTTCTTCAGAGGAAACTAGAGATAGCCTAATAGAATTCCGCGGCAAAATATTTCAAAATTCACGGTAGCATTTTGTAAAAACGCCTGAAAATCACGGCAAATTAACGGCATGAAATCTATTTGATAAGATCCGACCAAACAATAACACAAATCGGAAAGAAACGACGCGTTCGATGTATATTATGTCAGTACAGCGTGGCGTTTGTTTTACTAAGCTTTAATCAATGTAATCGTATCAATAACATAGATCACGAAGCAAAGACGCGCTGTCAGAGTTAACATAGTTAGTTTCTGCAATTGCAGACCATCATTAGAGCTACATGTAGCGCCAAGATCTCGCCTATAAAATTGTACGCTGGGGCGAAACGGTTACGTTCGCTAGTCCGAAGGTTCGATAGTACGAAGGTTCGATAGTACGAAAGCCGTCTATGGATTTCCGATTATCGAACTTTCGGACTATCGAAACTTCGGACTATCGACCTGTTACCGGCGAAACATGTCAGTTCCGAATATCGTGGTGCTTTAATTTGACAAAATTTACCTAAAATCAGGGCAATTCACGGCGTTTCGCAGTACTTACTGTTTGTTACGTGCGAAACCCTATCCAAGAACGAAAGAAATCGTTCGTACTACATAAAGCAATATGTGGCATGCTGCAGATGGAGAAAAATATTCCTAGAAACCACACTTTGGAAATGACAATTTATATCGCGCTGGTCCTTAAGCATCGACTAAACCGTCCAAAGTTCCAAACTCGAATATTTTGTAGGCTTATTTAGCCTACGCTGGGGCGATGGTCTGCAATTGCAGAAACTAACTATGTTAACTCTGACATTGTGACAATTGCGCCGAAAATATTAATCGGCTTTAAAATACGGTATTTATCAGCGTTAAGGTATTAAGCAGCGTTCAAAATATGCGTTAATCACGTTAACGGCGATTAGGCCTAATCGATAGAACTAGCACAGACTAATGCTAAACCAGTTATTATGCATCCGATGTCGTAGATAAAATTGAGAGTAAGTCTAAATTTCTCAATGTTGTTCTGATGAAAGAAATCGTTCCAGGTCTATGGAGCACATTGGCAAACATTGTTGACCTTTCTTGGAGTTGAACAACTCGGAATACAACAGGCTTCGTTGGGCCAGGTGGCGAGCATCGTACCGCCTGCACGAACAGAGGCCGTGCATTTTCCGTTGTTGCACCAAAAAGCCTTTCCACCGCACTGGGCGTGAGTTGTACAGTTGGCTGGCGATGGCAAGTAACTGTAGTACCCTGGAATGTAGCTGTTACTCAGTCCATCTATGTTTCTTTTGTCCAAGAAGGGCTTCATGGTAGCGTTTGCCCGGTAACTCGCAGTAACCCCTGAGTCTGTCGGATAATCCGTCTCCTTGTCCGTCGTCTGGATCTGTCGACACTTCTCCCACAGGTAATCTACGAAACAGTGATGGAACCAAAAGACTGGATCTAGCGGAGAGCAGGTTATGATCCCCATGTGACCATAGACGAATGTGTGAGGCCCGCCGTGGTAGGCTTCAAATTTGTTTGAAGTGTATGGCGTCATAAGTACGGTGAAATTATAACAAGAACTTGAAATAGTGTTGAGTTGGGTTTGAGTATAGAGATATTGATTTCCTCCGACTTCACGATATAGTGTCGCCCTGTAGTCGAAGCAGTCCTTTGGTGATGCCGGTAGATTGGCAGCGAATCCTGTCGTCACGTACCCATTGCCATTGCCGAAATATTCGGGTGTCCAGAGACAAGACTGAGCGGCATTTGGCAACGGATAGTCGAGAGACGAATCCCAGTAACACAAGTTGACCGAACTATTGAATTCCTTCAGCGCTCGCTCAAATCTGTCTCAAAGTATTACAGAATGATATGCATCGAAAATCAACCAGGTTTTCTGAACGAGAAGAGCACATCTGATATATAAAAACACGTTATTCAGTAAACGCGTTTTAATGTAACAGATAGACAGAAATTTGAAATCTAAGAATCACGCTAAAAACATATCAGACATCTTTACGAGCATTGTGTGAACTTTTTGAACGTCAGAAAAGGCTTTAAATTCTCCAAGACAGTCCGGAACGTATTAGCTCGATATTCTAACCAAGATTAAATAAGTTATAATATAGCTGTAGCCTACAGACATAGACGACCTAGATAGTGCAATAGGCATAGGCCTAAAGCCTAGAAATCGTAATCGGAAACTCCAAAGCTCTAAAAGATTCTTTAGATTATCGCGTAGCACAAGCTGTAAATTACGGGAAGCGCTGCGTCATTTTCGAGCGCTGCGTCAAGTCTGTCTAGGTCTGTCTAGCTGTATTATAACTTGTTATCCAGAGATCAATGTCCAGCGGAGCTCAAGTCCGGTTTTCAGAGAGAGGAGGAAGAAAAGCTGCTGACAGCAGTTTTGTCGAGTACGAGAAAGCATGGAGGACGGAGGTTCGGATGGATTAAAGCAGGGATTGTTGGATGGCTTATTATTACAAGAAAATAACCGCAACAAAGTATTCCAATCGTTTGTGTTACCTTAGGAGAAACTCTCGATGCCATCCTGGAAAGCTCGGACCGTTGTGCGCTCCTGGTGCCTCTGTCTGTCTATGCTGGGACACGAAAACCTGGTAGCGAGTGAGGTTTGAATTAAGTGGTTTAGTGGTGAAGAGCCATTGAAAAGCGCTGAACAGGAGCTGTCGTTGTGCGTCGCTCAGGGTCCGACATTCCCGCCTCACTCCTGGAGAAACGACCAGCTGCTGTTCTTGTGGCGTGCCCAGCTGGTTTAAAAAGGTTCTATCGCCTTCTGCTAATTTTTGGGGTCCGTGTTTCTTATTATCATTCCAGTCATTGCGCATATTTTTCTGGCACTCGCTTTCATCTGTGCACTTCTTGGTGGTAGCGTCCACTTCACACCAACACAGGCTGATGATGAGGACTAAAATCAACTGCATGGTAGCTGTGTTTTCCTGTTTTCTTAATGAAGCAGGCCTACCAAAACACAAAATGTATCAGAATTACTGCAAAATCAATTTGTTTGGAATTTGGAACAAATCAGTCATCGGAACAGTAGGCCTAAGAAGAATAATTTAATATTAAAATTAATTGATGAATGGTTGCGATTCCAGATGTGAATCCAGTGCCTTGTAAATTCTCTAAATTCCAAGAGTTCATATTATATCTTGGTTAAACAAGACAAAAAGCATTTTTAAACAAACACTTAACTGTTCAACATGTAGGTTGCTTCATTCAACTTCAGGCGCTTATGATTTCACTGTTAATATCTGGTAAGCTAATAACCCAGAAAGGTTGTTAACATACACGTCGCCACTAAATAAACAAATGATGAATGTCAGAATTGTTGTTTGAACCTAATACTAACCTGTTTGCTTGATATTATTAAATCAACAAATGCATGAGCGGGGGAAACAGTGACTTTGCAATCGCTGTTTCGTCTGAAGAAGAACAGAAATCGAGTCGTACGTTTCTTCAAACCTCTGTTAAATACTTTGACCCATTCCCTCTAATTAAGCGATCGATTTCTTGCTTTGCTAATAACGTCTTTTAACAATGTGACTTCGTTAATGGTATGACTTTAATAGACTTTGTTCACGTTTCACATGAATTTGCTCTCATAAAAACATAAAAACGTCGCTATATAAACAAGCTTATTCAATTATTCGCTAACAACGAAATAAACTGCTACTTCGAGTTGAAGTAGGGGTTATTAGTCGTCGTCTTTGAAAATGTAACCATACTAAGGACAATATTCGGAATGAACATTGGAATGAACATTGTCTGATGCAGAATACTTCGAGTGTAACAGGTAACTAAAGAGGTAACAATAGTCTTAATAGTCCTGTGACGGTCGTTCCTTGTCTTCGTCATTGTCGTCTCCCTCGTCATCGTCTCTCGTCGTCGTCTGCCTCGTCCTCTTCTCGTCATCGTCTCTCTTCGTCATCGTTGCCTTCCTCTTCCTCTCACTGCAGCGAGTCATCCTGTATCGCTGCAGCTCGTTATATTGCAGCGCTTCGGTGCAGCGCGTCACCTTGCATCGCTCTACTGCAGCTGCATTCGCCCGGAACTATAAAAGACATTAGAAAAGCCTTCAGAGACAGAGACAGACAGACAGGCAGATAAGATGCAGCTCATCTGGTTCGACACTCGCCAACAGCTCCTTAAGCTTGATTTCCTCTTTTTCTTACAGAGAGATTCCCCTACTTTGCTTTCTACTCCAGTGTTCGAGACCTTTGCGTAATCCTGGACAGCATGCTTACCTTTTCTGAACTTATTGCCAGTATTACCCGATCTTCCTACTTCCACCTAAGGCGGCTTAGAGCAATCCGACGCTCCGTCTCCTCCTCTGTCTTTACTCCTATTGTCCATGAAATCCTTCATCTGCTCCCAAATTGATTATTGTAATTCTCTCTTGGTTGAACTTCGCAAATTCGTCTCTACCCTCTCCAGTCTGTTCTAAATGCTGCGGCCAGACTAGTAGCCCGACTTCGCCGCTCATCGCACAGCTCTGCCTTTATGTTTGACCACCTTCTTTGGCTCGGGTTCAACTCAAGGCTGGTTGTATACTGGTCGAGCTCCCAAGTATCTACGTGACCTCATCCGCCTGCCGACCCCAGCCATTTCTCTTCGCCCGCTACGCTCACTTGGCCGGCATGATCTCTTTGTCCTGCGAGCGAGGACTGCTACAGTATATCTAATTCACGAGCCTTTTCCTTCATTGGCCCGCACTATGGAATCACACTATGGAACCACATCCCTGCTTCTGCCTCTTTTCGTTGTCTCAAGCTCACTTTCTTTTCGCTGGGTCCCTCGCATTGGGAGCGCCTCTGATTGGTGAGCACTGCGAACGGCGCTATATAAATTTATAGATGCAATAATACCATGCAATGTACACCGTGGGACGCAGAATATCTACCGCCAACAATTCAGAGGACAGCTTCGGTGTCGCTTTTCGATGGACCCGGTTCGACCATCGAACACCCTCTAGACAACCAGGGTTCGTGGGCTTCCGAGCGGCATCTCTGGCTTCTGCTCCGGGTTTTCTCGGAGCGCCGCAGCGTACACCTCCGCCGCCGCTCCCATTTGCCAGACGTGGCAAGTGGCAGACAGATGGAGCTGTTAAAAGACCTCACGCGAATCCTCACATCCTTGGTTGGACGCCTGGATCCATTGACTACAGAATTCGATCTCAAGAACTACCTCGCTGACGTCGGAATCAGAGATGCAGAATGCAAGAAATTGGAGTCCGAAGGCGGAAGAGTTTTGAAAAACAGCAGCTCATGCAGGGAACAATTTAGCTCCCTGTCCCACGACGAATCCACCTGGTCAGATGGTGCATTGTTGAGAGACTGGGTATATCGTGAAAGATGGCGCAGTCTAACTTGGATATTGCTGCCGCTGAGTTCAATAATTATGGTCTCACACAATATACGCGCACTGAACTCAGGCCGAGGACTACTCTCCACTCTCTGCAACGACCCGGGAATCGCTGTCATAGCTGTCCAACAACATTAATTGACACCAATGGCTTACATCTCCTAAGCATGGTACAACCAGAATTCGCTGGTTTGACATTTCTGCGATGAATAAAAAGTTAGACTCGTAACTCAGCTATTCAATATAGGCTGTTCCATAAATTTTATGAGCTTAAGAGTTCATTGCTAAGATCTGGTAAGTTTATCACCCAGAAAGGTTGTTTAGCATGCTAACATGTCTTCTCTGAATGAACAAAATGAAGAATGTCAGAATTATTATTTGAACTTAATACTAACCTTTTTGCTTAATATTATTAAATGCCCAACAAATGGCTGAGCGACCAACAGTGACTTTGCAATCGCTGTTTCGTATGAAGACGAAGAAGAACAGAAATCGAGTGGTACGTTTCTTTAAATACCTCTGTTAATTAGGCTACTTAGACAGATTCCCTTAATTAAACGATTGATTGTTTGCGTTGTTAATAGCGTCATTTATCAAGGCGTCTACATTAATTATAATATGACCTATTTACAGACTTTTTCATGCGGAGGCGTTGCTTTCCTATGGCGTAAATACTTGTTCATGTTTAGGTCAATTCGTGTGGAGATGATAATGACAGATACCTCTGCATTTCGATCGATAGAATTAATTAATCTTCACTTTCCATTGCAGTCCAGTAACTCTGAATACATTGTTGAACTAGACAACTGTCTGTGCTACGTTGAAGATGTTATTTTTTATAGGTGATATGAATTTCCCGTGTACAGCCGACAATAGCAAGTCGGCAGAAATGTTGATCCGCAAGCCAAGGTCAAACCTGGAGAGTGTCACAACAAGCCTACCCAGGGTCACAAGCATAGTTATACTGGGAGTAACTATCACCGATACACTCAGTTTTACGACCCATATCAAAGGCATTATGCTGTCAGGCTTGATGGTCAGTCTATGCACTACGAACCCTCGTAGCGAACGGCCTACGTGGACCTATAGTCTGCACGGTGTTGTACGCGAAACAACTCTAGCAAAGATGCTATAGCTATATAGTCCTCGCAAGCATGGTTTGATTTGCTTCCCAGAAAGAGCGTGCGGGGTTGGAGGTGATCTTGCGACTTCTAATCAGAGGGCAGTATCTCACCTCAGACACTCTAACCATAGAGCAGCAATGCCGCGACGCGGACTATCGCCTATTCTCAGCAGTGCGAATAAACAAAGGAAATGTTTCACATGACATGTTCCTTTCCCCTCCACCCCATAAAACATACCGGACATGTCCGGCGCTCTCGCGCTCATGATCGATAAATACCCTCAGCTGAATGTCTCACCAGGAAAATCTAGCTAATTACGATGATTTAAAAAAAATACAACTACCTAACGCTCCGGATTAGACAAATTAAACACCGCCTAAATAAGATAACACAGAACTCTCAAGAGAAATCGAGAACATAATCCTAACTACTTAGGCTACCTATGCACTTAAGGCTCAAGAAGTAGCATATGAACATTTCTGTCAGCCAAAATGCGGTATGCAATTGGTGCAGTAATAAAGAATATTCTATTCTATGCTGGCTTTCTGCAGTGTAAGAATGCGCTTGATATATTCTCGATTGCACGTTATGATGATTTTGTCGTGACCCAAACGCAACTACTTATGTTAATGATGGTTGTAAGACAGCTGATTTATAATTAACCATAATATTTGCCCTAAGGAATACCGTCGTGAATTTTTCCATAGGAGTGGTTCTCTATTTATAGCTTCTTTGGTTATTAGAAAATCTGTTGACAGTGTTGTACATAGCAAACAGTTTGACTCAATGTTTCCAGCGGGTATAATATCAGCAATAGTATCTATCTTGGGTAATTGCTATAGCAAATTGCTGGCTTCAGTGCGCTTGGGCAATTGCTTTACGCACTGCTTCTCAGTAACAGCTGGTGTCTATCGCCCTCTCCCTTTAACATGTATATCCATAAATTTGTTTTTTTGCGACTGCTTCAACTTGATGTGGGATGTCACATCAGCTCGCAATTTATTGGCTGCCTGTTCTATTCGGACAACATGTTGTTATTATGCCCCTCTGTTAATGGGCTGCAAAACAAGCTTGACCTACAATGTATGAATGTCTGTTTCTAATGCTTTCTCTCAGCAGTTCAATCCTTCCAAGTCTTATAGCATTGCTGTAGGTAAATCGTCTAAACTCGCAATTATTCACGTGATTCAAGGATAGTCTGAATTCCTTGTGTGCAACCAATAAAATATATGGGTGTGGTGATTAACAATGGTAAATCGCTTAGTTTTAAAACTGAACCGGTGAGACGATCTTTCTTTCCCGATTGTAATTGCATCTATTCAGGTGCCAAAGATCTTAATGAGCTGCTCAGCTGCTTCACCTATCCTTGCAAGAAGGCTGCTGCCTGTCAGTAATAACTTACGCCCTCAGCCGTGGTTAAATAGGAAATGAACTAAGCGCATGTTGGAACTCTTTATAGAAAGTTATTTGGTTTTAATAAATGGGAATCTGTAAAAGGCTTCATTTGTGGCAGGTTACACTTGCATCACATTGTTAAGAACCGTCGCATGCTGTTCTTTTTGGCGACTAGCTCACTCTACTTCAACTTTTTCCAGGATATTTTATCGTGCTACTCAAAGCTGTATAGTCTCGAGACTGTGTTTCGGTCTCGAGACGTCTCGGGATAGGTTTTTTGATGTCTCGGTCTCACAATCTATTGTCTCGGTCTCACGGTCATTTCTTTAGTCTTTGAAAACTGTCTCAAATGGAAAGTCTTGTTCTCTTGTAGAAACGGCCTCTATAGTTCTCGCACAACCTATCTTTAGTTCTGAGCATGTTGCGCTATAAAATTGTCCTCTGCCTATGTGATAACTAGTACGTCGGAAGTGCTATTCACAGCGGAAGTTTAGAAAAGCGGCCTTTCTGGTTAACACTAAATTAAGGTTAACACTAAATTAACAGATCTGATAAGGAAAAGCTCAGTGTAGCGAGACTTAACTTCAAGAGGAGGCAACTTCACAGACCATTGGCAAAATCCTGGTTATTGGGTCATTAGTCAATCAAAGTTCCTGTAAATAAAAAAGTAAGAGGAGGCAACTACCTCCTCGTGCCTCAATGTAGCTACGCCTATGGTCTGCGGGAACTCTGCTGCCCTACTGTAGCTGTTCAGCCTCGTGGCGCGTTCGGCAGTGCAAGCGGAGTTCTTTGTCCCCCGTGCACGGACTGCTATCTGACAGCGCCGCGCCTTCTCTGTGGCTGGCCCGGTGACCTGGAATGGGCGTCCGGCGGCACTGCGCCTAACCCCAATAAAATGCCCTGCTCAGTTCTTCTCTGTCCTTAAGATTATACTGTTTGACCGAGGTTGGGCTGGTAGCGCTCCTGAGTAGACTGTCTTTAAGGGGCGCTATATAAAACTGCTGTAATAATAATAATATTATTGCGGTGGCCTGGATCAGTGTAACAGGGGTCTAGGACATTTCCCCCGGATATTCCCCGGACGTTTCCCCCCGTAGTTGGACCGATGAAAATAATTCTCTACTTTAATAGAAGTTGGATTGATAAAAGAAATTCTTTTCCCTAAATAGAAGCTCGAGTGATGAAACAAATTCTATGCTGAAACAGAAGTTCGATGGATGAAAACAATCTAAGCCTAAATAAAAGCTGGATTTATGAAAGAAATTCTTTGCTTCAATAGAAGTTGGATTTATAACAGTTATTGTGGACAATGATGAGTTAGGCCTACCTACTAACTGTTCGGGGAAATGTCCGGGGAATGTCCGGAGGGGAAATGTCCGGATACCGTATAAAAAATCTCTATACTACAAAAGAGAACAACAGAGTGCGTGAAATTGACTAAATTCATCGACTTACATAACATAACATTACATAACATAGGTTTTTTTATTGCTCCCAAAAAATACAGTAACACATCATCATAATTATTTCAAATAATACTAAGTTGGGATACAAAAGGAGGACCTAAAGGGACCATAGCCCCGCTAAGCAGGGCCACCTATGTACCAGTGCTGTTAGGTGGAGGTTGATAACAAAATGTTCAGGAGTGGGAGTGAATTAAGCTGCAAACTGAAATGATAACATAATTAGCATTGTCTAATGCTGAAAAGTTCTTTAATAGACAAACAGAAGATTAAAAGCAGTTATATATTTAAAGTTAGTAGGTGACCACGCATAAGTTTTTTAAATAGGAGGAGATGAGACGCGTTAAGGATGTCGGCAGGAAGATTGTTCCAAACAGTAGGACCAGTTATCTTAATAGAGAATTTGCGAGTGTTGGTGTTAGCAAAAATCGGTATATAATTGGAGGCTGTTCTAGTACTGTAAGAATGAGTGGCGGAGCCGGTTTTAAAATAGTCAGTAAAGGTGTTAGGTAATAAACCGTGTTTATAACAAAACATAAATTAACCAGCTTGCAATATTCTAATCTGATCTAATGTTAAAATGCCGTGGAGGAGAAAAAGTTGAGCAGTATGACACTTGTAATCAGATTTAGTAATTATTCGAACAGCTCTTTTCTGTAAGATAATCAGACGACACTTAGGCCGACGCTTGATCTAGAACATTTAAGTCGTGAAAGCAGCAAGATGTCTATATAATACTCATGCATTCATATTTGAGCGGATGCTTTAACATGGCCACCGGCTCACAGGGGCAAGAGGGGGCACTTGTCCCTCCTGTAATAGACACCTATTCTTTAAACTACTACTTTTTGATTTTTAAAAATTTCTTTGCACTAAGGCACTATTGCTACTAATGCTACATAAAGTAAAACTTAGAAATTTGACTTTAAGAAAGAATAAAAATGTCTAGTTATACCTACAGCGTACCCACGTCGTTTTCTATAATTGTGATGACCGTTTACCAGGATTAAACATTTTCAGTGTGCACCGAGAAAAAATCAACGCCAACAAAGCAGAATTTATGTGAAAAGTGGTAGACGAGTTAGGCAGAGACCGCAGATGACTTCAATTTTTTTTACCAAATAACTCTCTCTTGCTATCGGTTCTAAAGGAAAACTTTCAATGAAGTATAAATAACTGATTTTGTTTGGATACTGTATACATTTGGCTTCAATAAAAGAGATTTGATTGATTGATTGATTGACATTTTACATTGTGAAAACCTATATAAAAATATCCATGCTTCTAATTTCTTGTTTAGCATTTTTCAAGCTGTTACGTAAAATGTTTTACCGTGACCATTGTGTTTTCCCCTCCTGCAAAAATATCTGCAGAAGCCCTTTTGCTTTAGCATCCTACACCCAATTATTAATGTATACATATTAACGCATTGCGAATGTACTGAAATATTTCAGAGCATAAAATACGAGTTGAACGCCATTCGTGAAGCATGATGCACAGCAAAGGCGACTTGGTTGTTCCATCGGCCGGAACTGCCACGTCCAGTACAACAGGAGTTTTGCTGTTGTCGGCTCATCCTTCTGGTATAAGTTGCTTAACAACCTGCGACATTAACTCCTTCAACCTTTCTCTTGCCTCTTTTTCGCAAAAGGATGAAGACCACTTTCTTCCATCGTGATTTCAATTGGTTTGGTCGGGAGCGTCTCTGATGAGTCTCACCTGAAGTGTTGCTATATAAATTTTCAATTTACAACTACAATTACCTCTGAGCCCAATACATTATGCCATTCTCCTGTTTTCTTACCACAATGACGGTAAGAACGAGAAACGAACCGATGACCTGAAGAGACTTGGTGATGCGCGCCTGTCACCCGTGCGATCGTCGTCTCAGCTTAATCAGAGCTCAGTCCAAGGCAGAACTGGCATCATATACCTTCACTCTTATTCGGATAGAATGACCTAGGCATAGGCTGCCTTTGTTGAAAGTCAAAGCCAACCCGCAGTGAGCGATTGACACCATCCCGATTTCAAGCGCGTCATGTTTATGACCTGCTATGACATTTCAGTGAAACGGACCCTCGCCTTTTTGCCGTCTCCTTTTCTTTGCCAATAACAGGCTCACGTACCGTAACGTCTGCAGACGAGTACACAACTGGAGCACTCTACGAATTTGAATTGCTGTTTACTTACGCTCGTATTGTCTAGCTTTATATGTGAATGTATCCACGCATATCTGCACTGCGATACTATTGCCCTGTCTATTTCTCTTTCTCGCTATTTCTTCATGTCACTTTATCTATCTCTTACTCCCACTCAGTCTACTCATATGTAGGTTTATGTACATATATACATGCGGTTATATAACGTGTCCAAATTACAGGCTTGTTGTCGTCGCGCCGTCAAAACATGTTTGTATGTGTAAGCTTAAAAAATATTTGAAAAACTATACCTCAGAGCAGAAACATCTTTTAAACGGATGTAGAAAAGAACGTGCAAGCATAAATTCAATGTGAGTTCGTGCGCACGCGCGCGTGTGTGCATCAAGTAAATGTTTCCCCTACTTCCTTGGTTAACCATGGGAGTTAATCCAGAGCTGGATGATTTCTCTACAGTGTCTCGCTTACAAGAATCACTGCTTGAGGCTCGTTGCGAAGAAATTCGTCTATGGACATTTCTACCAAGTCCATCAGGATCTTCACCTCGTAGATCGGCTTTGGGGTATGCTAAATGGCCATGGGTAGGATCACCGTTCCCAGAATCTGTACTCTCACCCAAAGTAGATACAGTGTTGGGCGATCTCCTTGAGTCCTTGTGGTTTGAAGATGGAGATTTGGAAGGGGCGTAGGACTACGATGGCTACGTTTTCATCGACCTGTCTGAAGAACTGGTGATCTTTAAAGGAGCAGATTTTCTCTGAGTGTTTCTGTTTTAAATGAGTTTCTGATATTATTGCTACCTTTGTTTGGTAGTTGATTAGGTCTACTTGCAACTGGTTCATGGCATGCGCCTTGGGCAGTTAGCCGGTGTCACGAAATAGAGTATCCCCCATACATGAGTATCCCCCTTAGTGAAATGGAGTATTCGATTTAATTTGCATTTTTTGCGGATTCTAAATGTATTCAGTCGTACTGTTTGGATTTATTGTACACATAACATTTTTAAAATTGCGTATCTTTTAGTTTGTAAGTCGACCTGAAATCAATTTACTTCGTTTTTGGTGATTTTGACTGGATTTTCATCGAGGCTATCGTGATGCGTATACCGATGGGGGATAGAATGGTTTATCCCTCGGATACTCTAAAACGGTTTATTCCATCCATAAATTCATACATCCCCCCGGATTGTCCCTAGGACCAGTGGCGGATCAAGGGGGCGACGGGGCGATCGCCCCCAATTGTCCATAAAAAGTAAAAAGATCGAGCCGACGCTGTTATCCGACCACAACAACTATCTAAAGACTACTCTAATTCCAACACTGACACTCACACTGACACTCACGACCATAAAAACTGACCCTAACCGACCCTCACCGGCCTCATTCGGGCACGCATCCATAATCCGTCCTACCCAACTTAAGCGGCAAGTCTCCGCCTATGCACGAAATTGCAGACTTCTTTGACTTTGGGTCCATACTCCATAGTCGTCTAAATCATAGAAGCCTTTGAGCAAATGCTCCATCGAACTATAGGCTATGGCCTAGCCGCCTATGGTTGGTTGAGAAATTTTAAGTGTTAATTGCTAAAGTTATTGTGGGATCGAATTATTATTACCATATTATTTTCACATTTCTATGCATGACTTAAGTACATGGTATGCATATTAACGAGAAGAAAAATTTGTTAGGGGACCTAAATCAAGTGTCCAAAACAGGCTCCAATTGGCAGTAAATACTCTACAAAGCGTTGTCGAAAGTGTCAGGGCCCAAAGACTTCGGGGGACAGATGCCCCTTTTTGGGCCCTGCCACTTTCAAGCAAATGAACAGGCCTAATTATCCAGCAACTACTCCAAAGGAGTATTACAGAAGGGCTATTTACCTTCCATTGCTTGACTCCATTACTGTTGATCTGAAGACTCGTTTTCAGTCAGAAACACTCGATATGTTTGAATTGACTAACTTGATTCCATCAAATGTTGTGAAACTTTCAAATAATGCCGATGATAAGTTGGTTCAGCATTGTGTGTCACGAATACTGAATTTGTATAGCAATTTACTGGATGCCAGCTCAAATCGAGAACTTCTGCATGTAAAGCTTGTTGCAGAATTGCAGTTATGGAGGGTAAAGTGGTTGCGTTTTGCCACTGATGTCAGCTGCTTCCCTCAAACAGTGTGTGATGCTCTTGTTGCATGTGAAAAGATAAAGTGATATATCCCACAATTCACAGCTTGCTTTCCATTTTGCTAACACTTCCTGTGAGCGTTGTCACTGCAGAACGAAGTTTTTCCACGTTAAGGAGATTGAAAAACTGGCTCCGGTCACGAATGTGCGAAGATAGACTAACTGGTTTAGCTTTGATGACAATTCATCGAGAAATTGTTATGGATATTGACAATATCATTGATCGGTATGCGCGAAGCAGAAAGCGTTTAATGGAATTTGTTGTCTAAATTACTGTTCAACAGTAGCCTATATGAGAATTGTACGTTGTTTTGATATTCAAAGGGTAGTTCAGTACTTCAGTTTGGTCTGAAACTAATGATTTGTTATTTTGACCAGTGCAGTATAAGTGTGTTGATGGACTAATTGTCAGACATATTGATTAAAGGTTTTTTATGTGAAATAATGTGGCTTGTTTTCAATGCACGTAATTTACTTTTGAACCGTATTATGTTCAATTTTTCATACATTTATATGATTGAATAATCCCCGAAATATATTGCCAAAAACAGGCCTCCTTTGATCTCAAATGCTGCAAAATGCGTTTGCGTCTGGGGCTCCGCCCCAGATGATGAGGGAGCTTACGACGCTCCCCAAACCCCCTAATCGTAATGGGCTTCGCGCCTTCGGCGCGAGCAACTCTCCACTCAAGGCGAATTCGCCCCCCCAAAATAATAGCCTAGATCCGCCACTGCCTAGGACGGATACTCTATTTCGTGATACCGGCATTAACGATATAAATTAACGATGGTAAGATAACTGCGGTATGTGTATGTGTAACGGTTGGACTGTTGACATGAACACCGCTAGTGTCAGGCGATCGAGGCCTCTCCGCGGCTCCTGGTGATTTCTAATTTGTCGATGATGTTCATGTGCATTCCAGGAGTTATGATCACTTGGATGCACCTGCGTTTGCGCTGTCCGCCCCTTTGTCCTATATATGGGAGGAGACCCAGTTTGGACAGACACGACAGCAATCCATTTTCATTTCCCTTTGATTGAGTGAGACAGCGACGAATTTTGAACATCCTGGTTATAGCCTACAGCGCAGAGTGGGGATTTACTCTCTCTGCCAGCGGTTTCGAGCTAGTCACGGGTCATTGAGCCGTGACCTTATTTACGTAAGTAGGCCTCCAGACGTTGAAATTGAGTTGTTGACGTAGTAAAGTTCTCAGAATGTTGGCATTCGGACAGTGTTGTATCAATCACATTGTAAATGTAATTCAATTACACTTACAATTACTTGATAGTGAAAGTAATTGAATTGCAATTACATTTTGATTGTAATTCAATTACCAATTACTTTTCAATTATTCCTTTAAAATTGGCAAATTATTTAGAATTTTTTACTTTTAATTTACTCTTTTTAAATTGAAACATCCAATGGGCCAATGGCCTGTAAATTGTAATAAATAGATTCAATTGTATTATAAGTTTGTCAAGTATCCGAAATACGATCTACAATTATGATTCATTAGAATAAGGTAGAGTTTATTTAATTTTTAGAGTAGAAGTTTTTCAAAATGATAGTCTGTTAGGACAGTTAGGGAACTTAGTTGATTGCGCCTGGGTGAGTGAGTCAATTTGTCCAGCAGTGCTGTAGAGACGCTCAACTGGAGCTGAAGATGGAAGCAATGTTATCTGTAGGCAGCTTCAGTATAGGCTAGCTAAGAATGAGTGCATGACTGCATGGATAGTCTGATAATGATGATCAGCCCTTGCCCTTTAATGGGGTCTATCAAAGTCTGCTGTAAGATTGTATGAGCGGTGTAAGGATAGAATGATGCTGACAAGTGTGTTGCCATGAAAGCATAGTGCAGAGCAGTTTATTCAATTAAAGGGGTGGACCTGGTCAACCCGGCAGGCTGGCATCTTCGCTGACTTTATCAAAGTAATTCGTAATTTGCACTTCATTCAATTACAAATTACATAAAATATTGTAATTGAAATACAATTACAATTCCTGGACTTAAAATGTAATTCAATTACAATTACAGAACTTGTAATTCAATTGCTTAATTCAATTACATATATTTCAATTATTGAACAGCACTACATTCGGAGCTGGTTTTTGGAGACTGAGAATAAAAGCAATCCGCTAATCAGGCGAACGAGGCTCCTCCACGGCTCCTGGTGCGGTCTAATTTGTCGATGATATTCATAGGCATTGCAGGAGCTATGATCACGTGAGCGAGACAGCGACGTATTTTGAACATCCTGGTTCTGCTGAACTGACGTGGGGATTTCCTCTCTGTACCGACCAGAGCTGTCAAGCTCGTCACGGGACACTGAACCGGGGACTTGTCTACATGAGTGGGGACTACAGACGCTAAAAATCTGAGTATAGTTGACGTAGTTAAGTTCTTCGAATGTTTACCTTCGCAGCTAGTTTTTGGAGACTGAGAATAAATCAAATCCGAGGCCGACGAGGAATCAACCGTTTAAACTAACTATCCAGAAATTAAAAACGAGGTTGCAGCAAGAAAACATGTCAGATAGCGAGAACTCTCGTAATGTGGTGGCTGCCGGGTAGGCGCTCATCCTATCCTGTCTAAACAAACTGAAACTGGATCATGGATTCAGAACATACAGACCAATGCACAGAATAAACAGACCAATGTTTCATTGGTTATCAGCAAAGGGTCTAAATTCTGATAAGCAGGCACGAATTGGTAGGCCCCTATATTAGATATGGATGAATATGTGTGCCTATACATGTAGGGAATGCATGCTTAAGGATGGAATGCGCGTGTGCACGGAGGGGCAGGAAACGTGACAGAGGGGCCAGCTGGATGTCAGGTAGGCCCTATCGTAAAAACTGAGAGTGGTGACAATAGACCTGTATAATGGAGCTACCTGAATTCTTAACATCAACAGCCTCCAGTTAAGATAGGCTACAATTGAAAGCAGTTTCATTTTTATTAAAAGTAAAACATATTAACTAGAAACAATGCATACACTTTTAATTACCGTAAGCGCAAGTTTACGACTGTCATGCCTAGAGTCAAATCTTTCCGCAAAGGCATTCATGTTAATCAACGCTGCATGAACAGATTAAACTGACGGCATTGCTAAACAGCTTAAGCGAATGTCAGACCTTTTCTGAACATATTGCCATCTTCCCCGATCTTCCTACCTTCATCTGAGGTGGCTTAGAACAATCTCATCCTCTGTATTTACCTCTATTTTCCATGTTTTCATCTGCTACGGAATCGATTATTGTAATTGTCCCATGGTTGGTCTTCCAAAAGTTCGTCTCTCCCCTTTTCAGTCTGTTCTAAATGCTGCGGCCAGTCTAATGGCCCAACATCCTCGCTCATCCCATGCAACGTCTATCTGCTGTCTCTTCCCGCCCTCTCCGATATGCGGATCGACTTGATCTCCTAGTTCCCCGGGCAAGGACTGCCACGGCTCAGCACCGTGCCTTCGCCATCGTGGGCCCTTCTATGTATAATGACCTCCCCCCCTCAATCCGTAGTAAGATTTTAGTCGGGGTCCCACCTTCATCCCTTCGTTGCTTGAAGACTTTTTTATTCCCTCGGGCTGTCACGCTGAGAGCGCCTCTGAATAGCTAGTACTGTAAGAGGCGCTTTACAAATTCTCAGATACGATACGCTACGATACGATACGACCTCTGCTTTCATGTTTGACCACCTTTGTTGGCTGCCCTTGTTGCTCGGGTGCAACTCAAGGTTCTCTACATGAATCTACCAGTGGTATACTGGCCCTGCTCTCAACTTCTCAATTACCTACGAGACCTCATCCGCCTGCCGACCTCAGCCACTTCTCTTTGCCCGCTATGCTCATTTCTCAATGGACCGGCGTGATCTCTTTGTTCCGCGAGCGAGAATTGCTATGGTTAAAGCACGAGCCTTAGCCTTCATTGGCCCTGCACTATGGAACCAGTTCCCTCCTACGACACGTTCCTCCTTAACCGGTGGGCCAGGTTCTTTTCGTTTTCTCAAGACTACTCTATTTACTCTGGGTCTCTCGCACTGGGAGCGCCTCTGCTTGGCTTCACTGCGAAAGGCGCTATATAAATTTATAGATACGATACAATACAATACAATGTATTTTTCAAGGTTATTCTATAAATTTAGTCCAGTGAATGAACCAGAGTTTCTCGACTAGATGCAGAGTCTGGGACTTGCGGACAGATAGATTGGGATCGCTTAGCCGGACATGTATTTGCCTATGTTGGCTACTGAGGCGAATCCTGAACCAGCCAAGTCCTTTTGAACGCCCGAGTCATCTTTTTAATGTCGTTATGACTGCAGCGTTAACATTATATATTCGGTCTTGTTGCTGATTGTGTTAAGCCTTAATGAATTCGCGACCCAAAGGCATTGTTTAATGTTACATGTTTTCTTTGTCTGCGTGTGTATGTGTGTGTGCTAGTGTGCGTGTGTGTGTTAGTGTGTGTGTGTGTGTGTGCGCGTGTGTGCGTATTAGTGTGCGTGTATGTGTGTATGTGATAGTGATAATGTTCGTCAGCATTTTCAGTGCATTTGTTGTTAAAATGCACGAAAAAGTACAAAGCACTTTCCTTAAGGGCCGTGATATTGCGTTTCTTTTGTTTAAGTTATTTTGGGTCCATAATGTGTCGATCATAGCTTTCAGATAACTGTCTTGAATTTGTAGCCATTATTCCATTGTTGCAATTTTCACTTAATCTCTCGTTTATATAATATGTCTGCTCCAAAATTATTGTAGAAATATCACAGACATATAACGTGCCTGAAGTTTTTCTTTTCAAAGTGATAAAGTCTGAAGGGGGGGTGAAAATGGGGTGGTAAGCGTCTCTAAAAGCCTCTGCCACCCAAATGTCCACCACGCCACCTTCACGTGGTACCCCTGTTGGAAACAAAGTGCGTGGTGGACGACCGAGCCCTCGCCGGTATATGCGAGCCCAGAGACAAAAAGTCGGAAGGACGGACGATGAAGGACATCGACGCTCGGAGATGGTGTCTCGCTAAAAACACCGAGAGGAAGGCAACGGGAAACCACCTCTCTAATTTCCCAAGAAACACTTGCAATGACGAGGTGCTACAGGTGGTTGATGGGGAGCGATCGCTGGTGGCAGCAGTGGGGGAGGGACGGACGAGCTGGGTGGGGCACGTGTTGGGGGACTCCCTTCTGGGGGGGGGTCGTGGAGGGGAGAGTGGAGGGGAGGGGGTCGGGGCGGGTGATGCTGGGGTGGATGGCCGACGGATGCAGCGAGTTGGGGGAGGGGCACAGCACGGAGGGGAGTGGCGTCATTGGAGGTTGGAACCTGCCGAAGGGCAGAGAACTTAAAGAAGAAGAAGAAGAAGAAAGTCTGAAGTCATGTTAATTGCCAGTTATTTCGTGTAATATATGCTGGATTTAGACAATGATCACCCATACCTGGAACAGTCTACCTGCTCACATTCAGGAATCCAAAAGTTTAACTCTTTAAAAAAAGAGTTAAAAAATGCACTTGTTGCGTAACCACGAGCATTAACATTTTTGCTGACAGTAGACAGTTTTGTGAAGTGTCCTAGAAGTAGCTTGCTACCAACTACGCTACATGTATATAAATCGTCGTAATTACAATATTAATTACAATTACAATTACCTGATGCTGAATGGCAGAGTCTAGTGCTGAGCCTCTATAATATTAAAAAAATTGCTGTTCATCGATCAAATAAAAGTTTTAATCGCAAAGGCCTCATTAACTGCAAATTAATTGGAATCTAAAAAAATGAACAATTTTTTAAAACTTTATTACGATATAAGTACATCGCATTCTTCAGTCGTCAACATAAGCTTCATTTTTCTTTTAATAATCTAATAATCATACTTTTTAATCTTTATCAACTTTTAAGTCTAAATAAGTAAAATCGTCAGACACTGGACAAACTTTAAAATGATTATCATTAGACGAAAATTAATACACAAATTGGTAATGTTGCAATAATAGTTCCACTACAAATCTACACAATAATGGATTTCGTCTAATTTAAAGTTTATTCTTTTAAGTGAAACCCGTTATTTAAGCAAACTATCTTGTACACATTGCTCGGATACTCCTTTCTAGTTAATTGCTTGTTCCGATAAAGAAAATGTAGGCCTACAGAAGATACTGTTAAAGCTGTTGAAGACAAATATTTCTTGGCTAGTCTGACAATTTAATATTGTCTTTAAACGCAATTTCGCAATACATAACAGCGCTTCTATTTGTTAACATCCGACTAAACAATAACACAATTAGGAAAGAAACGATGCATTCGCTATGTATAAATGTCAGTGTAAACGTTGTGCATCAAATGGCGTTCTTTACCAAGATCTTTTCAATGTTATAATATCAATAACATAGATCACCAAGCAACGACGCACTATCAGAGTCAACGTTCGGCACATAGTTAGTTACATGTAGCGCCAAGATATCGTCTGTAAAATTTAACGCTTGGGCAAAACTTGTCATTTCCGAACATTGTGTTGCATTAATTTCACAAAATTTACCCTTAATCAGAGAAGTTCACGGAATTTCGTAATACACAGTGTACGTTACGTGCGAAAACCTAACAAGAATGAAAGAAATCGCTCCTCCTACAGAAAGCAAGAATCAACATGCTGCAGATGGAAAAAAATATATCTAGATACCAGACTTTTGAAAAGACAATACCGCGCTGATTTCTTAAACATCAAATAAACCGTCCAAACTCGAATTATATGCAGGCTTATTATTTGACACGGTGACAATTGCGTTAAAAATGTTAATCGGCGTTAAAAATATTAATCAGCGTAAAAAATATGCGTTAATTAAGTTAACGACGATTAGGCCTAATCGACAGAACTAGCAAAGACTAATTCTAAACCAGTTATTTTGTATCCCATATCGTAGATAAAATTGAGAGTAAATCTAAAAGTCTTTTAAAATGTTATTCTGATGAAAGAAATCCTTCCAGGTCTATGGAGCACATTTGCAAAGGTTGTTGACGTTTTTTGGAGTGGAGCAACCAGTTATGTAGCAGGCTTCGCTGGTCCAGTTGGCGCTCATCCGACCGTCTGCTCGAACACAGGCCGTGCATTGACCGTTGTTACACCAAACAGCCTTTCCACCGCAATCGGCCTTAGTTGTACAGGCGCCTGGCGTATCCAAGTAACTGTAGTACCCTGGAATGTAGCTGTTACTCAGTCCGTCTGTGCAGATTTTGTCCAAGAAGGGCTTCATGGTAGCGTTAAACTTGTGAGCCGCAGGAACCGCTGAGTCTCTTGGATAATCCGTCTCCTTGTCCGTCACCTGGATCTGTCGACACTTCTCCCACCGGTAATCTACGAAAGTGTGATGGAACCAAAAGACCGGGTCTAGCGGAGAGCAGGTAATGATCCCCATGTGACCATAGACGAATGTGTGGGGCCCGCCGTGGTAGGCTTCAACTTTGTTTGTAGTGTATGGCGTCACAAGTACGGTGTAATTATAACAAGAACTTAAAATTGTGTTGAGTTGGGTTAGGGAATAGAGATAGTTGTTTCCTCCGACATCACGACGTAGTGTCACCCCGGTGCTGTTGCAGTCCTTAGCTGCCGGTATATAGGCAGCGAATCCTGTCGTCACGTACCCAACGCCATTACCAAAATATTCGGGTGTCCAGACACATGATTGACCGGCGTCGGGCAGCCGAATGTCGAGAGTCGAATCCCAGTAACACAAGTTGACCGTCTCATTGTATTCCTGCAGCGCTCGCTCAAATCTGTCTCAACGTAATACAGAATAATATGCAACGAAATTCAACTGCCAAGGTTCCCTAAATGCTGCTGCCGGAGAACAGCATCATCTTATGTAAAAACGCATTAATCACAGCCCGCGTTTAATGTAACAGATAGAAAGCAATTTGAAGCCTAAGTATCATTCTAAATATTTCAGCCTATCAGACAGTTTTACGAGCACTGTCACTTTATACATTGTGTGACCGTTATGTAAGTCAGAAAAGGTTTGAATTCTTCAAGACATTCTGAAACTTATTAGCACATTATACTACTATAACCATGATGAAAAAACAAGTTATGATATAGCTAGACAGACCCAGACATAGACGAAATAGATAGTGCAATAAAGTCTAGAAATGTGGATCGCAAACTCCAAATTTCTAAAACGCTACGCTATAGATTCGCTCGTAGTTCCAGCTGCAAATTAGAGGAAGAGCTGAGTCATTTTTGAGCGCTGCGTCAAGTCTGTCTAGGTCTGTCTAGCTGTGTTATAGCTTGTTATCCAGAGATCAATGTCCGGCGGAGGTCGAGTCCGGTTCAGAGAGAGGAGGAAGAAAAGCTGCTGAGACCGGTTTTGTTAAGTATGAGAGAGCATGGAAGGTGGAGGCTCGGATGGATTAAAGCAGGAATTTTTGGATGGATTATGACAAGAAAATAACCGCAACAAAGTATTCCAATCGCTTGCGTTACCTTAGGAGATACTCTCGATGCCATGGTAGGAAGCACGGACCGAAGTGAGCTCCTGGTGCGTCTGCCGATCTATGCTGTGACACGAAGATCTGGTAGCGAGTGGTATTTGAATTATTGGGTGTAGTGGTGAACATCCATTGAAAAGCGCTGAACAGGAGCTGTCGTTGTGCGTCACTCAGGGTCCGACATTCCTGTCTCACTCCGGGACCGGAAGGGGCAAACGACTCTTGTTGTGGAGTACCCAGTTGGGTTAAAAAGGTTCTATCCGCTTCTCCTAATTTTTGGGATCCGTGTTTCTTATTATCATTCCAGTCATTGCGCATAATTTTCTGGCACTCGCTGTCGTCTCCGCACTTCTTGTTGGTAGCGTTCACTGCACACCAACACAAGCCGATCATGAGGACTAAACGAAACTGCATGGTAGCTGTATTTCTTCCTGTTTTCTTAATGAAGCAGGCCTACCAAAACACAGAATTTTTCAGAACTACTGTAAAATCACTCTGTTTGAACTTGGAACAAATCAGCTATCAGATCAGTTAGAAGAGCAATTAAGAATGAAAACTAATTGACGTGTGGTTGCGATTCCAGATGTGATTTCAGTCCTTGGTAAATTCTCTAAATTCCGAGGGTTCACATACCTCGATAAAACAAGACAAAATCATTTTTGTAACGATACCTTATCTGTTCAACAAAGATTGTTTCCTTCATCTTTAGGATCTTAAGATTTCACGGTTAAGATCCGGTAAGTTAATCACCCAGAAAGGTTGTTAAGCATACTAACCCGTTGCCGCTAAACGAACAAATGATGAAAGTCATAATTATTATAGGAACGTAATACTAACCTTTAGCTTGGTATTATTAAATCAAAAAATGCGTGAAACAGTGACTTGCAATCGCTGTTTCGTCTGAAGAAGAAGAAAAGAAATCTAGTTGTAGGGCATACGTTTCTTTTAAAGAACCTGTTAATTACTTTGACCAATTCACTCTAATTAAACGATCGATTTCTTGCGTTGTTAATAATGTCTTCTATCAAGGTGACCTCGTTAATGGTGTGACCTTTTTACAAACTTTATTCACTTTTCACATCAATTTTCTGTAGCAATTTCAATTGAATAGTCTATTGATCTTATTGAAACGTCGTTATATCAACAAACTTATTCAATTAGCCTACAACGAAAAATAAGCTGCTACTTCGAGTTGAAGTACTAGACGTCATCTTTGCAAATGCAACCGCAATAACGACAATATTAGGGATGAACATTGGCACAATTATACTTTCGAGTGTATCAAAGAGGTAGCCAATAGTCTTACTAGTCTTGTCACTCTGTGACGGTCCGTCCTTGTCTTCGTCAGTGTCGTCTCCCTTCTGATTGTCTTTCCTCGTCGTCTGCCTCATCCCCGTCTCTGCGCCCTCTTCTCCCTCGTCATCGTCTCTTCTCCTAAGTACTCGACGAATACGAGGTGAAATTCACTTTTGAACGGTAACTTTTGTGGCTACTTTACGATTGTACGAATTGGGCTTTCGCGTTACGGCTACCCTTGTCGAATACGAGGTGAATTTCTTAGTTGTAGTTTGAGTTTGTATTGTGGAAACTGAGAACAGAATCTTAAAAACTGACGGATTGCAACTTTGTAAATACTGAAGTGTTCAAACGAGTTTTAATCTCTTGCAGACAGCAGAGTCGTTCCCCATGGACACAAGATTATCGCTATAGGTATCGGGGGAAATAGTTAGCTTATTACCGTCGCAGTCCAATAAGTCTTATTCTATGATATGTTGGACAACATAACATAAACGACAACATTTTAAATTTATGGTGTTTGCATCGTCTAACGTCATCGTTTGCATTTACGCTGAATGACCCGGGAATTATTAGCGAATTTTGCCGCAATTAAGCCACCATGGGGGAAGGGAGTCCATAGTGTAGCGGTAACATCACTGGCGTGATGAGCAGTAGGTAGCGGGATCGCTTGCCGTACCCTCCCAAAGGTCCACTCAGCCTATCATTCGCGAGATGGCGCGTTGGTAAAATGAAATGTAGGACGTGATGGACGCCTTGCATGGCTGCCGTATACAGTAATAACTTGTGATCATCTGTTCATACTGATTTGTAATCATACCGCGTAACTGTCAGTTTTAAAATATTAAACGAAGTATTATTATTAAAATACGAATCATGCAAAATTATGGGTTGTAGACCCTAACAATTCAGACAAATTTGAGTGTTGTAATAATAGACCTACAGTTTAATAGTCATGTTGGTCTCGCTGCTACAAACGGATATATGCGAAATTCTGTAGAAAAACAGTTAGAAGATGATTTCCCGTTTTCGGCAGAGCTTATGAAACGATAAAGTAACTGGCGCTTAGTTTTCGTACCGGATTTGTTTACTGGGAGATTTCGTTTATTGAGATACTAAGTTGCATTACCACAACTTGTGTATACAGGGATAATGAAAAGTCATAAAATTTAATCTATCAGTTCGTGTCGAATGTGAAATTGAGAGTTTATGCTAGACAGACAGTTTGTCGTTTTGCACGAAATTTTGTACGTTTATAAGGTAGTTTATTTGCAGGTCGCCTTATCCTACTGCATCAGGCCCATCCCTTTCGATGTGTAATCGAATCTGGTACATACGGACCGTGTGTACCGCCTGTAGCCGGTGTTTTGGTGTCGGGGTATATAGGACGACCGACACGGGTCATTGCAGTGACCTCTATCGATAGTCACTGCAGGGTAGAGTGAATTTTTTACTGTACAGCCAACTAATGGGACAAATTCACAGTAGTTTTAGAATTTGTCCCAGTAGTTTGTAACTTTTTATCACTTATTCCAAGTATTACTCTACTTTTAATGTTAGCTTACACTATTAAATTATTAGCCTTCTAACTCGAAATATTCAACGAATGAAACATTATCTGAAAATCGAATCGATGCACGCTATAAATATAAATAAAAGTAATTTAGTGTAACACGTTTTACAGAGTAACTTAATGGCTCACTAATGCTATACTTACATTCTATAAATGTTTGTTTTGTGGGTGGACCCATATGCTCAACGCCGTGCCTTTGCAATTGTGAGTCCTTCTTTGTGGAATAACCTTCACCCACAAATTTGGGCTGCGATTTTGGCAGGTGGTTTATCCACTTCTGTCCGCTGCTTGAAAACGTTTCTGTTTCATCGGAGTGCTCACGCTGCCACGCTTACTACCCGTCTCCCAAGGTTCTCCCACGTCTCCACATTCATGTTTGAATGTCTACTTTGGCTCCCTCTCAGTGCTCGCATTCAGCTAAAGGTACTTATCCTCATCTTACCTGGGTATTGCCCATAAATTCCTATGCTATAACATAAGTCGGTCCTCCTCGGCCGCCTCACTTCACACACTCCGCTCCGCTCTTCTGACCGTCTTGATCTTTTTGTTCCTCGTGTGAGAACGGCCATGGCTAGTTCCCGCACCTTTGTCTGCTTTAGCCTGTCACTGTGCCATCAACTTCCCTCTTGGTTCGCACCACCGTACTATCCAACGGTTCTGCTACATCCTTTCACTGCCTCAAAAAGTTGCCTTTATTCTCGGGGACTTTCATGCGAGAGTGCGACTCTGTATGATGTGCACTGTAAGAGATGTGGACTGTGAGAGAGTATTTATAAATCTTTGAATCTTTGAATACAATACAATACAATACATACTCCATCAACTTTGGGAGCTTAAGATTTTGCTGTTAAGGTCTGGTAAGTTAATCATCCAGACATATTGTTTACATACTAGCACGTCTTCACTAAATATCACAAATGAAAACTGTCGGAAGTATTGTTTGAACCTACATGCAATACTAACCTTGTCGCTTGATATTATTCCTAAATTAGGGATCAAATTAGAAAATGCGTGAGCGTGAAACAGTGACTTTCCAATCACTGTTTCGTCTGAAGAAGAAGAAGAAGAACAGAAATCGAGTCATTCGTTTCTTTGCAGGCTTTTGTTAATGAGTTTGATCAATATCCTCTAATTGAACGATCGATTTCTTGCGCTGTTAATAGCGTCATTTATCAAGGCGACTTCATTAGGCCTAATTATACGACTTATTACAGACTTGATTTCCTATGGCGTAAGTGCCTCTCCAGTCTCCGTCTATTCGTGTAATTAATCGCCATGATAATGATAGATGCACATGCATTTCGATCGATAGAATTAGAGTTCCTATTAAAATTAATTAATGCTTTACTTTCCAGGTAAGTCGAGTAACTCTGAATACACTGTTGAAGTAGGCAACTGTCTGGGTTACTTTGACGATGTTATTCTTATGGGTGGTATTAATTTCACGCGTACAGCTAAGCTGACAATGCTGTCTTCCTGTAGTTTAAGAATGCTCTTGTTATATTTTCGATTGCACATTGTTATGATGTTTTCGTGATCCACGCACAGCTACTTATGTTAATAGCAGTCTTAAAACAGCTTCTTTTATTGACCATTACTTTATTTCCAATATCATTTGGCGCTACCTAAACAAAATCGTAATGATTGATTCTGGTTCAAACCTAAGTGATCACAGACCTGTCATGGTCCAATTCAATTTCTACAACCACCTGCCGTGCGTACAGCAACGGAATCCAACTAGACATGTCTTGTCGAAACCCGGGAACATCTGGCTCAGAATGTTCGAATACGCTTCACTTGCAAGCTTTGGAAACATTTATAACTTGTTGATCCTGTCGCTGTATAATGCCTCCCTTAGCTCAGTTATTAGACTACCAACGCATTCTCTGAAGCTATATTGGAATGATGAGCTGGGAGCGCCTCTGAGTAGGTTTCTTGAAGATGCGCTATATACCTTTAAAGACACCTCGGCGTGTTAAGAAATTGAATGACTTGTCGGTACATAACATTTGTCGACAGGTGACTGCCGAAAATGTACAGGCCTAAATACTCAAATTGTCCCTATAGCAAAAGTCTGTGGTTCGGATGAGCTGTGTGCTAAACATTTGGTATATACATGTATACCCAACTGCCCATTCCTACCTGACAACTGCACTTGTGTATGTGTTTAAGCTCTTTATCACCCAATGGTACGTGTCTCTAGTGTTTTGTCGCGGCAATATTATTCTCTTAACTAAGGATAAAACTCAGAATCTAAACGACGTAGACAATTACCGTGCCACCACCCTTATTCCCGTCATTTCTAAAGTGTTTGAAAATTTAATACTTCTGATTTGTGACGAGTTTTTCCTACCGAATATTTGCAGTTTGGTTTTAAACGTGGGATGGGTTGCACTAAGGCTACATTTGCCATAAGGACAAGGTCGTGGATACAGTCACGCCCGACGTGATCCTAATACCTGGAACTAGAATCACGCCCGCTACGCTATTGGTCAATGCATGTCACATGATTTTCTGCACATGAAATAAACTCATGAGATAAACTCCCGAATGCGGTGGAAGATTGTTCACCATGTTTTCTAATGACGAAACTAACCCTAACCCTGACCCTAACCGACCCTCACGACGCCTAATCTGACCTTAACCGACCCTCACGACGTACAACCTGACCCTAACCGACCCTCAAGATGTCCGCCATTGCTTACTTCCAAGGAAAGTAAGCAAGTTCACGTGACATGTTTTGGCCAATAACGCGACGGGCGTGAACGTAGTATTGGGGTTCCACTAACGCACGGGGCGTGAACGGATACACTACAACACTACATAAAGGACAAACCGTCGAGAATTTCTCCAATAAGAGTAATAATGTATTCATGGTTTCTTTGTATAGGAGAAAGCTTCTGACAGTTTTGTAGGCCTATACATTAAACTTTTCGACTCATTGTTACAAGCGTGTATACCATCCGCTATAGATACTAAATAATTATATCTCTTAGAAAACTGGTATGGCAAAATACTGGTTGAAGAGCGCTGGGCAGTTACTTTGCGCACTGCTTCTCAGTAACAGGCATAGACAGTGTTCAATCGCTCTCTCTTCAACATATTCATCAAATTTGTTTCTTGTGCGACTACATTAACTTGTATAGGTTGTCACATCAACTCACTATTTATTGACTGCGTGTTCTACGCGGACGACCTGTTATAATGCCCCTATGTTAATGGGTTGCAAAACAAGCATGACCTATGTATGTCTGTTTCTAACGCTTTTTCTCTTCAGCTCAATCGTTCCAAGTCTTATTGCATTGCTGTAGGTAAATCGACTAAGCTCGCAATTACTCCATGATTCTAGGAGACATATCGATTCTTTGGGGTTATCAATAAAATATCTGGGTTTGGTGATTAACCATGGTAAATCGCTTAGTTTTAACACTGAACCGGTGAGACGATCTTTCTGTAATTGCATCTATGCTTGTGCCAAAGATCTTAACCAGCTGGTTTATCTGTTGAAGGATACATGTAGATGAACCAGCTCCGTAATCGTAAATGTACACTCGAGATTTCTACAGCACCCACAAAAGCGAAGTCGCGGGAACCAGCTTATTCACAGGCGCTCAATCAAAGCAGAATCGATAGGCAGGGGGTCAAGATCCTGAGAGTCAGGCAGGCAGACAGTCAGACGGCTAAGGTGGATGATGTTTAGAGTTGAAATGGCGAGGGAGGTGAGGGGAGGAGAAGGAATCGGGATAGGATTTTAGAAACAGCAGTGTTTTCAGTTTGGAGTGGAAAACCTGTGGAGAGATAGCAAGAGATGAGTTCGTGGGATGAATCGGATATTTGTCGTAATATTGCGGGAGTTAATATTAACTCACGCCTCAGCCATGGTTAAATACACAGTTATGCAGGAAATGAACTAAACGCATGTTGAAACTGTTTATAGAAAGTTATTTGGTTTAAATAAATGGGAATCTGTAAAAGGCTTCATCTATGGCATATTACACTTGCATCACATTATTTAGAAGCATCGCATGCTGTTCTTTTGGCGCCTAGCTCACCCTACTTCTAACTTTTTCAGGACATTTTATCGTGCTACCCAAAGTTAAGACCTATCCTGAGTTCAGTCTCGAGACTGTGTCTCGGTCTCGAGACGTCTCGGAATAGGGGTTTTTGATGTCTCGGCCTCGGAACCTATTGTCTCGGTCTCGGTCTCGGGTCATTTCTTGGCTTTTTGAAAACTGTCTTAAAGCGAAAAGTCTTGTTCTCTTGTAGAAACGGCCTCCATAGTACTCGCGCAAACGGTCTTTAGTTCTGAACATCTTGCGCTATAAAATTGTCTTATGCCTATGTGATAACTAGTACATCGGAAGTGCTAAACACACCGGAAGTTTAGAAAAGCGGCCTTCTGGTTTAACAATAACTTAACAGATATTGAAAAGAGCAATTTCTACTTCATTTCAATTTTTTATCAGTGGAAAATCATAAAATGTCTCATAAAGAACTTGAAATAATCAAGTTTCCATTCACGCAATCTGAAGTCATGGACAAACAAATGAAATAGCGTGCGTTTGCCGCTGGTTTAAAACCACCATAAACGAAACGATGGGAACAACTTCTAGTTTCTCAAAGTGAGTTATGTCGTAACTTTATGGAATATTGTTGGTTTACATTTTAGAATCGTTTAGAAGATTTCAGGATGCTTGAAATATTAAATATTTTATACTCTTCAAGTGATCGGCTGACTTTAGTGACTTGTCCCTGGTAGTAGACTTGAACAGTAGAGAGATAAATTGTTTTCAGGATTTCGATCCATTTTGCATTTCCATCAAATGCGGTTAGCACTGTCTTGAACTGTCTTGAACTTTGTGTTTTGGTCTAGGTCTCCGTCCCCACTGTCTCGATCTCGGTCTCGCATACAACTATGGTGCTACCTTGGTGAGAATATTCTCTTGTGATTCAGAACTCGCCGTCATCTTGAATGGTAAATGACAAATTTTACGAGCATTTTCGCAGTTTGTGCGTTTGACATTATGTTTACAGTCTACTGCATTGCGCATGAAGGCCCAATGTTATACTGCTGTGATGTTTAATTTGTTTCTTTCCGCCGTCGGACGTAATAAAGTGTTCATAAGACTTATACACTTCATGTGGGAGTATCTTATTTAATGCCAGATCTGCTTGTATACGTTTTGACGCCACTGAGTCAAATTATAGCGGTGGCGTGGATCAGTATAAAAGATCTGTATACTACAAAAGAGAACAACAAAGTGCGTAAAATTGACTAAATGGCAGTCCATCGACTTACAGACGAGATTTACAGTAGGCCGACTCTTGATCTGGAACATTTAGAAACACTCCATTGAAGTCGTGAAAGCAGCAAGAACTACGCACACTCGTATTTCAGCGGATGCTTAATCATGGGCGCCTGCACATAGGGCAAGAGGTGGCACTTTTTCCCTCCTGGTACATTGACATCTATTTTTAAACTACTACCCTTTGATTTTTTTACAAATTTCTTTGCACAAAGGCACTATAATAATTGCTACTAATGAAAGACAAAGTGAAACTTAGAAATTTAATCCTAAGTAAGAATAAAAATGTCTAATTATATCTACAGCGTAGGCCTACCCATGTCGTTTTGTACAATTATTGTGATTACCTTTTATCCGGATTAAACATGTTCAGTGTACACCGAGAAAAAAATCAACGCCAACAAAGCAGAATTTATGGAAAAAGTGGTAGATGAGTTCGGCAGAAACCGCAGACGACTTCAACTTTTTTCAAAATAACTCTGGCTTTTTATCGATTCTAAACACTTTTCATGAAAAACTTTCATTAAAGTCTAAATAACTGATTTTGTTTGGATAATATAGTTTAAAATTTTCAAATTTTACATTTCGCAAACCTGGATGAAAACCACACATGTTCTTAATTTCCTGTTTTACATTTTTCAAGCTCTTGCGAAAAACCGTCACCATTGTGTTTGCTTCCTCCTGCAAAAACTATCTGCAGGCGCCCTTGTACTTTAACATCATACACCGAATTATGAATGTATACATTATTAATGCATTGCGAACATATTGAAATATCTCAGAGCATAAATGCGAATTGAACACAATTCGTGAAGAATGATGCACATAAACCTAACTTCTGGCAAGTCGATTTGGTTTTTCCACCGTCCGGAACTTCCACGTCCAGCACAGCAGGAGTTTTGCAGTTGTCGGCTCATCCTCCTGGAATAAGTTGCCTAACAACCTGCGACATTAACTCCTCGACCTTTCTTTGCCTCTTTTCCGCAAAAGGACGAAGACCATTTTTGCTCGATTGTGCTTTCATTGTGCTAGCTCGGGAGAGCCCACGATATAGCGCTATATAAATTTGCAATTACAAGTACAATTACCTCTGAGCCCAATATATTATGCCATCCTCCCGTTTTCTTACCACAAAGTCGGTACGAACTTGAAACGAACCGATGACGTGAAGACACTTGGTGATGCTCGTCCTGTCACCCGTGCGATCGTCGTCTCAGCAGAAGAAGTGATCAGTCCAACGCAGAACTGGCATCATATACCTTCACTCTTATTCGGATAGAATGACCTGGGCACAGGCTGCCTTTGTTGCAAGTCAGAGCCAACCCGCAGTGAGCGATTGACACCATCCCGATTTCTATCGCGTCATGTTTATGACCTACTATGACATTTCAGTGAAACGGACCCGCGTTTTTTTGCGTTCTTCTTTTGTTTGCCAATAATAGGCTCACGTACCGCAACGTCTGCAGACGAGTAGACAACTGGAGCACTAGACTAATTCACAGTGAGTGTGTTGCTGTGCGCGCGTGTGTTAACATCAAATACCTGTTTCCCCTAGTTCGTTGGTGAACCAAGGGAGTTAGTCCAGAGCGGACTGATACTCTACAATGTTGAATTGTGTGTTCCTCAGGATTCTGTCCTAGGCCCCCTCTTATTCATTTTATACACTTCTGGTATTCCTTCCCTTTTCCCAAATCATTCGGCTATTAGCCATCTTTTTGCTGATGATGTCCAGGCATATGTCTGTGGGCCCCCTTCTGCTCAACTTCTTCTTGCTAGTCATATTGACGCTCTTTCCCAAGATCCCCATCTTTGGTTATCCACTAATCGCCTTTCTTTAAATTCCTCCAAAACCCAACTCATTTGGTTTGGCACACCACAGCAACTCCTGAAACTCGACTATGCCTCTGAAAAGTTTCCGCATGTCACATTCGTATCTAGTGTCCGTGACTTGGGTGTCACCCTAGATAGCTCTCTAACCTTCACTGAACACACGTCCAAGCTTACCCGCTCTTCTTACTTCCAACTTAGGCGTCTTAGAGCTATTCGCAGATCTGTTTCATCCTCTACCTTCACCTCAATTGTCCATACTTTTTTCTGTTCTCGAATTGACTATTGTAATTCTGTTCTTGTTGGCTTACACAAGGTTCGTCTATCTCATCTACATACAGTCTGTACTGAATGCAGCTGCCCGACTTATTGGTCGCCTTCCTCGCTTCTCTCACATCTCTGCATTTATGGCTGATCAACTTCACTGGCTACATCTCTCTCCGCGCATCCAATTCAAAGTTCTCATTCTCGTGCTCAATTTTCAACTGGGTCTTGCTCCAACATATCTTTGTCACCAAATTCTCCGTCCCATCTCTGTCACGTCATTGCGTCCTCTCAGATCCTTTGACAAGCTTGACCTTTTCGTTCCCCGTGTTAGGACCATAATGGCTCAATCCAGATCCTTTGCCTGCATAGGTCCCTCCCTGTGGAATAGACTTCCTCCTTCTCTACGCTCTACAATCCTCTCTGGTAGCATCTCTACCTCTTTCTCTCACCTTAAAACCTTCTTTTTCTCTCGGAGTACCTCGCACTGGGAGCGCTTCTGAAAGGCTTATGCTATGAGAAGCGCTTTATAAATGATCAAATACAATACAATACAATGTCCAGCTGGTTAGAAACTCCGCTTACAGGAATCACTGCATGAGGCTCGTTCCGAAGACACTCTTCAATGGACATTCCCAACAAACTCCATCAGGATCTTCATCTTGTAGATCAGCTTTGGCGTTTGGTAAAGAGCCCAGAGTAAGACCGTTCCCAGAATCTGTTCTCTCACCCAAACTAGTTCCAGTGTAGGGCGATCTCCTTGAGTCCTTGTGTCTTGAAGGTGGAAGCTTGGAAGGGAGTTGGACTTGGATGGCTATTCCTGCACCGCTACGTTTTGATCTACCTGTCTGAAGAACTGATGATCTTGGAAGGAGCAGATTTTCTCTGAGTCTTTCCGTTTTAAATGAGTTTCTGATATTATTGCTCGCTCTGTCTGGTAGTTGGTCAGCTCTGCCTGTAACTGGTTCATGGTGTGCGCCTTGGCCAGTTAGCGTATGTGTATGTGTCACGGTTGACATGAAAGCCAATGTAGTCAGGCGAATGAGGCTCGTAGTGCGTTCTAATTTATCGATGATGTTCATGTGCATTCCAGGAGTTATGATCACTTGGATGCACCTGCGTTTGCGCTGTCCGCCCCTTTGTCCTATATATCGGAGGAGACCCAGTTTGGACAGACACGACAGCAATCCATTTTCATTTCCCTTTGATTGAGTGAGACAGCGACGAATTTTGAACATCCTGGTTATAGCCTACAGCGCAGAGTGGGGATTTACTCTCTCTCTCTCTACAGGCCGGAGCGCCAGCAGTTTCGAGCTCGTCACGGGGCACTGAGCCGTGGCTTTTTTTACATATTATTAAGTAGGCCTAAAGACATCGAGCCTGAGTTGTTGACGTGGTAAAGTTCTCAGAAACTTGGCCTTAAATGCTGATTTTTGGTGACTGAGAATAAAAGCAACCCGCTAGTCAGGCGAGCTAGGCTCCTCCGCGGCTCCTGGTGCGGTCTAATTTGTCCATGATGTTCATGCGCATTCCAGGAGTTATGATCACGTGAGTGAGATAGCGACGTGTTTTGAACAACCTGGTTCTACTGGACTGTCGTAGGAATTTCTCTCTATACCGGCCAGAGCGCAAGTCGTTTCAAGCTCGTCACGGGACACTGAGCTGAGGACCACAAATGTTAAACCCAAGTTGTTGGCGTAGTGAAATTCTTCGAATTTTTACTTTCGGGTCTGGCTTTTGGAGACTGAGAATAAATCAAATCCGAGGCCGACGAGGAATCAACCCTTCAAATTAACTATGCAGAAATTATGAACGAGGTTGCTGCAAGAAAACACGTAAAATAGCGAGAACTCTCGTAACGTAGTGGCTGCAGGTTTGGCGCCCATCCTATTCTGTCTCAAACAAACTGAAATTGGATCATAGAGATTCAGAATATACAGACCAATGCACAGACCAATATTATACCGACCAATATACAGATCAGTGTTTCATTGGTAATTATCAGCAAAGGGTCTAAATTTTTATTATCATGTATGCATTTCTATAATTATTAGATATGCATGCATTTGTGTGTGTAGCCTATATGCAATGGATGCATACGTAAGTATGGAATGCGCTTGTGCTTCTACATAGTATTAGGACCCATCATTCGGGCTTCGGTTATATTTAGGCCTACACTACACGGTCATGAACGCGCAACAATGCGCCTTTGAATGTCTACACAGCTGTTATGGTTCCCATGAATTCGTCTTTTGTAATTGATCATAGCGATACATAAACTCTCCTAAATATTTGCAAGCGTTCACAGAAATCACGTTCACATTGTCTCTTCCTTTTCGTGGATTGAGCAGAGCAAATTAAAATTTGAGAGATCATAGTACTTCAAAATACAGATCTCAACTAAATAATCTATCCTGCTTACCTAAAGTACAATATTATAATCTGGGTAAACAATCTGTAGCAAATTTCCATCTGACAATAATAAGTTATAAGAATGGACTTTTGAACAAACAAATAATATTTGCCGCTTTCGACACTGTTGACCATGAGATTTTACTTAAGCGGCTACAAATTTCTGTTGGCCTATCTGGTAACTTTCTAAGTGGGCTGAGTTCATTCCTCAGTGAGCGTTCTTTCTGCATGTGTGGTCCATGGGCCCTCCAGGTTCTCATGGGTCTCTGCCCCTTACGATCTTCCTCAGGGCTCGGTGCTGGGTCCCCTTCTTTACATCATTTACTCTTCTGAGATCGGTTCCATACTTACCGATTCTGCTGTACGCTGACGACGGTCAGGCCTACCTGCACTGCCTTGCTACTAACGCCACCGCTGCCGTTCGGACAATGAGCCAGGCTTTGGGAGCCCTGGAGGCCTGGATGTCAACGAACCGCCTGCGCCTCAACCCATCAAAAACCCAATTTATCTGGATGGGCAATCGGCAGCAGCTTGCGAAGCTGGACCTATCCGCCATTGCTGCAGACTTCCCTCATTTTGTCTTCTCCTCTGTTGTCCGTGACCTTGGAGTTACACTGGACCAAGAGCCAACCTTCGCCCCTCATATACACCGCCTCTGCCGTGATTCATACTATCAATTGCGCCAGCTTCGCACTGTTGCTCGATTACTTGCTCTCCAAACGCCACCGCTACACTCATCCACTCTTATACCACAGTTCGACTAGATTACTGTTGTTCACTCCACGTTGGTCGCTTTGGGTGCCGGGAACGGGTCATGTGTTCCACTGCACGCCTTTGTGGACGCATTCCCAGATCTGGCCATGTCTCAGGCTATATCCTGGATGTCCTTCATTGACTCCCCCTCCAGCAGCGAATCTCGTATAGGATCATCGCTTTTGATCATACACTAAGGCATTATGCATACTCCGTTACATATACATGTGTGTTCACAGAACGCACGTTCACATTATCTCCATCCTTTTCTGGGATTTTCGCAAATAAATTAAAATTTGTACACATTATACATGCTCCCATCGCACACATACGTTCACAACTTCACAGAAAACAAGTTCATATATACAAGACAACACGAGCATAAAACAAGCGAACAACGTCGAACATGCATACACATACACATACACACATAAATACATACATAGATACATACACGTACATACATACACAAACATACATGCACACACATACATAAACATACATGCATCAACATGCAAACACATACATGTGAATACATACATACATATACGCACATAAACACACACAAACACACTGCTCAACGCCTGTTCAGCCAAGCGTATACATCGATGCATTATACATTAGAATGGCGTTCAGTCATGCGTTCATGGTTCCCAAACTGCTCAGCTCTCCCTCACTGCTCGCATGGATGCTCTCTTTCAGGGCATCCACGCATGGATGTCCTCTGACCGGCTCTCCTTAAACCCGACCATGGCCCAATAATATTGGCCTGGTCTGGCACCTATATACCAGCAACTTGTCAAGGTTGACTGTTCCACCTTGGCTGAGAGATTTCCTACCTTTACCTTTTCAACCTCTGTCCGTGACCTGGGTGTCATCCTGGATAGCTCACTTTCCTTCTCTGACCACATCACTAATCTCACCCGCTCCTGCTATTACCATCTGAGACATCTGAAGGCAACCCGAAGCCCTTCGTTTAAGAAACAATGTGTATTATTGTATAGCAGCTTTGGTATGATTAAACCAGGGATGGGCAACTGGCGGCCCGCGGCCCGGATCCGGCCCCCGGGGACCTTTGAACCGGCCCTTGGCATGTCATTTACATTAGCACTGAACCTGGCACTTTGGGGACCTTTTATCCGGTCCTCGTTTGGGAACCTTTAATCCGGCCCTACACAAATGAATTTCTGTACATAGGCCGAAATTAACACATCTGTTACTTATTTATTAAGAATCCGGCCTCTAGTCTATAGTCAATTAGTTTACTACTCAGTCATCAGTGTAATCTACTCTCTGCATAAAACAAGATCACAAGTGGGTAGGTTCGCTACTTTAGAAACCATCTATCATAACTTTTCAAACGAAGTTGCTACTCTCGGAAATCAAATATCGAAAGGAAAAACTGTGCATTTTCCATGTTTTACTGATTCTGCAAATATCAAGAAGTGCACAGAACAAATAACTGTATTGAAAGTAGAGTTCCAGTCCAGGTTTGCTGATTTACTGCTCATGAACTAGACTTAAATTGTTTGAATCTCCCTTTTCCATCGATGCCAATTCAGCACCAAGCTCCATGCAAATGGAATTGATTGTACTTCAATGCAACAGTGAGTTGGAAAGGAAATTTCGTGAGGTACCTCTGATTCAGTCCTACATAACTTTACATTTCTCAGGATTCTTAACTCTTCATTCAAATTTTCATAGCCTGAAACTGCATGGTTGCACTGTTTCTATGCACGGTGCACCTATGCCAGTATTTGTGAACATGTCTTCTCAAAGATGAAACTAACAAAGTGCAAAAACAGATGCAGACTAACAGATGACAATCTCTCCAATGAATATCGAATTCCCACATCGAACTTCAAAGCAAACATTCCAGATGTGTGTCGTGAGAAGAAGTGCCAGATCTCACATTAAATATAGCACACTAAACAAATGGATACATTGCACAGACTAACAGTTTTATGTATTTTTAAAACTGAATAAAACTTTTTTTAAATTTTTAATGTAGGACTCTACATATTAGGATAATTAGATTTCCTTCATAAAACTTGTCTTCACTTGTTTCAACGGTTATTCTGTAATATTTAGTTTGAATAAAATTATTATCGTTTCATTTTCTGAGGCAAATGAATCTGCAAAAATTAGCTCGCGATTGGCGTACGGCCCCTGAGCTGCCCTTCAAACCTTAAAGCGGCCCTCTGTTAAAAGAAGTTGCCCATGCCTGGCTTAAACTGTCGTCCACAGGGCGAATGAGTCGTGTGGTTGTAACATCTCAAGCCTTGTTATGACTTTCTCCAGATCTTTGATCTTTTTCTGGATAGATTTGACGACAGCCCTGCCTGCAGGCAGCAGCGGTGGTCCCAGTAATGTCAACTCTTCAACGGGAATGGCACACGTGTGCATGAAGTGCATTGGAAGGAGTCCGGGTTCAGATCCTCTACTGTTCTGTTCTTTGATGATCAACTGCAACGGACAAACAGTTCCCCAGAGCTTATCAGGACATGTGACTACTGCTGATTCATCCACCAGCTCATAACGTTCATTCATTATCTTCAATCTTTTCAGAGACTAACGGACACAGTCTTGTCTTGTCTAAACTTTGAGACATGTCTGGTATATGTCCATTACATCATCATCTTCTCCAGTATTATAATTTTTTTTATTCTCCCGATAATATTTTAATTCCTGACAGATCACTTGGGGGAAAAATAATGATAATTTTCGTCATCATATCCTGTGCATTTGTTGTTAAAATGCACGGGTAAGTAGTAGTACATTCCCTAAGTTCCTTGATATTACGATTCTTTGCAACAGTTATTGTGGGTCCATAATATGTCGATCAAGCTTTCACATAATTGTCTTGAACTGTAGCCATTATTCCATTGTTTAAATTTTCACCGAATCTCTCGTTTATATAATATGTCGGCTTCAAAATTATTGTAGACATATCCAAATTTAGCTGTTCATTATGCCTAGTTGTGACTGTTTGTTTCTAAAACACACACTAAATTATTAAAAATGATGGAGCAATGGCGTCTGAAGCGAGTTCACTAGTAAATGATAATAATAATAATAATAATAATTACGACAATTTATATGGCGCCGTAACACGGCCATGCCGTTACAAGGGCGCCTTACAAGACAACTAACAGCAGTCGGGATAAGCCCTGGCGAACAAATGTGATTTTAGCATGGATTTAAAAGAGTCCAATGAGTCGGTCAATCGGATAGCAGGAGGAAGTCTGTTCCAGCATCGAGGACCGGCGGCCGAGAAAGCACGATCACCGAAGCGCGTCCTCATCCTCCGCACACGGAGATCAATCTTCGCAAGCGATCGGAGCCGGAGCCCGGACACGGAGGAATGAGTCCCAGTGCAGTAATCGCGCAGGTACTGATATTGCTTCCTAGTCGTTTATCATCTGTGTTCTAGCGTGGCATGTTCGGAAGTTGTTCCACATTAATAAGACGAGTAAAATGATGCAGTCACCAGAGTGACTTGATATGCTGGAACGTGAATTACAGGCCATTGAAGACTTCCTATATAGATACAGAGATATGATGCTATGACCAATCGTCCTATGACCAATCGGCCGGATACCCAATTGACAGGGGAGAAGGTCGTGAAGGGTGTGACTAGTATTTGTTAAGATGTTTCTAAAGAGGTCTATGTCAGCTTTTCTACAAAGCTCCTCAAATTTGGGGAAAGATATAGGTACAAAACCAAGGCGTATCAACTTGCGGACCAGTGCGCTCAAAGAGTCAAGTTACATCTTACTGGCGAATCCCACCATACTTGGGAACAGCATAGCATGCGGTTGATAGTGGTAGCCATGACCACATCATGAAGTCTGGCCACGAAAGCCCATGTGAGATCAAAATACGATGGGCAGGGAGAGATTGCTTGGCCCGAATGCAAAGTCTTTGAACATACGGGGGAAAACCGAACTTTTCTGTAATCTCGACGCCTAGTATATTCACTGACAAGTCTGACATAACCCTTTTAATGCCAGGCAGGACAGGAGGGACCTGTATAAGATTCACCTTTGGTTTGGTAAATACAGTCTCACAGAATTTTGAGTGTTTTAGTAGACAGTTTTGTGAAGCGTCCTAGAAGTAGCTTGCTTCCAACTACGCTGTATAAATAATCGTGACTACAATTACCTGATGCTAAATGGCAAAGAGTTAGTGCTGATCCTCGATCACATTAAAAAAATTGCTGTTCATCGATCAAATAAAATTTTTTATCGCAAAGGCCCTATTAATTGCAAATTAATAACATATTGACAAAATGCACAATCTTTAACTTATTACCATATAAATATATTGCATTCTTCAATCGTCAGCATAAGCTTCATTTTTCTTCTAATAATCTAATAAACATACTTTTAATCTTCATCAACTTTAAGTCTAAATAAGTAAAAATCGTTAGAAACTCGACACCCTTTAAAATGATAATCATTACACAAAATACACAAGTTGTTAATGTTGCAATCATAGTTCCACTACAAATCTACACAATAATGGATTTCGTCTAATTTAAAGTTTATTCTTTCAAGTGAAACCCGTTATCTTGTACACTTTGCTCGGATCAAGCGATGCTCCTTTCTAGTTAATTCATCTAACAGATTTATATAGCGCCCCTTCAAGATTATCTACTCAGGAGCACTCCCGACCCAACCCCGGCTAAAGAGAACAGTCTTGAGTTTAGAGAAGAACGTGGCCGCAAGGGCTTGAGGCATTAGGCGTAGATCCACAGGGGAGCCCATTCCAGATTGCAGGGCCAGCAACAGAAAGGCACGGCTCTGCATAATAGATGTCCGTGACCGGGAAACAAGAAGCTCAGCCTGCTTAGAGGAGCGGATAGAGCCACGACGCTGGACGCTAAGGGTGGAACAGCAGAGCTCTTGTAAGTAAACAGGGGCCACACCAGCGAGGCAGCGCCAAACTAAGGCAGAGATCCGGCAAGTGATCCGTTGTGGGAAAAGAAGCCAATGCATGTAATCTGTGACATGGCCGAATCTCGGGATGCGGCCAATGAGGCTTGCCGCCGCGCACATGACTTGATCCAAACACCCGACCCGATCAGCCTGAAGACCCACATAGAGGGCGCTGCAATAATCGAAGCGGGAAACAACAAAAGAGTGGATAAGAGTTAAGGCAGCATTAGAGGTTAAGGAACGGAGGATCACTCTAAGCTGACGAAGCTGGTAGTAGCAATCGCGGCATACTAGGTTGATATGCCGCGTGAAGGTTAGTTCTTCGTCCAAAGTGACGTCAAGGTCCCGGACAGAGGATGAGAAGGCAAAGCCAAATGAACTGAGTTCTAGATAATTGTATGTCCCGATAAAATAAAGCTATTATAAAGGTAGGACTACGGAAAATACTGTTAAAGCTGTTGAAGACAAATATTTCTTGGCTAGTCTGACAATTTAATATTGTCCTTCAACACAATTTCGTAAGGCTTAGTGCTTGTTACGTGCGAAACTACGGAAAGTAGAATTCCGGAGCAAAAAATTTCAAAATTCACGGTAGCATCTTGTAAAAACGACGAAAAATCATGGCAAATTAACGGCATGAAATCACGATTCTATGTGATAAGATCCGACCAAACAATAACACAAATAGGAAACAACAAAAGACGCGTTCGCTATGTATAAATGTAAGTGCAAACGTCCCGAATGAAATGGCGTTTTATTACGAAGATCTTATCAATGTATTAATATCAATAACATTATAGATCACAAAACAACGGCGCGCTGTCACAGTCAACGTTCTGCACATAGTTAGTTAGATGTAGCGCCAATGCAAATTTAACGCTTGGGCAAAACATGTCAGTTCCGAACATTGTCTTGCATTAATTTCACAAAATTTACCCATAATCAGGGCAGTTCACGGCATTACGTAATAGACAGTGTATGTTACGTGCGAAAACCTAACAATAATGAAAGAAATCGCTCCTCCTTCAGAAAGCAATAAGCAACATGCTGCAGATGGAGGAAAAATATTCATAAAAACCACACTCTTGAAATGCCAAAATATTAATCAGCGTTAAACAAATTATGCGTTAATCACGCTAACGGCGATTAGGCCTAATCGATAGAACTAGCAAAGACTAATGCTAAACCAGTTATTATGTATCCCATATTGTGTGATAAAATTTAGAGTTCTTAATGTTGTTCTGATGAAAGAAATCGTTTCACGTCTATGGACCACATGTGCAAACTCTTCTTTTGCTCATTTTTGGAGTGGAACAACCAGGAATGCAGCAGGCTTCGTTGGGCCAGCCTGTTAGCATCGTACCGCCTGCTCGAACAGAGGCCGTGCATTTTCCGCTGTTGCACCAAACAGCCTTTCCACCGCAATCGGCGTGAGTTGTACAGCTGGATGGCGTAGGCAAGTAACTGTAGTACCCTGGAATGTAGCTGTTACTCAGTCCGTCTATGCAGATTTTGTCCAAGAAGGGCTTCATGGTCTCGTTAAACTTGTGAGCCGCAGGAACCGCTGAGTCTCTTGGATAATCCGTCTCCTTGTTCGTCACCTGGATCTGTCGACACTTCTCCCACAGGTAATCTACGAAACAGTGATGGAGCCAAAAGACCGGGTCTAGCGGAGAGCAGGTAATGACCCCCATGTGACCATAGACAAAGACGTGAACCTGACCATGGTAGGCTTCAAAATTGTTTGAAGTGTATGGCGTCATAAGTACGGTGAAATTATAACAAGAATTTGAAATTGTGTTGAGTCGGGTTTGAGTATAGAGATATTGATTTCCTCCGACATCACGATATAGTGTCGCCCCTTCGCTGGTGCAGTCCCCATATGCCGGTAGATAGGCAGCGAATCCTGTCGTCACGAACCCATTGCCATTACCAAAATATTCGGGTGTCCAGAGACAAGACTGAGTGGCATTTGGCAACGGATAGTCGAGCGACGAATCCCAGTAACACAAGTTGACCGAACTATTGAATTCCTGCAGCGCACGCTCAAATCTGTCTCAAAGTAATACAGAATAATATGCATCGAAATTCAACCAGGTTTTCTATATGCTGTTGCTGTAGAAAAGCAACATCTCTTATATAAAAACACGTTCATCAGTGCACGCGCGTTTTAGTGTAACAGATAGAAAGCAATTTGAAACCGAAGATTCACTGTAAAAGTTTTAGAGTATCAGATGGCTTTTTGAGCACTGTGAATTTTATACATTGTGTGAACGTTATATAAGTCAGAAAAGGTTTGAATTCTTCAAGACAGTCTGAAGATTACTAACACAATATACTACAGAAACCATGATTAAAAAACAAATTATAATATAGCTAGACTGACCCAGACATAGACGACCCAGATAGTGCATTGGCATATAGGCTATAAAGCCTAGAAATCGTAATCGCAGATTCCAAATTTCTAAAACGCTCCCCTATAGATTAGCGCGTAACATCAGCTGTAAATTACAGGAAGCGCTGCGTCATTTACGAGCGCTGCGTCAAGTCTGTCTAAGTTTGTCTAGCTGTATTATAGCTTTTTATTCAGATATCAATGTCCAGTTTAGGTCGAGTCCGGTTTTCAGAGAGGAGGAAGGGAGGCTGAAGAGACCGGTTTTGTCGAGTACGAGAAAGCGTGGAAGGGAAGTGTGCTCCTGGTGCGTATTCCGATGTATGCTGTGACACGAAGATCTGGTAGCGAGTGGTGGTTGAACTAGGGGGTATAGTGGTGAAGAGCCATTGAAAAGCGCTGAACAGGAGCTGTCGTTTTTCGTCGCTCAGGGTTCGACATTCCTGTCTAATTCCAGGAGTGGCAGAAGCGGCGAACGACTGCAGCTGTTCTTGTGGAGTTCCCAGTTGGTTTAAAAAGGTTCTATCGGCTTCTGTTAATTGTTTGGACCGGTGTGTCTTATCATTCCAGCCATTGCGCATAATTTTCTGGCACTCGCTTTCATCTGTGCACTTCTTGGCAGCGTCCACTTCACACCAACACAGGCTGATAATGACGACTAACATCCACTGCATGGTAGCTGTTTTTCTTCCTGTTTTCTTGATGAAGCAGGTCTACCAAAACAAAATTTAGGAGAATCACTGAAAAATTGCTTTGTTTTCAAACTTGGAGCAAATCAGTCATCATATCAGTTAGAAGAGTTCTCTTTGTCGTCTTCGAAAACTAATTGTCGAGTGGTTGCGATGCCAGATTGTGATTTCAGTCCCTTGTAAATTCTCTAAATCTCGAGGTTTCATATTATACCTCGGTAAAACAAGACATAATCATTTTGAAACAATAACTTAGCTCTTCAAAAAAGTTACTTGCTTCCTCTTTAAGATCTTAAGATATTAAGGTTAAGATCTGGTAAGTTAATCACCCAGAAAGGTCCTTAAACATCGTCTAACACGTCGCCACTAAACGAACAACTGATGAATGCCAGTCCTCTATGTATACGTCTTAATACAGACCTTCGTTGCTTGTCGTCTTATTAAATCAGCAAAGGCATGGCGTGAAACAGTGACTTTGCAATTGCTTTTTTGTCTAGTTGTACGTGTCTTCGTACAAAACCTCTGTCTAATTCTTATGACAAAACCCCTTTAATTAAACGATCGATTTCTTGCGTCGTCTTAATAGCGTCTTTTATCAAGGTGACTTCGTTAATCGTCCCTCTATCGTCGTCTCCTCCTTCGTCTTCTCCTCGCCTCTTCCTCTATGTCTTCGTCTTAGTCCTCGTCTTCGTCCTCTTCGTCTACCTCTTACTCGTCGTCGTCGTCCTCTATGTCTTCGTCTTAGTCCTCATCTTCGTTCTCTTTGTCGTCTTCGTCTTACTCCTCGTCTTCGTCCTCCTCTTCGTCTTCGTCTTCGTTCTCTTTGTCGTCGTCGTCTTCCTCCTCGTCTTCGTCGTCTGTCTTCGTCTTAGTCCTCCTCTTCGTCTCTTTGTCGTCTTCGTCTTACTCCACGTCTCGTCCTCTATGTCTCGTCGTCTTAGTCCTCCTCTCGTTCTCTTTGTCGTCTTCGTCTCTCTCGTCTTCGTCCTCTATGTCTTCGTCTTATGTCTCCTCTTCGTCTCCTTGTCGTCTTCGTCTTCTCCTCCTCTTCGTCCTCTTCACCTCCTCCTCGTCTTCGTCGTCTCTACTTCGTCCTCGTCGTCTCCTCTATGTCTTCGTCTTCGTCTACCTCCTCCTCTATGTCTTCGTCTTCATCTTCGTTCTCGTTGTCGTCTTCGTCTTACTCCTCGTCTTCGTCTTATGTCTTCCTCCTCCTCGTCGTTCGTCCTCTACGTCTTCGTCTTAGTCCTCCTCGTCCTCTCTTACTCGTTCGTCGTCCTCTATGTCTTCGTCTTAGTCGTCTCTTTGTCTACTTACTCCTCCTCTATGTCTTCTCTTAGTCACTCGTTCTCCTCTCTCGTCGTCTACCTCTTTACTCCTCCTCACTACTCGTCTCTTCAACTCGTCTTCGTCTTAGTCGTCATCTTCGTTCTCGTCGTCTTCGTCTTACTCCTCGTCTTCGTCCTCTACTCCTCCTCGTTCGTCCTCTACTCGTTCGTCTTAGTCGTCTCCTCTCCTCTATGTCTTCGTCTCTTCTTTGTCGTCTTCGTCTCGTCTCCTCTATGTCTTCGTCTTACCTCCTCTTCGTCTCTTCGTCTTACTCCTCGTCCTCGTCCTCTTCGTCTTCGTCTCCTCTACCTCCTCCTCGTCTCTTCGTCTCGTCCTCGTCTTCGTCTCTTTATCCTCTTCGTCTTACTTCTCGTCGTCGTCCTCTATGTCTTCGTCTTAGTCCTCATCTTCGTTCTCTTTGTCGTCTTCGTCTTACTACCGTCGTCCTCTATGTCTTCGTCTTAGTCCTCGTCTTCGTTCTCTCGTCTTCGTCTTACTCCTCGTCTCGTCCTCTATGTCTTCGTCTTACTCCTCGTCTTCGTTCTCTTTGTCTTCTTCTTCTTCCTCCGTCGTCGTCCTCTATGTCTTCGTCTTCTACCTCCTCTTCGTCCTCTATGTCGTCTCTCGTCTTCGTCGTCTACCTCCTCCTCGTCGTCTTCGTCTCTTCACCTCCTCGTCTTCGTCTTCGTCTTCGTCTTCTCCTCCTCGTCTCGTCCTCGTCTTCGTCCTCTATGTCTTCGTCTTAGTCCTCATCTTCGTTCTCTTTGTCGTCTTCGTCTTACTACTCGTCGTCGTCCTCTATGTCTTCTTCACCTCCTCTTCGTCTTCGTCTTCGTCTTACTCCTCGTCGTCCTCTGTCTTCGTCCTCTCATCTTCGTTCTCTCGTCTTCGTCTTCTACCTCGTCCTCTATGTCTTTCACCTCCTCCTCGTCTTCGTTCTCTTTGTCGTCCTCGCCTCTTACTCCTCCTCGTCTTCGTCCTCTACCTCCTCGTCTTACTCTTCACCTCGTTCTCCTCTGTCGTCTTCGTCTTACTCCTCCTCGTTCTCTTTGTCGTCTTCGTCTTACTCCTCGTCTTCGTCGTCTATGTCTTCGTCTCTCTTCGTCCTCTATCGTCTTCGTCGTCGTCTTCCTCCTCTATGTCTTCGTCTTACTCCTCGTCTTCGTCCTCTATGTCTTCGTCTTAGTCCTCATCTTCGTTCTCTTTGTCGTCTTCGTCTTACTCCTCGTCGTCTCCTCTATGTCTTCGTCTTAGTCCTCATCTTCGTCTCTTTGTCGTCTTCGTCTTACTCCTCGTCTTCACCTCCTCGTCGTCTTATTCATCATCTTCGTCCTCGTTGTCGTCTTCGTCTATCGTCTTCGTCCTCTATGTCTTCGTCTTAGTCCTCATCTTCGTTCTCTTTGTCTCTTCGTCTTACTCCTCGTCGTCGTCCTCTATGTCTTCGTCTTACTCCTCCTCTTCGTCTCTTTTTGTCGTCTTCTCTTACTCCTCGTCTTCGTCCTTTATGTCTTCGTCTTACTCCTCGTCACTAACTCTATGTCTTCGTCTTAGTCCTCATCTTCGTTCTCTTTGTCGTCTTCGTCTTACTATGTCTTCCTCGTCTTCGTCTTAGTGCATCTTCGTTCTCTTTCGTCTTCGTCTTAGGTCTCTTCGTCCTCGTCTTCGTCTTACTCCTCGTCTTCGTCCTTGAAATCTTCGTCTTACTCCTCGTCTTCGTCCTTTTTGTCGTCTTCGTCTTACTCCTCGTCTTCGTCCTCTATGTCTTCGTCTTACTCCTCCTCTTCGTTCTCTTTGTCGTCTTCGTCTTACTCCTCGTCTTCGTCCTCTGTCTCTTCGTCTTACTCCTCATCTCGTTCTAAGTCTTCTTCGTCTTAGTCCTCGTCTTCGTTCTCTTTGTCTTAGAATCAGCTTCTAATTACTTTAACGTATTCGTCTTACTCCTCGTCGTCGTCCTCTATGTCTTCGTCTTAGTCCTCATTTCAGCTCGTAATTCTTCGTTCTCTTCCTGTCGTCTTCGTCTTACTCCTCGTCTTCGTCCTCTATGTCTTCGTCTTAGTCCTCCTCTTCGTTCTCTTTGTCGTCTTCGTCTTACTCCTCGTCTTCGTCCTCTATGTCTTCGTCTTAGTCCTCATCTTCGTTCTCTTTGTCGTCTTCTTTCTTACTAATCGTCGTCGTCCTCTATGTCTTCGTGCATCCTCCTCTCATAATTTGGGTCTTCGTCTTACTCCTCAGTCTTCGCCAAACCTTTACCGTCTTCGTCTTACTCCTCGTCAAAATCCTCTTGTGTCTTCGTCTTAGTCCTCATCTTCGTTCTCTTTGTCGTCTTAAATTACATAACATTTCAACATGAAATATTAAGATTGGCCGCAAGAGGAGTCCCAAAATGGATCAAGATCCCGCTAACTAGGGACACTTAGAACAACATTTAAAAAATCTGAATTAATGACAGCACAGCCAAAGCCTTGACAACATTGGGTATGAACATCGGATCCTAGATGAAAAAATCTGTTAAAACATGCGGGAAGTAAACCATGCGCAGAGCGGTACATAAATAGGCCAATCTGTAATGTTCGAATCTGCTCTAGTTTAAGTAGCTTCAAGTTACTAAATTGCAGTGCAGTGTGAAAACTTTCATTACCAAAGTCTACAGATTCAATTCAATTCAATTCAAAAAGTTTTATTGTTCCACATCATAATAACAGAAAAACAACTATCAACACTAGTGTAATTTATGCAACAAACGGAGAGCCCTGAAGGGTCACAGGACCAACTAACTAGGGCTACCTAAGTACCAGATGATGTGGTGATAATGACGGTTCGTGTATACAGAGAACCAACAACAGATAATACACAGAAATCAAAACAAACTTAACTAAGCGATGGCAACACAGCAATTTGAAATCAAAACAAACTTAACTAAGCGATGGCAACACAGCAATTTGAACAATTACACATTTAATAAGAGAGCTCGCATGGATTTTTTAAATAAATTCAAGTTAGGCAGGTGACGAGTGCTGACAGGGATATTGTTCCAGACTGATGGTCCTGTGGACCTTAAGGCAAATAACCTTGTATTAGTGCGTGCAAATATTCCTCTATAAGATTCAACTTGTCTAGTAAGGTAAGTATGAGTGTCCGATGTTATATTAAAATAGTCATTAAACACAGAGGGTAGCAATTTATGCTTATGTCTGTACATAAACTCACTTATTTGAATGGTATTAATTTGATTAAGTCTAAACATGTAAATGTGCAGCGCGGTGCGTTTGTCGGGCGCTTGTTAAAGAAAAGATTATTATTATTATTATTATAAACTCACTTATTTGAATGGTATTAATTTGATTAAGTCTTACAGGATATATTAACTTTGCCCATTAGAACCGAAAACCCGTTGGTAGGCTACTCATACAGCCCACAGAGTAATGGGCGTATGCAGCATGGTTAAGAGTTAGTTTCACTCTCGGCCTATAAATAGGGGACATCGAGGCATTTTCTGCTATAATAGCAGAAAATGCCTCGATGTCCCCAGATTCTGGGGACCCGACCCCCTTAGGGGAAATTTAACCTGTTTATGACCAGTTTTTATCCTGTATCCAGATTGTTACGTTCTTTTGCATAGAGTACTTACAATGAAAGTACAAAAGGGTAAAATAAATTAACACATTATCTTTGTTGGTTGCTGAGATACATGTATAGTGGTGTCCTTTTAAAAGGACGCTGAACACATACGAGTCAAAACGCTAGTAGGAATCAACGGTGTTGCACTGTTGCTATATACATTGTCTTAGCAATAGAAACGTGCAATAGCAAAATAATAATAATACCGATAACAGATGTCAAAGTGCAAATGTTGTTTTACGTGATGTCAGTGTCTGACAGCAATGAATTACTGCCAAAGTCCGTTGTCGCAGCTTTCAGCATGGTGCGTTGGTGACATTTCAGTTCATTGACTGTGGAAAGTGGCAAAATATTTGACATGTGAAGCAACAAGACATTTTCTACACTGACGTGAAAATTTCTTGCCACAATGCCCACACCTCCTCTACTCCTGAATGCCTTTGTTGGTGTGATCCAAGTGGTCAAATCCCATCTCTTGCAGCACTGGCTCTCTCTGCAGTATGCAGGCTCTATGCTTGTGGTCTGAGCGGATTGAATATCTCAGAAGGTATGCATTGGCAATCCTCCGTGTAAATTCCAAGAGGTCAAGTCTCTGAGTCTCATGGGGAAGATTCTGTCTATAGAGTATCGAAGCATTGTTAACGGAAGGATTAACCAGGAAGGAGAAGACTGGCCACCACCACATCTTGTTGCGGATAGGGATCCGGTCGGTTGCGATGTTTTGGTCAATACGGTCGACGCCACCCATGTATCTGTGTCTGCAAATGTCGATTAAGCCCTTACGTTGAACGCGCTTCCATGTACCTGCTATCTTCTGTTGCAACTGACCACATGTGACATAAGACCTTCTTGACCTTTTTTGACCTTGCAAGGCCGTGATTGACCCAATTGCGCAGTTGCGGAATTGATGCCAGTGTGACAATATTTCAGTTGTGCCACCTAATATGATGACCTCAGATGGTGACTTTTTTGATGCAGTAATAGGCACCTCTCGCTTGTCACAGCAATTTCTTTTGGATTTTTCAGTAGTGATTTTGGTTCGATTCAAGCGGATAGTGTCTGTTTTCCCGAAGTCTTCAATCGAGCAACTGGCAACAGTGGCAAGCTGAAGCAAAGTAGTGAACAGGTTGTCAAAATATGAGATGTCTGCGGACACAACGTCATGGTCATATTCGTTCATCGCGACCATTTAATACAATGTGTACCTACACAAAACATGACATAGCACACTTTTCATCTGTTTCAACCTGCATATCCCAGCCTGTCAGTAACAGTTTTGCACATTCAATAAAAACCCGTACCATTCATGTCCAGCTTCCTTTTTAAAGGACAGCAAGTTTTCATCGAAACAATCCATAATGAAAAGGATGTTGTTTTGGAAGATGAAATGATAAAGGAAAGCAGTCATATAATAGCTACACAAAACTCCAAAGTAAACTATTTTATGTAATAGTTAAGTAGTAAAAATAAATTACCATTTCTTTTTTGATGGGCGGTATTTCTGGATTCCAAAATTTCGCAACTTCGAGTGTTGAAAATACAAGTACATTCAACAACTGTGATAAAAATCTGCACATGTAGGCCTATTTATTTATCAACAACTGGATATTTATACCAAGCAACGCGACAAATCTACCCTGGGTCTCAAGCATGGTTTTAATGGAAGTAACCGTAACCAAAACCGATACACTCAGTTTTGCGACCCATATTAAGAATATATATTGTCAGCCTCGGCGGTCACTTCGAGGGCCAGTTTGCACGATGTGGTACGTGCTACAACTCTAGCAAAAATGCGATATGCCTCACAAGCATGGCGAGGATTTATACTTCCCAGAAAGAGCGTGAGGCGCTAGAAGTGGTGCAACAACGTTGAATCAGAGGGTAATACCTTCCCTCAGACATTCTAACTATAGAGCAGCAATGCCTAGACACGGACAATCGCCTATTCTCAGCAGTGCAGAGAAACGAAGGACATGTCTTTCGGTCTCGCCGAAAGACATACTGGACATTGGCTGCGCACTCGCGCTCATTATCGAGAAATACCCCCGGCAGACTGTGTCACCAGAAAAACCTATACAATTAAGATTATTATATCAACGATAAATAGCATTCATGATTCGTCAAATATAAATAGATGTGAACAAACAATTTATAAACTGCATAAATAGTCTAGTCCAGATATAGAGAAAACAATACTTTAAACTTTCATGTTAGCCAAAATGCGGTTTGCAATAGGTCCTAGAATAAAGAATATTCTATTCTATTATCATTAGGACGCAGGATAAGTTGACGTGATTTAAAAAAGTAAAATTGTTGTCTTTTAAAAGGAAATGGTGATTAACGGGTTAATATGGACACCCTTGCCGACGGATCTATGGTAAACACCTCTGGGCAGTAACCCCCGTCCAATAACACCAGCCAATAACGACACGAGGGTTTTGACTCGGAGTTAGTTTCCTCTCGGGTTATTGGCTATGGGGGTTATGCGCCTCGGTTGAAAGATTGTTCAAGCTCAGAAATCACGCTTTCCATAGGAACTGCTGCAGTGCCGTCTCAACAAGTTCGGGCTAGTAAGCCGCTTGACAAACTGAAAATGGAGCTCTGTTAGTCCCTCACTGTCGAATTTACGTAAAGACGACTGCACCGTGCACTCTCGTTCGTTGGTTCCTCCCTTTGGAACAACCTTCCCGTTGACATTCGAACTATCCCTTTATACTCTGCTGAAGTTACTTTTCTAGCTACGTCTAATCACATCTGTTCAGATCGCTTCGACAGCCATGTTCAGAGTGTGTAGGCCCTGCATATGTATATCTTTATATTTATTTATTTTTATAGTAAAGTGAATGGAACGGATTTTACAACTATCCTGGTTGAATTCTGCAATGTTGATGAAGTGGTAAATACGAAGAAAACTTTATATGAATTTGCTGAAACTTCGAGTGTCGAGAATCTGCCGAAATTTACGGAACGCAAAGGTAACAGCAAACTGCGTGCTAACGTCGACGATGTCCTTACTGCGGGATCAAGTCGTCACACTGACCAAATGGATGGACGGAAACCGAAGCAGACCACCTGTTGACACGCGCACAACCGCAGTACCACTATGTACACCTAAGGATGCAGTATCCCAACCACCAACAATTCGGAGGACAATTTCGGTATCGCTCCCCGACGGACGCGGTTCGACTGTTGGACACCCTCTAGCCAACCAGGGTTCGTTGGCTCCCCGACATGCCTCGTGGGACGCCCGGATCAAGTGACTAGAGAAGCCAATCGCAAGAACTACCTCGCTGACGTGGAATCAGAGATGCAGAATGCAAGAAATTGAAACCCAAAGGGGGACAGATTTTAAAAACAGCAGCTTTCCGGGTCTCATACAAGAGACAATTTCGCTCCTTGTTCTACGACGAATCCATCTGTTCAGGTGGTGCCTTGTCGAGAGATTGGACATTTCGCACAAACGTGAAAGGTGTCGCAGTCTATCGTGGATATTGCTGCCGTTGAGTTCAATAAGGATTCGCACAATCTACGCGGACTGAACTCAGGCCGAGGACTACTCTCCACTCTCTGCAACGACCCAGGAATCGCTGTCATAGTTGTCCAACAACATTGATTGACACCAATGGCTTACATCTCCTAAGCATGGTCCAACCAGAATTCGCTTTTTTGACATTTTTGCGAAGAATAAAAAAGTTAGACTCGTAACTCAGCTATTCAATATAGGCTGTTCCATAAACTTTATGAGCTTAAGAATTCATTGCTAAGATCGGGTAAGTTATTCACCCAGAAGAGTTGCTTAGCATGCTAACATGTCTTCTCTGAATGAACAAAATGATGAATGTCAGAATTATTATTTGAACCTAATACTAACCTTTTTGCTTAATAATATTAAATCAACAAACACGTGAGAGTGAAACAGTGACTTTGCAATCGCTGTTTCGAATGAAGAAGAAGAAGAACAGGACTCGAGCCATACGTTTCTGTAAAACTTTTGTTAATTAATTTGATCAATTCCCTCTAATTAAACTATCGATTTCTTGCATTGTAATAACGTCATTTATCAAGGCGTCGATATTAATTATAATATGACCTATTTACAGACTTTGTTCATGCGGAGGCGTTGGTTTCCTATGGCGTTAATGCCTCTCCATGTTACAAATGTTTGTATCATGTTGATGATACTGATAGATACCTCGGCTACGTTGAAGATGTTATTTTGTGGGTGACATGAATAGCAAGTCGGCAGAAATGTTGATCCGCAAGCCAAGGTTAAAACTGGAAACACTGAGTGTCACAACAAGGCTACCCAGGGTCACAAGCATGGTTATACTGGGAGTAACCATCACCGATACACTCAGTTTACCCCCCCCCCTTCATATCAAAAGCATATGCTGTCAGACTTGATGGTCACTCTACAACGAACCCACGTAGCGCACGGCCTACGCGGACCTATTCTGCACGGTGTTGTACGCGAAACAACTCTAGCAAAGATGCTATAGTCCTGGCAAGCATGGTGGGAATTTACTTCTCAGAAAGAGCGTGAGGGGCTGGAGGTGGTCTTGCGACGTCTAATCAATATTTCACCTAAGACACTCTAAACATAGAGCAGCAATGCCCCGACTCGGACTATCGCCTATTCTCAGCAGAGCGGAGATATAAAGGAAATGTCTTACATGACATGTCCCCCATGAGACATACCGGACATGACCTGCGCCCTGGCGCTCATGATCAAGAAAAACCCTCAGCTGACTGTCTCACCAGGAAATCGAGCTTATAAGGATGATTTAAAAAATATAACTACCTAACGCTCCGGATTAGGAAAATTAAACACCGCCTAAATAAGATAACACAGAACTCTCACGAGGAATCAAGAAATCGATAAAACAATCTTAACTCCTTAGGCTAGGCTACTTATGCACTTACGGAGCAAAAAGTAACAGATAAACATTTCTGTAAGCCAAAAGGCGGTATGCAATGGTCCACTAATAAAGGATATTCTTTCTCTTCTATATGCTGGCTTTCTGCAGTGTAAGAATACTTAGTACTAAGTCCTACTTAGTCCTTCCCGTGCAGGTCTGCACATCGGGCAACGCATCTCCTCCACTCGTCTCTGCTCATCGCCAGCTGTTTCGCTGTTCAGTGAAAGAATGCTCTTGGTATATTTTCGATTGCAAGTTGTAATGATTTTGTCGTCACCCACACGCAGCTACTTATGTTAACCCTCGGGCTACCAAGCTTTTTTTGTAACATCACAGATTACAGATTATGTGTGTTTTGAAACTAATCTATGTATAAAAGATACACAAAATCATCCCTACACATGGCTACCAAGGGGGTGGTTACCACCCCCCTGGATTTCGTGTTTGGTTTCACATATCATAACTTGTAATATAGCAATGGATTCAGCATTCATTTCTGCACAGAATGGTATATTTAGTTGTACATTATGTGAATGCACCTCGAAATTACATCACTTTTAACAACGGAACCCATTAATTAGCAATATTTTATATTATTGCGTACATTTTGTACTTTTTGGATAAACAAATATAAGATTACGTGTGTTTTGAAACTAATCTATGTATAAAAGATACACAAAATCATCCCTACACATGTTTATATAGCATTAATGTACATCCATACATATATATCCACACATATATATCGGTTTACGTTGTAATGCTGTATTCAGCCATTTTCACACAGATTACGCGTAGTATTATTTATTTTGATCACTTCCGGTATTCAAAAGACAAAGATGTAGGTATGCAACTGAAGCCCTACATTCCCGCTAAAGAATGGTATCTTTGTTTCTCTTCCAGAAAGACAAATGAATATGCTACAGACAAAAAACTAAGGGGGAGTGCTTCTATTCAGCCATTTTTCACACATATTACGCGTATTATTATTTATTTTGATCACTTCCGGTTTTCATAAGACAAAGATGTAGGTATACAAATGAAGCCCTACATTCCCTCTAAAGAACGGTATAATTGTTTATCTTCTAGGGAGAATAGTCAATAAGCTATAATCGAAAAACTAATGGGGCGGTATCCACCCCCTGGTGCCTCGGGTATATCAGGTATAACTTTTGAATGGCGTGGGCTACCACCATGATGTTTACCTCAAAATGTGCGCCAATGAATCTGCTACAGCTACTTAAAATGCAAAAATTATATTCCATATGGAAAAAACAATTTTCCGTGAAAACCTAGGGGGTGGCAACCACCACCCCCCCTTGGTAGCCCGAGGGTTAATGATGGCTGTAAAACAGCTAATTTATTGACTATATTAATTTTGCCCTAAGGAAAACCGTCGTGAATGTTTCCATAAGCGTAGTTCTGTATTTATAGCGTCTTTGGTTATTAGAAAATCTTTTGACAGTGTTGTACATAGCAAACAGTTTGACTCATTGTTACCAGCAGGTATAATAATCAGCTATAGTATCCATCTGAGGTAATTGGTATAGCAAATTACTGTTTGAAGTGAGCTTGGGCAATTGCTTTACGGACTGCTTCTCAATGACAGCTGGTGGCAGACAGGGGTGTGTTCCATCGCCCTCTCCCTTTAACATATCCATAGATTTGTTTTTTTGCGACTGCGTCAATTTGATATGGGATGTCACATCGAATCGCTATTTATTCGCTGCCTGCTCTACAAGGACGACATGTTGTTATTATTCCCCTCTATTAATAAGTTACAAACATGCTTGATCTATGCATGTCTGTTTCTAATGCTCTTTCTCTGCAGTTCATTCCTTCCAAGTCTTATTGTCTCAGTCTCGTGACGTCTCGGAATAGGTTTTCGATGTCTCGGTCTCATAACCTGTTGCTTCGCGGTTATTTCTTGGCTTTTGGAAACTGTCTTAAAGCGAAAGTCTTGTTCTCTTGTAGAAACGGCCTCCATTGTGTATTTAGTTCTGAACATCTTGCGCTATAAAATTGTCCTCTGCCTATGTGACAACAAGTACGTCGGAAGTGCTCAACACAACGGAAGTTTGGCAAGGCGGCCTTTCTGGTTAACACTAAATTAACAGAGTGATATTGAAAAGATCAACTTCTACTTTATTTCAAATTTCTATCAGTGGAAAATCATTTGGGCTAGACGAAAATCACGGTCAAAAAGTGAAAAAATCACGGCATACTTTAAAATAAATTGGATACATCTGGCAGTCGATTAAAAATGCCTTCGTTCTTGGCATTGCTCATGATCAATGTGGACGTTTTATGTCTAGTTATAAAGCAAGATAGACTAAGCTTAAATGATCTTACAATTCGTGTAATAGAATGTGATCTGGCAAAATCATTGAACAACGAGGATTCTTTTAAACGATTTTGCCTGCTCCGATTCTATTTTACTGGTTGTACTCAACAAGTTATCTGTGGAGACTAGAGAACTCCCTGGGTCTTGGTCAAATTTTGTGTCCAGGGCTGTGTCCTGGGTTCTCTCCTTTATGTCTTTGATGCACGCTCTCTGTCTGTCTGCATGTCTCTGTCTGTCTGTCTGTCTGTGTTTCGCTCTCTCGGCTTGTATCTCTAGATGTCTTCTAATTGGCTCTCACTGATTCAAAACAAGATGCAGCTAATCTGTCTCGACACTCGCTAACAGCTTCTTAAGCTTGAGTTCCCACTTTTTATAGAGAGATATCCCCCCCTTAACTTTTCACTCCAGTGCTCGCGACCTTGGCGTAGTCCAGGACAGCACGCTTACCTTTTATGAACATATTGCCAATCTTTCCCGAACTTCCTACTTCCATCTGAGGCGGCTTAGAGCAATCCCTTCCTCTGTTGTCCATGTTTTCATCTGCTACGGAATCGATTATTGTAATTATCTCATGGTTGGTCTTCCAAAAGTTCGTATTTTCCCTTTTCAGTCTGTTCTAAATGCTGCGGCCAGTTTAATGGCCCGACTTCCTCGCTCACCCCACATCTCTGCTTTCATGTTTTACCACCTTTAGGCCTATTGGCACCCCTTATTGCTCGGGAACAACTCAAGGTTCTCTACATAAATCTACCAGTCGTATACTGGCTGTGCTCTCAAGTACCCACGAGACCTCATCCGCCTGCCGACCTCAGCCACTTCTCTTCGCCCGCTATGCTCATTGGACCGGCCTGATTTCTTTGTTTCGAGAGCGAGAACTGCCATGGTTAAAGCACGAGCCTTAGACTTCATTGGCCCTGCACTATGGAACCAACTACCTCCTTCGACACGTTCCTCCTTCTTATCCGGTGGGTCAGGTTCTTTTCGTTTTCTCAAGACTACTCTATTTTCTCTGGGTCTCTCGCACTGGGAGCGCCTCTGCTTGGCGTGCACTGCGAAAGGCGCTATATAAATTTATAGATACGATACAATACAATACAATTTAGTTTTCGAGGTTATTCTATAAATTTAGTCCAGTGAATGAACCGGAGCTTCTCGACTAGATGCAGAGTCTGGGACTTATGGACATATGGAATGGGAGCGCTTAGCCGGACATGTATTTGCCTATGTTGGCTACTGAGGCGAATCCTAAACCAGCCAAGTCCTTTTGAATACCCGAGTCATCTCTTTAATGTGATTATGACTGGAGCGTTAACATTGGAAATTCGGTCTGGTTGCTGGTTGTGTTTAAACGAATTCGCCACCCTAAGGCATTGTTTAATGATGCATGTTTTCGGTACGCGCGTGTGTTTGTGTGTGTGTGTGTGTTTGTATGGGTGAGTGTGCGCGCGCGCGTACTGTTACATATCGGTGAACGACTTAACCAACACAAATGCAAACTAAGAATTGATATGAACATCATATAGAACGACCATTTAACCGATAGAGTAAACAATCGATTGCAATCCATGTTTGCGTATTGCGGATACGGTAACTGATTAGTTGAGCGTTCGCCTTTCAACGCCGAGTGTACGGTTTGAGCCTCCCCTCAGACGATTACTGCGCAGGGAGCTTGAGCAGTAGTAGTATCAGTTTAACGACACTGTGTGACAACATAGATCATTAGCGTCGCCCTCCTCCTTTATCCAGGTTTGGGACTGGCACTGCCAGAAAGCGAGCAGTGGCGGAGTTCGAACCTTGAGCAAGCCCTTCAAACAACAACAATTACTCAGCGCCATCGATTGTTAATCGTAATCGTAATCTCCAAACTTCTAAAGCGCCACTCGAAAGTAAAGCGCAGAGCACCAGCTTATTTTCGAGCCCTGCTTGCTGCTTGGTCACTGGTATCCTGACAATTCCCCCGGACAATTCCCCGGACAATCCCCCAGCAGTAAGTAGGTAACTCTACCATTGTCCATGATAACTATTATTAATCCAACTTCTATTGAAGCAAAAGCCTTCTTTCATCATTCCAACTTCTACTTAAGCAAAGATTAGTTTTCATCAATCTAATTTCTATTTAAAAGACGAATTTCTTTCATAAATCCAGCTTTTATTTCGGCTAAGAATTTTTTCATCAATCAAACTTCTATTTAAGCATAGAATTTGCTTCATCAATCCAGCTTCTATTTCAGAAAAATTATTTCTTTCATCAATCCAACTTCTATTAAAGTAGAGAATTATTTTCATCAGTCCAACTTCGGGGGGAAACGTCCGGGAGGGGAATTGTCCGGGGGAATTGTCCTAGACCCTTGGTCTCTATATAGATACATTGGTCTAGAGAGTGACAATTATAAATAATAGGTAACAGCAATAGCCTACTATAATATTTGTATTCTCCCGATAATTTTCTAATTCCCGAGAGATCATATGTATATTCAAAAAAAATAATGATAATGGTTGTCAGCATGTCTCTGCATTGTATTGTATTGTATTGCATTGTATCTAAAGATTTATATAGCGCCTGTTTCAGAATAACTATTCAAAAGCGATCTCAGCACGAAATCCCCGGGGGAAAAGAAACGTCTGTAAAGAACGAGAGACCAAAGAGGAAAAACTAGTCATTAGTTTAGCCCTTAATGAGGGGGAAGGTTATTCCAAGTAGAGGGACCAACCACAGCACATGCCCGGCGTGGAGCCAAGGCAGTCCTAGTCCTAGGAACAAAAAGATCTAGCCAATCAGCAGAGCGCAAGGAACGAAATGAGGTCGCAGATAACGGCTTTCGCATATAGTCAGAAAGATACTTTGGGGCACTGCTCAGCTGCGCCTTTGAGACTAGAAAGAGGATCTTATAATGGATGCGCACAGTGATAGGAAGCCAGTGCAAGACATCAAGCATGTATGTAGAGATATGCGAAAAGCGAGGGAGTCGGGCTATGAGCCTAGCTGAAGCATTTAAGATCGATTGATGAGGAGAAAGACTCTGTTTCGGGAGGCCCATAAGAAGTGAGTTGCAGTAGTCAAGTCGGGAACAGATAAACGCATGTACTATGGTGGTAAAGACAGAGGGAGAGACCGATCGTCTGATGGCTGTGTAGTTAAAATGCACGGGTAAGTAGACCTACATGCTATTAAGTTCCATGATATTGAGTCTTCTTTTGCTACAACTGTGGGTCCATAATGTGTAGATAATAGCTTTCACATAATTGACTTGATTTTTAACCATTATTCCATATTGAAATTCTCACTGAATATCTTGTTTATATGATATGTCGGCTCCAAAAGTATTGTAGAAATATCACAGACATGACGTGCCTGAAGTTTTTCTTTTCAGAGTGATAAAGTCTGAAGTCATATTAATTGCCAGTTATTTCGTGTAATATAAGCTGGCTTTAGACAATGATTACCTATACCTGGAACAGTCTACCTGCGCATATTCAGGAAACCTAAAGTTTATCTCTTTTAAAAAGACAGTTTAAAATGCACTCTTTACATAACCATGAGCAAAAACATTTGTGCTGACAGTAGACAGTTTTGTGAAGCGTACTAGAAGTAGCTTGCTGCCATCTACGCTATATAAATCGTCGTAATTACAATTATCTGATGCTGAATGTCAGAGTCTACTGTGCTGACCCTCGATTACATAAAACAAATTGCTGTTCACCGATCAAATAAAAATTTTTTTCGCAAAGGCCCTATTAATTGCAAATTAATCGCATATTGACAAAATGCACAATCTTTGTTAACTTATTACGATATAAGTACATTGCATTATTCAATCGTCAACATAAGCTTCATTTTTCTTCTAATAATCTAATAATCATACTTTTTAATCTTTATCAACTTTTAAATGCTAAATAAGTAAAATCGTTAGACACTCGACAAACTATAAAATGATTATCATTAGACGAAATACACAAATTGGTAATGTTGCAATCATAGTTCCACTACAAATCTACGCAATAATGGATTTCGTCTAAATTAAAGTTTATTCTATCAAGTGAAACCCGTTATTTAAGCAAACTATCTTGTACACATTGCTCGGTTCAAGCGATAGCCTACACCTTTCTAGTTAATTATATTTTCCGATAAAGAAAAGGTACAGAAGATACTGTTAAAGCTGTTGAAGACAAATATTTCTTGGCTATAGTCTGACAATTTAATATTGTTTTTCAACGCAATTTCGTTATTTCGTGCTTGTTATGTGCGAATCTACAGAGAGTAGAATTCCGCGGGATTTAAAAAAAATTCACGGTAGGCCTACCATTTTGTAAAACGATGAAAATTACGCAAATTCACGACATGAAACCACGCTTTTATTCGATAAGATCCGACCAAACAATGACAAAAATAGGAACGAAACAATGCATTTGCTATGTAGGCCTATAAATGTCAGTGTAAACGTTGTGCATCAAATGGCGTTTTTTACCAAGATCTTATTAATGTTATAATATCAATAACATAGATCAGAAAGCAACAACGCGCTGTCAGAGAAAACGTTCGGAACATAGTTAGTTTCTGCAATTGTAGACCATAATTAGGCCTACTGTACATGCAGCGCCAAGATCTCGGTTGTAAAGTTTTGACGCTGGGGCGAATCATGTCAGTTCCGAACGTCGTGTTGCATTAATTTCAAAAAATTTACTAATTATTAGGGCAATTTACGTCATTTCGTAATACATAGTGTATGTTACGAGCGAAAACCTAACAAGACTGAAAGAAATCGCTCCTCCTACAGAAAGCAATCAGCAGCATGCTGCAGATGGAGAAAAATATTCCGAGATATCACGCTTTTGAAAAGACAATATGGCGCTGATCCTTAAACATCGAATAAACCGTCCAAACTAGAATTATATGCAGGCTTATTATTTGACACGGTGACAATTATTGCGTTGAAAATGTTAATCGGCGTTAAATAGTAATCAGCTTAAATATTAGGCCTAAGCGTTAACCTTCGCCACATGTTTGGGGGTCAAAATAACCCCCAGGGGTATATTTTCATCTGTAACTTTCTAAAATGTGGGCTTTCCTTTCTTGACTTTTCCTATAAATTCCTCCTTGTCAAAATGGTATGAGTCCGTCATACGTTGACGCTTAGTTCTGACGCTGTGACGTCAAGGTCTTAGAGTGAAATTCCTGTCCATATCATTAGTGTCCATACAATGAGGTAATCTCTGCTTCTACGCAAGGTATCTTGAAGATTAAATGTTTTAGGGGTAAATTCACTCCAGCTACTAAAATGCGTGACCTTGAGGAAGACCTTGAAATTCATCACATGATTTTTTACATGACCATACCTATCTCTGCTATTATACCTGTTAGAACAACGAAGTTTTTTGGTTCCTATGGTTACTTGGTACAAGGAACTCAACAAAATATAAACAAAACACAACTGGAATATGCTATGTTACATCTTATGTTACATCGTTTCACTTCTCATAATTTGTTTATGACTTGTTGCCAGTGTATCTAACTACATTCGGTACAGGTAAATGATTGTGTGGAATGGTTACCACAAACAAATTGACCACACGTGCTGCATCTGTGCTTCGTCTTGGTGTCATTCTTTCGATCGCACATGTGACAAGGAGTGATGACTGTGTCGTTCTGTGTTGTCGTAGGAACAGTTCCAAAGCCCGCTTTATCGGTTTTTTGGCTTACGCAGGGCGTGGCTGTCGATCCATGGAAGACCAATGCTCTCATTCTGTCCTTCTGATTAGTGTTTGCAGAATCCACCCATTCAGGATGTTGATGAAACAAATCACGGATGCGTTATGTGCAGCTATATCCAGAAGGGTGAAGAAAAGTGTCAAGGGCCATCGTCTGGTAGAACGTTTCACTGTATATAATTGTCTGCACATTTTGTCCAAAGTGTCAACTGCACCTTTAGTGCTATTGTAGGTAAGGATGACCTCTGGTTTCTTGTGACATTCGGACGAGATCACATTGTCGTGATGAGCAGTTGACAATAAGGTGACAGCCTTATTTTTCTTTGGCACGTATGACACTATTGTCATCTTACCGGAAAATCCAAACACTGATGACAACAATTCTCGTTTAGCATCTGGTAGCATTTCTCTAGGTATGCATCCTTTCGGCTTTCTCAATGTTCCGACTAGGGTCAGAGAATTATCTAACAGATGTTGAGCTAGAGTAAGATAGCATGCGTAGAAGCAGAGATACACCTGATTATGGTATGGTCACGTAAAAAAGCATGTGACCTTGAATTTCAAGGTCATAGGCAGTAGCTGCAATAAATTCCCTGACCCATAAAACATTAAAAACGAAACAAAAATTATCAAATTCCATGCCCAGGAACAGGTATACCTTGGGGGTCATTTGGACCCCCAAGCATAGAAGACGTAGTTTTTTTTCTCGCGTATGGCGAAGGTTAATCAGGTTAACGGCGATTAGGCCTAATAGACAGAACTAGCCAAGACTAATGTTAAACCAGTTATTATGTATCCAATATCGTAGATAAAATTGAGAGTAAATCTAAAAGCTTTCAATGTTGTTCTTATACAAAAGAAAATCGTTCTAGGTCTATGCAGAACATTTACAATATCTGTTAAGGTTTTTTGGAGTGGAGCACCCAGGAATGCAGCAGCCTTCGTTGGGCCAGGTGGCGAGCATCCGACCATTTAATCGAACAGAGGCCGTGCATTTTCCGGCGTTGCACCAAAGAGCCTTTCCACCGCACTGGGCGTGAGTTGTACAGTTGGATGGCGTAGGCAAGTAGCTGTAGTACCCTGGAATGTAGCTGTTACTCAGTCCGTCTATGCATTTTTTGTCCAAGAAGGGATTCATGGTAGCGTTAAACTTGTGAGCCGCAGGAACCGCTGAGTCCTTTGGATAATCCGTCTGCTTGTCCGTCACCTGGATCTGGCGACACTGCTCAAACATGTAGTCTATGAAACAGTGATGGAACCAGAAGGCCGGGTCTAGCGGAGAACAGGCAATGATCGCCATGTGACCATAGACAAAGACGTGAACGTCGCCGTGGTAGCCTTCGAACTTGTTAGAAGTGTATGGCGTCATAAGTACGGTGAAATTATAGCAGGAACCCATAATAGTGTTGAGTTTGGTTTGGTTATAGAGATAGTTGTTTCCTCCGACATCACGATATAGTCTCACCCCGGCGTCGGTGCAGTCACTAGATGCCGCTAGATTGGCAGCGAATCCTGTCGTCACGTACCCATTGCCATTACCAAAATATTCGGGTGTCCAGAGACAAGATTCAGCGCCATTTGGCAACGCATAGTCGAGAGACGAATCCCAGTAACACAAGTTGACCGAACTATTGTATTCCTGCAGCGCTCGCTCAAATCTGTCTCAAAGTAATACAGAATAATATGCATCGAAATTCAACCAGGTTTTCTATATGCTGTTGCTGTAGAAAAGCAACATCTCTGATATAGAAACACGTTAATCAGTGCACGGGTTTTCATGTAACAGATAGAAAGCAATTTGAAACCTAACAATTATTCAAAAGATTTCAACGTATCAGACAGTTTTTTTTAGCACTGTGACTCTATACATTGTGTGGACGTTATATATGTCAGAAAAGGTCGAATTCATCAAGACACTCTGAAGATTATTGACAGAATATAACTTTCTACACTAAACATGAAAAAAAAAGTTATAATATTGCTTTACAGACCCTGATATAGGCGACCTAGATAGTGCAATAGACATTATATAAAGCCTAGAAATCGGGATCGTAAAGTCAAAATTTCTGAAACGCTACCTTATAGATTAGCGCGTAGCATCAACTGTAAATTATAGGAAGCGCTGTGTCAAGTCTGTTTAGGTCTGTCTAGCTGTAGTATAGCTTGTTTTCCAGATATCAATGTCCATTGGGGAATGGGGTTCCAAGTCCGGTTTTCGGAGAGAGGATGAAGAAAAGCTGCTATGGCCGGTTTCGTTGAGTACAAGAAAGCTTGTAAGGCGGAGGATCGGATGGATTAGCAGAGGAATGTTTGGATGGATTATTAATAGAAAATAACCACAACAAAGTATTCCAATCGTTTAATTAGGCCTACCTTAGGAGATACTCTCGATGCCACCCTGGAAAGCTTGGACCGAAGTGTGCTCCTGGTGCCTCTGACGATCTATGCTGTGACAGGAAGATATTGTAGCGAGTGGTGATTGAATTAGGGGGCATAGTGTTGAAGAGCCATTGAAAAGCGCTGAACAGGAGCTGTCGTTGTGCGTCGCTCAGGGTCCGACATTCCTGTCTAATTCCAGGAGTGGCAGCAGCAGCAGCGACGAACGAATGCTGTTGTCGTGGAGTGCCCAGTTGGTTTAAATAGGCTCGATCCGCTTCTGTTAGCTTTTGGGGTCCGTGTTTCTTAGTATCGATCCAGTCATCGAACATCTTTTTATGGCACTCGGCTGAATCTTTGCACTTCTCGATAGCTTCCACTTCACACCAACACAGGCTGATCATGACGACTAAAAGCCACTGCATGGTAGCTGTGTTTTTCCTGTTTTCTTAATGAAGCAGGCCTAACAAAACATGAAAAAGAATCAAAACTACAGCAAAATCGCTCTGTTCGGAACTTGGAACAAATCAGTCGTCAGATCAGTTAGAAGAGCAATTAAGAATAAGAACTAATTGATGAATGTGCTGGACCAAGAATCTGGAACAGTAGGCCGATCCCTCCTGATATTCGCTAATTGTCCTATCTACAGCTGTTTAAACGTGAGCTTTCAACCCACATTGAACTCGGTGTGTAATACATGGTTATACAACACACTACTTACTCTTGGGGATTTATACTACCAAAACCCCTAAATCTGGGAGTGTGCACTGGTTTGTTCGTTACGCTTTGGCAATGTAGATGTAGTTGCTTTGTTTTGTTACCTTTGTTCTTTTATTTCTATTTGCTCTATGTCTATGATACTAAAGAATTTATTGATTGGTCTTTTACTTAACAAAGTTGGCCGTAATGCATCTTTCCAACTCAATTCTCTCAGGTGGCCCTGGCTAGCGGGACCTTCGGCCCCTTTTGGGTCTCCTGTGTAGACCAACAAAACTTGTAAAAAAAACTGATTTATTACGATATGTTTTGAGTTGGTAACCAAATAAACATGTTATGTTATGATTCCAGATGTGATTCGAGTCTCTTGTAAATTCTATAAATCCCAAGGGTTCATAATATGAACCCTTGGGATTTATAGAATTTACAAGAGAATTCTCGGTTGCAGTATCGCAACTACTTTATCAGTTTTAAATCTAAATTGTTCATCCATAACTGTTTTGCGCATTTTCTTTGACTCCAAAGTTCGACACAAATCAACTTCGGTTTTTTAATCGACACGTTTCTTTGATGTCAATAAACGAACGAAAAGAACATTCACCGGTGGACCGAATGTACGCGTTCAGGAGAGAGAGAATAGTGCTGAGTGACTCAACGGAATTGGACAATAACCGCAAACCGATTATTTGAGAAATATTGATTGTAAGAAAATTTTTATATTACATTTTTATTTTAGACTTTTAATCCAGAGAATTTTAACGCGTTATTTTGCGTTAAAATAATTAATCGCACATTTTTTAACGCGTTAATCGCGGGCGTTAACGGCGATTAACGCGCAGCCCTAGTTCATATAGACTATAAATCGGTAAAACAAAACAAAAGCATTTTTTGAAGACACGACTTAACCATCCAACAAAGGTTGTTTCCTTCATCTTTGAGAGATTTTACTGTTACGATCTGGTAATTTAAGCACCTATAAAGTTTGTTTAACATACTAACACGCCTACACTAAATTAACAAATGACGAATGTCAGAATTGTTATTTGAAACTTTAACTAAACTTTTTGCTTGGTATTAATAGATCAGCAAAAGAGCGTGAAACAGTGACTCTACAATCGCTGTTTCGTCTAAAGAAGAAGAACAGAAATCGAGTTGTACGCTTCTTTAAAACCTCTGTTTATTACTTTGATCAATTTCCTCTAATTAACGATCGATTTCTGTTTTTAATTGTGTCTTTTATCAAAGCGACTTTGTTACTGATGTGACTTATTTAGAGACTTTGCATCAATTTTCTACAGAAGTTATAATTGAAACTTGATCTTATTGAAACGGAAAATAAGCTGCTACTCCAAGTTGAAGTACTAGTCGTGGTCACAAACGACAATACCCGGGGTGAACATTGGCCAACGCTTCTGGTGCATAGTACTTTGAGTGTAAAGGTTAAATAAAGAGGAAACCCATAGTCTTAATAGTCCTGTGACGGTCTTTCCTTGTCTTCGCCATTGCGTCTCCCTCCTCAACGTCTCTCCTCGTCGTCGTCATCTCATTCATCTTCGTTTCCTCGTCATCGTCGTCTCCCTCTTCCTCTCGCGGCAGCGAGTCATCCTTTATCGCTGCAGCACGTCATATTTCAGCGCGTCCTTCCTCCTTGCCAGTGCGTCATGCGAAGCTTTACGGCAGCAGCATTCAGAGAGAAAGAGAGAGACAGACAGACAGAGACAGACAGACAGACAGAGACAGACAGACAGAGACAGACAGAGACAGACAGAGACAGACAGACAGACAGACAGAGAGAGAGGGAGAGAAGGAGGGAGGGAGGGAGGGACATACAGACAGACAGAGACAGAGAGAGACAGGGAGAGACAGAGCCTGACAGCGAGAGGCAGGGAGTTAGAGACATGCATACAGACAGACAGACAGACAGACAGACAGACAGACAGACAGATAGAGAGAGACAGAGACAGAGGGATGGATTTAGAGACAGATATACAGACAGAGACAAAGAGACAGAGAGAGACAGAGTTCAGTATTACGAATTCAATTCAGAGTACACTATTCAGTGGATTTTGTGTCTAGTTTGCGATCGGTTACTTTTGTGGGCATACTTTGCGATTATACGAAGTGGACTTTGCGTTATACGGTTAACTTTGAATACGAGGTGGCTTTCTTAGTTGTAGTTTGAATTCGTATTGTGGAAACCGAAAACGGAATCTTAAAGACTTACGGATTGCAACTTTGTAAATAATAAGAGTTTCAATCTCTTGCAGACAGCAGAGTCGTTCCCAACGGACATTTGATTATCGTTAGATATCGGGTAGGGTGGTCGAGTAAATGTCTCTAATGTAAAATTTTCAGCTTAAGTTCTTTTCTTTCTCAAACGCTGCATTTCATGCCAATTGGTCTAAAAGTGATGTAGCCAAAAAACTATCGGGATCGAACACTATCTAGAACTAGCACAACGTCTTTGAAATTTTGATTTTTAGAAATAGGCTAATTGTTGTCATTTCGAGTATAAGTATTTGATTCGCATTTTTGGACCTATGTTTAGTTTTCAACAGAATGGCTGGATGATTTTTTACTTAAGCACAACCAAAAAATTATATTTATACAATGTTTATGTTCTCGTTGATTGATTGTTTATTATTTATTTTTATTGGCATTTTAGTGGTTTTGATCCGTGAGTTCCTGAGACTGATAACCTCATGTCTATCCAAGCAAGCATACAAAATGTTAACTTTAGCTTAAATCTTCAATGCACGACAGTACACACTAAGCACAGTGTCACATATATTATGTAATATATAATACTATGTAGTATTGTAGTACATTATACAATTCTATATTATACTAGCACAAAGTTTCCATATAAAAGGTTTGTGTTCTGAACTACAATCTCCTTTTAGTTCCAGTTGTGACTATGGGCCTACTGCTCTTCCTTCCTCTTGCATCAGCTATTTAACATGTGCTTATCTTAACCACTTGAACATGCTGTATTGTTCATTGGTAAAATTGTAATCAACACCTTACATAATAGGAAGACCAGGGCAAGACAGGCCATTTTTAGAACACATTTTTTAGTTTCAAAAATATATAACAGAATTTCACAATTTTTCATAGGCACGTTGGAAACTCATAAAGCTAAAAGAAATACCTTGAAAATTGACTATAATTTTTATATGATAAAATATTTTTGCAAAACACGCCAAAACACAAAGTGAAAATGCCACTCTTACCCATAGACTTTGGGCAAAAGTGGCATCTAGCCTACTGCCGCTCATGCCAAAGTGGTTGGACAAGTTTGACACGAAGGCATTGCTAATGGTAATTGAGTTATCTGAATTATTTGTTTGACATTTGACAACAGTAACGAGAAAATGAATTAAAACTATCAATTGTAATATTACGAAAGAAAAATTGATAGTTAACGACAGTAATTACATTTAAATTGCTTGTCGCGGGGCTCAATAGGGGCGCAGCTTTCATGGCACCAGTACTTGAATGTTAAGCAGTGAATCCACGTTTCTTCGTGTTGGTCGCTGTACCAAGATCTCTCCAGCAAGAACAGTGGAAGCTGGTGTCACTCTCCACTTTATGGCATTCTTCTGTTGTTGGTTCTGTTTCTTCTGCTTGTTGTTCCTCTGCTTCTGTTTCTTCTGCTGCTGGTTCTGCTTCTGATTTGTCTGCTTCTGGTTTTTCTGCTTCTAGTGGTTCTGCTGCTGGTTCTGCTTCTGGTTCTTTCGCTACTAGAACCTATGCCTCGGGTTCTTATGCTTCTGCTGGTTAGTTTGCTTTTCTGCTAGTCCTAAATATTAATATTTTTCATACAACTTTGTGTGTGATTTTCTGAAGGGAATGGCTCCAAATGGAACCTTGGAAAACAGTAGTTTCATACTTCTATTTTTAAGGACCACCCTAATATCGGGGTGGCCGTCGTGAAAAAATAGTCAACCCCTTAAAGTTGCAGTCAATTCAATTCAATTCAATTCACAATTCAATTCACAAGCTTTATTGATCACAAACGTTGCAGTCCAGTCAGTCTTTGCCGACGGATCTAGGGTAATAACATCTGGGCAATAACCCCCGCCCAATAAAACACAGCAGCCAATAACACACGAGGGTTTTGATTTGGAGTTTGTTTCCTCGCTTATTGGCTAAGAGGGTTATTGGTCTGATAGCCTACCCTTACCGACAGTTTGAGGAACCGAACCGTGTGTTAAGGGAAATGGTCCCGTGAAGAAATGTTGCACTTGGTGTAACAACGGTGATTAAGAAATGGAACAACATTCCCTCAGATATGCTGGTGCTGGAATTCTGCGTTTGCTTTGCTCCTCGGTTGAAAGATTGTTCAAGCTCAGAAATCACGCTTTCCATAGGAACTTCTGCAGAGCCGTCTCAGCAAGTGCTGCTATTACGCCGCTTGACAAATTGTTCTCCATTCACCCGTGGAGCTCTGTTAGTCCCTCGCTGTCGAATTTACGTCAAGACGACTGCACCGTGCACTCTCGTTCGTTGGTTCCTCCCTTTGGAATGACCTTCCCGTTGACATTCGAACTGTTCCTTTATACTCTGCTGAAGTTACTTTTCTAGCTATGTCTAAACAAAACTGTTTAGATCGCTTCGACAGCCATGTTCAAAGCGCCTACATATATTATAGGCCTATATCTTTATACTTACTTTTTTTATAGTAAAGTGAATAGGACGTATTTGACAACAATCCTGGTTGAATTCTGCAATGTTGATGAACTGGTAAATACGAAGAAAACTTTATATGAATTTGCTGAAACTTTGAATGTCGAGAATCTGCCGAAATTTACGGAACGCAAACTGCGTGCAAATGTCGATGACGTCCTTACGTTGCACACGCTTCTCAACGTTAACTTAAGCTAAACTTCCTCAATATGCCGCTGTAAACCTTCTGCGTTTGCCGTCAAAAGTTGTGTCCGAACTGCGGGACCAAGTCGTCACAAAGGCCAAAGGGATGGACGACAACCGAAACGATGAGGACTGTATGGCCCTCAACAGACCACCTTTTGACCCACGCACAACCGCAATACCACTATGTAGGCTACACCTAGGAACGCAATATCCCCACGCCAACAAATTCGGAGAACAATTTCGGTATCGCTTCCCGACGGAATCGGTGCGACCGTTGGACACCATTTAGCCAACCAGGGTTCGAGGGCTATCCGAGCGGCCTCTCTGGCTTTTGCTCCAGGTCACTCTCGGAGAACTGCAGCGTACATCTTCGCCGTTGCCAGACGTCGCAAGCGGCAGATACAGGGTACTGCTAAAGCCGTCACTCGAATCCTGACGTGCTTCATGGAACGCCTAGATCAAGTGACTATAGTCTATATATAGAAGCCGATCGCAAGAACTACCTCGCTGACGTGGAATCAGAGATGCAGAATGCAAGAAATTGGAGCCCAAAGGAGGGAGTATTTTCAAAACAGCAGTTTTCCAGGTCTAATGCAAGGAACAATTTCGCTCCCTGTTCTACGACGAATCCACTTGGTCAGACGCGCACTGAACTCAGGTGGATGACTACTCTCCGCTCTCTGCAACGACTCAAGAACAGTGATTGACACCAATAGCTTACATCTCCTAAGCACGGTACAACCAAAATTCGCTGGTTTTACATTTCTGCGATGAATAAAAAGTTAGACTCGTAACTCAGCTATTCAATATAGGCTGTTCCATAAACTTTATGTGCGTAAGAATTCATTGCTAAGATCTGGTAAGTTACTCACCCAGAAAGGTTGTTTAGCATGCTAACATGTCTTTTCCAAATCAACAAAATGATGAATGTCAGAATTATTATTTTGAACTTAATACTAACCTTTTTGCTTAATATAATTAAATACCCAACAAATCGCTGAGCGTGAAACAGTGACTTTGCAATCGCTGTTTCGAATGAAGAAGAAGAAGAAGAACAGAAATCGAGTTATACGTTTTTGGAAAAACTTGTATTAATTACTTTGATCAATTCCCTCTAATTAAACACTCGATTTCTTGCGTTGTTAATAGCGTCATTTATCAAAGCGTGTTCATTAATTGTAATAATGACCTATTTACAGACTTTCTTCATGTGGAGGCGTTGGTTTCCTATGGCGTAAAATCTTCTCCATGTTTAGGTCTATTCGTGTGGTGATGATAATGATAGATACCTCTGCATTTCGATCGATAGAATTAATTGAACTTCACGTTCCATTGCAGTCCAGTAACTCTGAATACATTGTTGAACTATACATCTATCTGGCTACGTTAAAGATGTTATTTTCGTGGGTGATATGAATTTTGCGTGTACAGCCGACAATTATAGCAAGTCGGCAGAAATGTTGATCCGCAAGCCAAGGTCAAAACTGGAAACACTGAGTGTCACAACAAGGCAACCCAGGTCACAAGCATGGTTATACTGGGAGTAATTATCACCAATACACTCAGTTTTACGACCAATTTCAAAATCATTATGCTGTCAGGCTTGATGGTCACTCTACAACGAACCAGAAAGAGCGTGAGGGGATGGAGGCGGTCTTGCGACGCCTAATCAGAGGTCAGTGTCTCACCTCAGACACTCTAACCATAGAGCAGCAAAGCTGTGTCGCGGACTATCGCCTATTCACAGCAGTTAGGAGAAACCAAGGAAATGTCCTACCCCCCCCTTCCATAAAACATACCGGACATGACCTGCGCCCTAGCGCTCATTATCGGGAAAAACTCTCAGCTGACTGTCTCACCAGATAAACCTACCTAATTAGGATGATTTTAAAAATATAACTACCTAACCATTCGGATTAGACTAATTAAACACCGCATAAATAAGATAGCATAGAACTCTCAAGAGAAATCCTGAAATCGAGGAAACAATCTTTAACTCCTTAGGCTACTTACTTAGGCACTTAAGGCGCAAGAAGTAGCATAGGCCTATAAACATTTCTGTAAGCCAAACTGCGGCATGCAATTAGTCCACAAATATAAAAAAATATTCTATTCTATGCTGGTTTTCTGCAGTGTAAGAATGCTCTTGATGTATTTTCGATTGCACGTTCTGATGAATTTGTCGTGACCACACGCAACTACTTGTGTAATGATGGCTGTAAGATTTATTGATCATAAATTATTTGCCCTAAGGACAACCGTCGTGAATTTTGTCATAAGAGCAGTTCTGTATTTATAGCTTCTTTTGTCATTAAAAAATCTTTTGACAGTGTTGTATATAGCGAACAATTTGACTCATTGTCACAGGCGGGTATACTACCATCCACTATGGTTTCTATCTTAGGTATACTAAATTGCTGGCTGAAGTTCGCTTCGGCAATTGCTTTACGCACTGCCTCTCAATGACAGAGCTGGTGTCAGACAGAGGAGTGTTCTATCGCCCTTCCCTCTCTCTTTAACATAGCCTATCCATAAATTTGTTTTTTGTGCAACTGCGTCAACTTGATGTGGGATGTCACATCAATTCGCTATTTATTGGCTGCCTGTTCTACATGTTCATTCATTCATTCATTTCAGGAATTTATATAGCGCCTCTTCAAGAAGCCTACTCAGAGGCGCTCCCAGTCCAACCACGGTGATACAAGTAAGTCTTAATGAGCCTGTAGAACGTAGATGAATTATCCCTATAGGTGACAGACGTATCTGCAACGGGAGACCATTCCAGATATAAGGACCTACTACTGAGAAAGCACGACGCTGTCAGGTTGAGGTTCTAGCACGAGGGACCAAAAGCTCTCCGCTAGAAGTAGAGCGAGGGGCTCTGCGAGCCAGCACATCAGATACAGGACAACAGAGCTCACGTAGATAGGTCGGAGCGTAGCCAAGGAGGCAGCGCCAAACCAGCGCAGCGATTCTGTACTCGACGCGCTGCGAGACAGGGATCCAGCGTAGGGTGCCATGCACGTAAGCCGAAACAGAGGCAAATATATGGATTTCCCCAATTAGCCGGAATAATGTCGGATATAAAATCTGCTAAACTCGCAATTGAGGAGCACATTTCCAAAACTCACTCAGTCCACCGAGACTTTTGTTGACAAAAACGTGGAAAACGAGTTTTAATAGTTTTCAAGCCTGTGTTCAATCCTTACTATTATCTGTCGGTTTCTCTTGTTAGTACACGGTGATTCAATAAAAAGTAAGCCAAACTTTATAAGCAAGTATTACAACTTGAACTATATTTTATTAATAATATTTTCAAAATAAAAATATGCACAGACTTACTTTTTTATTTTAATAACTTCCGGTTTATATTTTCTACTCAAAAAAGCAGACGATAATACGATAGAAAACATAAACAAGAAACTAGCAATTTCCGAAAAAAATGCCTTTAGTAAGAAGATTTACACATGATAAAAGGTTTGAGGGAATCTAAGAATTACAGCAACCGTCAATTTCTACGAGAGTTTTCAGAAAAACATTGGACCAGAAGCGGATTAGATAAATTGCTTCGAAAAATTAGCGTTACAGGGTCAGTCAACCGCGTCATTGGTAGTAGCGGACGAAGGTCAGCGCGCACTGAAGAAAACGTTGCCCTTGTCGACGATGCTGTTGCCCAGTGGCGCCAGCGCCTCCAGGCTTCCGTGCAAGCAGAAGGACATTTTGAATATCTTTTTTTATTAAACAATCAAACCATACTACTGAGAGTTTCTTCACAAAATTATTAACCACTGTTTTCATGTTAGAAGTACTTATATGAAATACAAAGTTTGGCTTACTTTTCATTGAATCACGGTGTATATGTCAAGTGTACCTACAAGCTACCCAAACAATGCAGAAAATTCAACTCACAACCAATTTATTAGTCTTTAATAAGGCTTTTTTGTATACATTATTAGGCGAAAAGTCTGTCTTTCCAGTTCTTCGGTATAAGGTTTTCCACCTGCAATTTCATATTTTGAGTGAGTTTTGGTACCGTTTGATAATGTATATTATAGACTTGCATATAAGGAATAAAATGGCAGTGATAACTAAAAAATAAAAAAAAATGGACTGAGTGAGTTTTGGAAAAGTGCTCCTCAATTACTGCCATGATTCTAGGATACGTCTGGATTCCTTGGGTGCATGCGTGTCTGTTTCTAATGCTTTTTCTCTGCAGTTCAATCCTTCCAAGTCTTATTGCTTTGCAGTAGGTAAATCGGCTAAACTCTCATTATTGTTATTATGCCCCTCTGTTAATGGACTGCAAAAGATGCTTGACCAATGCATACATGTATGTTTCTAATGCTTATTCTCTGCAGTTCAATCCTTCCAAGTCTTTTTGCATTGCTTTAGTTAAACTCTCAATTCAATCAATCAATCAATTTATATAGCGCCTCTTCAAGGGTTCTACTCAGAGGCGCTCAATTACTCCCATGACTCTAGGAGACAACGATTCCTTGAGCGCAATCAATAAAATATCTGGGTGTGGTGATTAACCATGGTAAATCGTTTAGTTTTAGCACTGAACCGGTGAGACGGTGAGTCTTTCTTCTCCGCCTGTAATTGTCTCAATTCACGTGCCAAAGATCTTAACGAGCTGGTTAACGAGCTTTCGTGCAAGCTATCCTTGCACGAAAGCTACTGCTTGTCAGTATTAACTTACGCCTCAGCCATGGTTAAATGGTTAAATACACGGTGAGGCAGAAAATGAACTACACGCATGTTGGAACTCAGTTTATAGAAAGTTATTTGGTTTTAATAAATGGGAATCTGTAAAAGGCCTCATCTCTCATGGTAGATTACACTTGCATCACATTATTAGAAAGCGTCTCATGCTGTTCTTTTGGCGAATAGCTCATTCTACTTCTAATTTCTTCCAGGATATTTTATCGTGCTACCCACAGTCTCGAGACTGTGTCTCGGTCTCGGGTTAGGTTTTTGATGTCTCGGTCTAGGAACCTATTGTCTCGGTCTCGCGGTAATTTCTTGGCTTTTTGGAAACTGTCTTAAAGCAAAAGTCTTGTTCTCTTGCAGAAACGGCCTCCATAGTTCTCGTGCAAACTGTCTTTTGTTCTGAACTTCTTGCGCTATTATTGTCCTCTGCATATTATGTGATAACTAGTACGTCGGAAGTGCTAAATACAAGGGCAGTTTAGAAAAGCGGTCTTTCTGGTTAACACTAACTTAACATACACTGAAAAGAGGAATATCTACTTTATTGAAATTTTCTATCATTGGAAAAATCATAAAATGGCTCACAAAGAACTTGAAATAAACAAGTTTCCATTCACGCAATCTGAAGCCATGAACATACAAAAGGAATGGCATGCCGTTTGCCGTTGGTGTAAAACCACCATAAGCGAAACGATTGGAACAACATCTAGTTTCTCAAAGTGAGTAATGTCGTAGCTTTATCGAATATTGTTGGTTTAAATTTTAAAATCGTTAAGAAGATTTCAGAATGCTTGAAATTTTTAAGTTTTTATACTCTTCCGGTGATCGGCTTACTTCAGTGACTTGTCGATGGTAGTAGACTTGAACATTTGAGAGAAAAAAATGTTTTCAGGATTTCGATCCATTTTGCATTTCCATCAATTTCTAAAATATGCGGTTAGCACTGTCTTGAACCTTGTGTTTTGGTCTAGGTTTCGGTCGCCACTGTCTCGATCTTGGTCTCGCATACAACTTTGGTGCTACTTTAGTGAGAATATTCTATTGTGATACCGAACTCGTCGTCATCTTGAATAGCAATTAACACTTACGAACATTTTCGCAGTTTGTGCGTTTGACTTTATGTTTATAGTCTTCTGCATTGCGCAGGTAGGCCCTATGTTATCATACTGCTATGACGTTTAATTTGTTTCTTTCAGCCGTCGGACGTAATCAAGTGTTCATAATAATAATAATAATAATAATAATAATAATAATAATAATAATAATAATAATAATAATAATAATAATAATAATAATAATAATAATAATAATAATAATAATAATAATAATAATAATAATATAATAATAATAATAATAATAATAATAATAATAATAATAATCTTTTCTTTATTGAAGCGCCTGACAAACGCACTGCGCTGTACATTTACATGTTATGCAATTGAAATCTTAACTACTAACAGAACAGACAGCCTGCAATACACGGCGCTAATAGCAGCCTACAAAGCATGTCCGCCCTACGAGACTCGAATTCGGTACCTCTCGCTCTCTATCCAATGCGCTATCGGACCCCCGATATATCGATATATACGCGTCATATGGGGTATCTTAGTTAATTCCAAATCTGATTGTATACTTTTTGGCGCTACTGTGCCATATATAACGACGGTGGCCCTGATCAGTATAAAAGTTCTGTATACTACAAAACAGGGTGCGTGAACCCGACTAAATGAAATGCCATCGACTTACAGACGAGACTTAGGCTACGCTTGATCTAGACTATTTATAAACTCCATTAAAGTCGTGAAAGCAGAAAGATGTCAATGACATTCATACAATAATATTTAAGCGGACGTATTAACAACCTACACTCAATTATGAACGTATGAACATATTAATGCGTGCTAACATATTGAAATATATCAGAGCATAAAATACGAATTGAACGCTGTGAACAAATGTTTTGCATATATAATGAGCACAGGTGTTCTTTAGGTTGATATATATATAATGTGTATCGATTGTTAAGCGTTTTAGTCTTAGGCCTTAGTTGCGCTGTCGGCTCGTGGGCGCTTGGCCTAAAGTAGCCTAAACATTGGCTGACGGTAGATTGTTTTACACGTGCAGTTAGCGCGCCAAACTTAGAAACTGCTTTTAAGGCAAGAGTGTAGTTTGTTGTTATTAAACTGTGTTTGAAGAAAGAAAGAAACATTCAAAGAACTGTGTCAATTTAATTCTTAAACAGTTAGAAGACGTTGAGCAATTTATATGTAGAGATAAGGAAAGTTCTTGAGGTAGGTCACAACTAAGAAAGAAAAGAGTTGGTGACATATTTGGTGGCAGCAGCGGTGGGATTCGAAACAACGTCTGGGATTCGAAACAACGTCTGGGATTCGAAACAACGTCTGGGATTCGAAACAACGTCTGGGATTCGAAACAACGTCTGGGATTCGAAACAACGTCGACTGGTGAATACGCATTCAAATCATTGGTAAATTGACGACAACGAAAGCCTCAACGACAAAGGTATAAAAGTTGGTTGTTATCAAACAAAGAACAATCCCCAATACTTCAAACACAAAAGAAAACTCGTGTTTTCCAGAAAGGACAGCACTGAAGTAAAGAAGTAAGATGGAGAAATTAAGTGTCAAAAAACAAGCAGAACTGAAGAAGATGTCTTCTGAAAGATTAAAACAGCGCTTGTTAAAGGCTGGTTTTGAAGAAAAGCAACTGGAAGATATGTCACGTGAAGACATGCTAGAAGCGCTAGCTGAAGTCTGGCTTAAAGAAGAAGCAGAAGAAGAAGGTGCTGTCGGCGGTGCTGTGGAAAAGGTTATTGAAAAACCGCCTGGACTTATGTCTATGGAGATGATGATGCAGTGGATGATGATGAAAGAAGAAAGAGAGGAGAAACGGAGACAAGAAGAGAAAGAGAAAGAGGAGAAACGAAGACAAGACGAGAAAGAAAGAGAGGAGAAACGAAGACAAGAAGAGAAAGAAATGCGACAGGAAGAATTACGTCTTCAGAGAGAGAAAGAAGAGAAGGCAGAACGTCTTCAGAGAGAGAAAGAAGAGAAAGCAGAGAATACAAGACAGGAAGAATTACGTCTTCAGAGAGAGAAAGAAGAGAAAGCAGAGAATACAAGACAGGAAGAATTACGTCTTCAGAGAGAGAAAGAAGAGAAAGCAGAGCAAGTTCGTGTGGCAGAACTTGAGTTGCAAAAGCAGCAATTTGAGATTCAATTAGAGCAATTGAAAAGAGATCGAGAAGATGCTGAAAGGAGAAGATTAGAGCAGATGATTGAATTTGAAAGGGCGCGGAAAAGTGACGAAGAGATACGTCAGCAACAGATTGAAGAGAAGAGACTACGTGAAGAAGAAAAGGAAAAAGTGCGAATTTCAGAGTTGGAGCGAGCAGAAGAGGTTAGACAAGAAGAACTGAAATTACAGAAAGAAAGCATGGAGAAGGCGGAAGAGGAAAGACAAGAACGTTTAAAGTTGGAAAAAACAAAAATAGCATTAAAAGAAGCACAACTCAAAGAGGAGAAACAAAATAGAGAAGCACAAGAACAAAGAAGGCAAGAAGAACGAGAAGAACAGAAAAGGAAACAGGAAGAAAGTGAAACGATGGTTTCGAAAATAAAGAAAATTGGTGATGCCATGAAACACGTGTTACCTAAAATGCCAAACGATATGATGGAGGTGCCATTATATTTCGAAACGGTTGAGAATGCGTTTCGTAGTTTCAACGTGCAAGAACAATTCTGGGTGAAGTTACTATTGCCATTGATGACTCCGAAAGCTAGAACTGTGCTAAACAGATTGTCATTCGCTGATTTAGATGATTATGAGATCGTGAAACAGCACTTGTTAAAAGAATTCAAGTTGACACCGAGAGAGTACAGATCGAAGTTTATTGATGCGAAGAAGACAGCTGAAGAAACGTATACAATGTTTACAGCTAGGCTGAAGAACTTGCTGAACTATTATGTGAAAAGTCGCAAAGTGGATAAGAATTTTGAGAAGCTGTTTGATTTATTAGTGGCGGATAAGTTGAAAGAATCACTACCACCAGGTCCACTACAGTTTGTATTGTCGAAGGAAGGAACTGATTGTTACGAAGCTAGTGTTGTGGCAGACCTAGCGGACATTCATGTGAATAATAGAATTGGTTTGGCAATTCCGAATAAGACAAGTTTTGGTTTTGTACCCAATGTAAAAAGAAATCAACAGTTCACTCCAAATTTTGGTTTTCATTGGAAGAGCAATCAAGAAACAGGAAATCAGTTCAGAGGTGCAGAAGTGAAACCAAATTCTCCGGTTGTTCACGAGAATAGAGAGTCGATGATGACCAGACAACGTCAGGTATATAACAAATCACCACCAAGGTTTGTCGCAAGAGAAGGCAATGCATCGTTTACTCCATATAAGAGAAAAGAAAGCATCGAACAACGAGGTGCAGTGGTGAAACGTTGTCATAACTGCGGATCAGACAGGCATTTGATGAAATTCTGTCCAGTTCCTGTTACAACCTCAAATTATGGTGGAAAACAAGAACATTCGAGGGTGAATCGAATTCAAGTGGTTGATAATTCTGAAAGTCAAGCCACAGAACATCAGAACAATGAAACTGAAGTAAAGTCAGTGATGAAATGTCACCTTTCACCTGATATTCAGAAAGAAATTCTATTGCACAATGGAATGCAGAAAGAAATGGTTGGAAGAGATGAAAGTACAGCATTGAAGAAAGTGTTATTACAGTACGTCGAGGTAGAAATTCGTGGAACAGCAGGAAAAGAACCAGTGAAAGTAAAAGCACTGATTGATTCTGGAGCAGAGGTTCCGGTGATTAGTGAAGAATTACTGGAAGGCATGAAGGTGGAGCAGATTGGAAAAGTGAACTTACAATGCGTGGCAGGAGATGCCATTCCTGCAAAGTTGGTGAAAGTTGATGTAAGGCTGTGTTGTAACGATGTGGAAGAAGAGGTAATTCCGCATAAAGTCAAATGTTCACTTACACCTTATGTGACATTGATGTGTGCTAGTATTGCAAAAATGGGAAGCACAGAAAGATTCTTGTTGCATCCAGAAATCATTGCAGAACTTAAAGCCGTGCCACAAGTGAAAATGATACAAGGAGATGTGCAAGCGAATGTAACGACGAGATTGCAGAGTCAGCGAAAGAAAGTGGTAGAAGTCGAAGAGGAAAGTGAAACTGAAAGTTCAAGTGAAGAGGAAAACGAAAGTGATGATCAACAAAGTTTAATGCAAGACGGTATAACAGCAGAGATGAGTGAACAAGAGATGGCTGCATGCAAGAATGGTAATCTAAATGAAACGAAAGAGGATAATGATTGTGATGTGGCGATAGGAGATTTGTTTGAAGAAAATGAGAAAGACGAAGAACAACAGATGCAGATTGCAGACGCAAAGAAATTCGAAGAACAGCAGAGACAAGATGAATCATTGAAAGCATGGTGGACGTTAGCACCAGATAAAGAATCTGAATTCTGCGTGGTAAATGGCTTACTGTACAAAAGATATCGAATATTAGAGCAAACGATATATCAATTGGTGTTACCAAAAGAGCGACGAATGAAAGTGATGGAGTTGGCTCACGAATCAGTATTTGGAGGACATCTTGGAGAAGAGAAAACTAGAGAACGAATAAAGTTGTCTTTTACGTGGCCAAAGATGAGAAGAGATATAGTGAAATTTTGCAAATCATGTGAGAAATGTCAGTTAAAGGCAAGAAGTTTGGTGATGGACAGGGTTCCTATCACTCCAATTCCAAGAGAAGATGTAGCCTTTAGAAGAATTACAATGGATTGTGTAGGACCAATCGAGCCAGCATCTGCTGCAGGTCACAAGTACTGTTTATGTATTGTCGATTCTTGCACCAGATGGCCTACAGTGTTTCTGTTGAAATCATTAACTGCAAAAGCTGTATGTGATGCTTTGATGGAGTTGTTCATGAACGTTGGTGTACCTTCAGTGATCACAAGTGACCAAGGAACAAATTTTACTGCGAGTCTGACAAGAGAATTTCTGAATTTAATGGGTTGTAGTCCAAGATTTGACACGCCAGGTCATCCAGAGGCAGCTGGACTAGTAGAAAGATGGAACCAAACATTCAAGAAAATGATCCATCATGTAATTGTTGACAATCCAAGGCAATGGCACAAAGTAATTCCGTTTACAGTGTGGGCATTACGAGAAGTACCGAATGCAACTACTGGAATTGCTCCTTATATGTTGGTGTATGGAAAGATTCCGCGTGGACCATTGGCAATTTTAAAAGAAAGTTGGACAAGAGAAATTAATTTACCACCTCATATTGGAATCCAACCAGAAAAGTACTTGAAAGACATGAAAGCAAATATGGAAAAAGCATTACTGTTTGCAGAATCATATTCACGAGAGAAGCAATTACAGTATACGAATCAATACAACAAAAGAGCGAAACATAAAGAATTTGAACCGGGTGAAAAAGTCATTGTGTTATATCCGACTTCAACGAATAAACTGATTTCACGATGGCATGGTCCATGTACTGTCATACAACGAAGATCAAAGTACTCTTATTTGATTGACATGGGTGACGATTGTCGAAAGATAATTCACGCAAATAAAATCAGAAAGTACATTACAAGAGCAATGAGTTGTGGATTAATCGTTGAAGAAGATGAAGACTTTGGTTCAGTGGTTGAGTTGTTGACGAAGAATGACTTGCAAGATGAAAAGAATTCACTGAATCTTGATCCTGATCAGATTAACCATTTAACATTGACTCAACAAAAACAATTGCTGGAAGTACTAAACAAATATTCTGATCGATTTTCTGAAAAGCCTGGACTATGTACATTGGTTGAACATGAAATTGAACTGAAACCGGAATTTCGTGAAAAAGAATTTATGGCTTACCGTATTCCACTCATCTATCGAGCAGAAGTTGAACGACAAATTAAAGAAATGCTTCAAGCCAACATTATAAAACCATCTTCGAGCAGAATGGCAAGTCCGTTGGTAATTGTTAAAAAGAAAGACGGTTCTCTAAGACTTGCCTGCGACTACAGATACATTAACTCGTTCACTGTGGATTGTAAATATCCGATGCCGATTGTGAAAGATGTTTTGCACAAAGTTGGAAAATCAAATGTGATCTCAATTTTTGATTGTCGAAGTGCTTACTGGACTTGTCCTGTTAAGCAAACTGATCAATGGAAAACTGCTTTTGTTACTCACAATGGACTGTACGAGTTTACTCGTGTTCCTTTTGGAATGATCAACTCAGGAAGAACATTTGTTAAAGCAATTAACATGGTTTTACAGCCTATAAATGAATTTGCTGAGCCCTATGTAGATGACATTGCTGTGCATTCAGATGATTGGAAGATTCATTTACAGCATTTAGATGCATATTTAATGCAAATGAGACTGCATAACATTACTCTGAACTTAAAGAAATGTATCTTTGGTAAGAGTGAGGTAAAGTTCATCGGTCATGTGGTTGGTTCTGGAACGATTCAAATGAATCCAGATAGAATTGAAAGTTTAATTAATTTGAAAACCCCAGAAACGAAGAAACAAGTTAAGCAGTTGCTTGGATTTTTTGGTTACTATAGACAGTTTATCAAAGATTTTGCACAGATTGCGAAGCCTCTATCTGATTTGACAAGCAAACATGTTCCAGATAAGATTGATTGGACTGATAGACATCAACAGGCATTTAATTTACTTAAAGATGCTGTACGCTCTAAAGTTGTTTTATATGTTTTTGATGTTGGAAAACCTTTTAATTTGTACTGTGATAGCAGTGATTTTGCAGTAGGAGCTGTTTTAACACAGCTGGATGATAAGGGAATAGAACGCCCTGTATCATTTATAAGTCAGAAATTGACTGACACCCAGAAGAGATGGGCAACTGTAGAGAAAGAAGCCTATGCTATTGTTTGGGCTCTAAATAAGTTGAAAGAGATAATAATTGGATCTAAAGTTCACATCTTTACCGATCACAATCCTTTAACTTATCTGACTGAATCTATGTCTAAGTCTGCTAAACTGGTGCGTTGGGCTTTAGCACTGCAAACTTTTGATGTAGAAGTTAATTATAAGAAAGGACGATTAAATGTTGTAGCAGATTGTTTATCTAGATTATAAGATTGTTCATTTACTGTATTGTATAGTATTAAGTTTATTGCATAATTTAGTACATGATGATTTCGCAAATTTTTAAATTTAATTTGCTCAATCCAAAGAAAGGGAAGGAGGTAATGTGAACAAATGTTTTGCATATATAATGAGCACAGGTGTTCTTTAGGTTGATATATATATAATGTGTATCGATTGTTAAGCGTTTTAGTCTTAGGCCTTAGTTGCGCTGTCGGCTCGTGGGCGCTTGGCCTAAAGTAGCCTAAACATTGGCTGACGGTAGATTGTTTTACACGTGCAGTTAGCGCGCCAAACTTAGAAACTGCTGATGACAGTGAATTTGAACAATACAGTGTAGTACAGTTGTTTTAAGGCAAGAGTGTAGTTTGTCCACGTCCAGCATAGAAGTTTTGCAGGAATAAGTTGCCTAACAGCCTGCGACAGTGACTCCTCGACCTTCCGAAGAAAATTTTGCTGATCATGTTTTCATTGCGTACGATTGACGTCATTCCGATTCGAAGCTCGTCATGCGATTATGATCAGTTTATATACCTTCACTCGCCTAGAAAGACCTATGACATTCGAATTAAACGGACCCGCGACTTTTTGCACCTCTCCTTTTGTTTGCCAATAACAGGCTCACCTACCGCAGCGTCTGCAGATGGGTACCCAACTGGAGCGCTAGACGAATTTGAATAACGTTTTGAATAACGCTTGCATTGTGTAGCTTAAAATTTGAATGTATCCACGCGTGTCTGTACTGCTACCCTAGAGCCCTGTCTATCTATCTATATCTCGCTGTTTCTTTCTTTAAATGTATCTTTCTCTCGCTATATCTCTTACTATCACTCTATCTTTGCACTTGTATGCTTATGTACATATAAAATACATGTATGCGGCTTTACAGCTTGTCCAAATTACAGACTTGTACACTGTGTCCTGAAAAAAGGGCCCCTTATGGTAATACGAAAAATCTAGTAGATATTGATCGATTTTTAAAATTCCAAAACCATTTTAATCCTGACATAATTAGCTAACATGGTTAAAATGTAAAAGTTCCTGTCATATAATAATGACGTCATAATGACGTCATTTGCATCAAAATTTAAGTATGACAAAAATTGTGCATCGGATCTTCGTGAAACGGAAATCCATTTAACAGAACCAGGTGGGAAAATAAATAGAGCTTTTTACCGTGATTGTTTGCTGTCGGAAAATTGTTGCCTGATATCCGGGATATATTCGGATTATTACACATTCCAACAAGATGGCACTTCAGCTCACTGAGCTCTTGAAACTGTTGAACTGCGGACAAAGGAGACTCTGGATTTCATACCTCCTAATCTTTGACCGAAACACAGTCCGAACTTAAATCCGGTTGATTACAAGATTTGGAGACTAATGCAAGAGAAGGTTTACAGGACAAAGATCAGAGACACGCTACCTGAAAAAGATGACACTAACTTTATACCTAGGGTACTATTTAGACGATAGCTAAATTTTATGCTTATCTCTATTGTCACTGAATGCGGTTTGTCACTCAGGTTTCAATAAACGAATATATATAACTCCGTGCGCGTATTGTTAATGCCTGCATGGGATGAATTTGATCAGCTGGTTATCGATGCTGCTATTGGCCAATGGCGCGCTCGTCTTGAAGCTTGTGTTGAGGCCGAAGGCGGACACTTTGAGCACGCCTTGTAGTCTAATATTATTCAAATAAAGAAATTAAATTAAACTAACATTTATAATTGATAAATGACAGTTTAAAATAATATTGAAAATTTTAGATGATTTTTGTGCCGTCCTTGACACTTGAATTTTGATGAAAATGACGTCGTTATGACGTCATTATTAAATAACATACTTTAACCAGTATTTAGCAAGTTATGTCAGGATTAAAATGGTCTTGGAATTTTAAAAATCGATGAACATTTACTAGTTAATTTTCATATTACCAAAAGGGTCCCATTTTTTCAGGACACAGTGTATAGTCGCGTCTTCAAAACATATCTTTAAGTGTAAGCTTAATAACTTTTTGATAAAGTAGGATCAACTTGTAAACGGATGTACAAAAACACGTCCAAACATAAATTCGCTGTATGTATATGTGTATGTATGCACATGTGTGTGCCTGGTTCTAGAACGACTTGGCAATCTGACAGGAATTATGGAGCGCCAGCATGAAGATCATTCAGAACTCATGCAGACTCAGGCAGGTATCGTGAGAAGCCAGACGGAAATAAACGATCGATTGGAGTCACTAGCCAATCGCATGGATCGTATAGACGGCTCTCCATTAGGTAAGTTTGCTGTGGGATCAGAATCGAACCCTGGTTATGGCATGGCCATGGCTGCTTTCTGTCCGACAGCCGCTGACATTGACCATTCGGCCCTTGGTCTACGGGGACCTCCGGATGATGTAAGGTTACATCCGGAACCCCTGGGATATCCTGGTACCGTAAGAAGAAGTGAAAGACTAAGTAACAAGCCTAGGCCCGATTACATGAGCCTAGGTGGTAAAACACGAACGTTTCCACGCTTTGCAATGGGTTCAAATCCTATGTTAAATGCTGATACTCGCTCTCCTTCACCTGGGGTCCCACAGCAACACGTCCTACCCTCGTCGGTGGATGAAAGCGCCCTGGGGGCTGCGATTTCGCGACGCGCGGACGGCGTAACACTACTACATAGTTATTTTCACTACCTCTAAACTGGGTTGGGTGCAAAGTTAATACACAAATTATGATACAAATTTATGACACAAATATATGATACAAATGCAAGCATTCATGAGAGATGAGGAGACTTCTTACCCTGACAAGGCCAGAAATAATAATGTAGAGACCACCATATGGATTATTATCAGCATCTAACACCTCTCCTTCAGCCATTCCAATTAGTTTGGCATTGTTCTAAAAATAACAAATATAAATTGAATGTTAAACTTTTCATACTTAAGTTTGTTATCATCTAGCAATCTCATTGCCCTTGGTATGGTTTGAAACAAACAGATTCCTATTAATAGTAAAAGTTAGTCAAACCTGGTGTTGGATTGCTGCAGTGATGGTTGGGCCTTAATGAAAGATCCTTTGACGGTCGAAAACTGCTTCTGATGATCTTTTGTAGAGGCATATAAGCAAACATTTTACCTTTACTTTTGAGGTCAGACATAAGATGATGACATTAAAGCATCTTTCATCTATGGCAAGCAGAACTGTTAACAATACTGGAAAAAAGCAATACCAATACCAAGACCTGTGAGCCACCCAGCAGGGTTCTACAAGTCCCTCAAGTGTTTTTTCTTTAGTCATGACTGGGCCGGGAGCGCTTCTGAGTAGCTTCTTTAAGGGGTGCTATATAAATGCTCTGAATGAATGAATGAATGAATGAATATTTCCTAATAAAAGTATTGGCAATACTAATACCATTACTATTTCTTAAAAGTATTGCAATACCGATACCAATACTTTTTCCATTGCTTTTCGATAAGCAAATTTGTGTTTAACCACATAAAATACGTGATAAGATCTAAATTACTCTTGTATTGTATTGCCTGACTATTTTAAAATGTAGAACGAGGCAATTTTTGATATATTTCTCACTATTTCGTGACCGCGACTTATTTAAGCCGATGAGAAAGCATATAAATTAGTGGAAAAAGTATTGGTATCGAGTATCGCTGACAGGCTGAAAAAGTATTGGTGATACACATGCGATACCAACAAAATAAAACCAACGCAATACTCGCTGCGATACTGAAAAAGTATTGGCGATACTGAGTATTGCGATACTTTATCGCGATATTAACAGCCCTGATGACAAGAACACAACAGTTGCATTCCACAAGACCATCACCACCAATTGCCACCACAGCACCATGCTGTCTCCTTGGCTTGACCTCCTTGGATTCTGACCTGGCAGCTATTGCAGACTTGATGTTATATAGCGCCCGTGAATAAGCTGGTCTCCCTGATATGGCTTGTGTAGCGCTGAGAAATTTGAAGATTTACATTACATTTACATTACAATTGGACAATCATTCCAGACAGGTGCTAGACTTTGAACTCCAGATGCAGGACATTGTAGTTGCGATCAGGAATTAATACCTTCATCAGTATTGTCTCTCAAGTCATAGGATAGAATGGCAGCAGCAATCCAACAACCAGAGGAATAGCACAACTCAACAAGACATTGAGAAAACAGATTAAGTGCTTTTGTGAGGCACTAAAAACGTCCTATATTATGTGTCTGCATATGTACCAGTTACTTAGTATGTACACCCAGAAAAGACACATGACAAAGCACATGACAAGTGACCAGAGGACGTTAATTTTAGGTCTGTAAGGTTTCACATCAACAGCCCACAGTTGAATATGGATTCAAAACTTGTTACCTGTATGTATTCGATGAAGTCTTGATTGCCAGCAACCCAGGAAATTTCACTGAGGACTTTCCCAGGAGCAGGAAGGGGAATGTCCGGCGGTATTTTCAGCAACAACTTCAAACGTGCTGCAATCATCTATAACCAAACCGGAACCAAGTACAGAATTATAGAGGAAAACCGAGGGCTCCTGTCAAAAAAGAAGAAACAAGAGGCATATTTGATGTCTGCTCTAAGTACACACTCTGCATACTTTTTGTTTACCTTGAACAAGTACACACTCTGCAATTCTGCATACTTTGTGTTCACTTTGAACAAGCACACATTCTGAACACTTTGTTTACTTTGAACAAGTACACACTCTGCATACTTTGTGTTTACTTTGAACAGTTTAAGCACACATCACCTGGATTTCTTTTATACTTGGCATGCATTTGGTAGCAAACATGCACACAATCTAGGTGAAAACATGTCTTTAACCAGAAGCTCGACAATTCTTAACATATTGATAAACAATGAAGCATTCAATACAATACATGAAAGAGGCATTAAAGAACCTCTACATATAATGCACTCAGAAAACTGAAACAGTCTTTAAATCATTCAAAATTAAATTATTGCATTGCTCAACAATTGGCAGGCAACTGGAACGCAACAAACCTGTTCCAGCATATCCGACTCTTTTTCATCCAGCATTCCATCTCTGCGCAGTTGACTGATTCTGTCGTTGACGTTGTTCAGAATGCGTCTGCCAGCATGTTGTGATTTCACAGACAAGACAATTCCTGGATAGGTCTTCTGTAGGGTCGCTAGATAAAACATGCAGTCACAATATACAGGCAAACAGCTACCATAACATCACCTACAGTACCTACCCATATTATTAGACTCAAAGCTAAATTTTCAGATTTTTAACTTATTTTTAATTTTTTCGGTAGGTGGTGGCACTGTTGTTTATTTTTTGTTACCTCCATGTATTTCAACATCCTACCAGACATGAATAAGCATGCAGTGTAAAACAGAAAACATATAGTTCACATTGTGTGTTATACATTTTTTGACAACAACGTGTTGAAATGTCGAAATCTGAGTTTGAGTCTAATAATATGGGTAGGTAATTAGCAACTTCTGTTGCCCCAGTGTCTAATGCACAAGGCATCAACCGATGGCACCACTGAATGCTATGCTCACGTGGTGTGATCCAAGACCTTTACACCACGTGAGCATAGCATTCAGTGGTGCCATCGGTTGATGCCTTGCTAATTACATCCAACAGATCAATTGAACAATGTGAACTCGTTACAGTTGTTATAAAAAAAGGGTAAACACACAAATCCAGTACATAGAAAACTATAGGTAAACATGACCAAACAGATCTTAGAAAACACCCTCAATGCAAATACGCATATTCGTACACAGGAAAACTTAATGGCTTATAATAGCAGATGCTGGTGTATTGCAAACACACCACACATAACCGAAATAGAGCCTTACCGATATCTAGATGCAGGTACTTCTACCACAGCCTTAGAGAAAGAAAGTAGTCTTTACTAAAGAGCAAGGATTGGGTGGGACTGCAACGCACTGGAACGGCAGTCTGGTTCTATTTCTGATGATCGGAATGCTGTACTGGTAAAAAATTTCTAGATTAACATGATGCCTGAAGCCTGCGCTCCGGTCCTTTTTTGTTTAGGAAGGGATCACTGCTAATGAGGAATAAGTGCTGGGATAATTAATAGACATTACTGGCCTTAAGTGGAAATCAGACAAGTGTCTGACTGTAAGTCACAGTGGTGCTGCCGTACTACAACACTAGGCAATGAAAATGACCACTAAACACAATAGCTGTTCAATATAACTTTTACGTATGCTAATGAATCTCTTTTCTTCAACCAAGGACTTACTAAATATAGACAATCTTATTAATTAATCAAGCAAACGATTACTTAGCCATTCTCTCAAACTTCCCAATCATGCAACCCCTCTGAAATAAAATTCATTCATCCAAGTAAACCAAACGCACAAAGCTGTTCATACCCAGCTCCTTCATCCTGCTTAGTCGCAAGAAGGTCATCTGCTCCTTGTACTTGTCCCGAATTTCCTTATTCTCGATCAGATTATCCAACGTTTCATTAACCTCTTCGACGCAAGTGACGTAACCTTTGCCGATATCATAACCAAGCTTTAGCCTCAGCTGGAGCTGTTCGTTGATGAAAGATATCAGCCTCTTGGAATGTATCTGCATTAACACAGCGCTTAATAATGACCAGAGTAATTGTTGGGCACAAAAGTTAGCAAATGCAAATTTGTTCAAATGGGAAAATTATCCATACTCTGCAGAGGTGGAATTCACAACAAGTTACTGTACGACACTGCACCACTAAATAAAACCAAACAAGCTTTATCCATATATATCAGTCAGACAACACTACCTTCTAACTAGTTATTTTACTGAATTGTTTTTTATTGTTATAACCAACAATCACTGTGGCCATTCACAGTGTCAGGCGAGGGGTTTGCCATTCCAGCACAGGCCTCCACAATTTACGGGGGGCCCAATAGCGCATTAGATAACACACTGGCATAGACAGCGAGAGGTACCGAGATCGATTCCCGTAGGCGGACATGCTTTGTAGGCTGTTATTAGTGCCGTGTATTGCAGCCTGTCTGTTCTGTTAGTAGTTAAGATTTATGTCTTCTGTCATTTGTGTTCTTGTGAATTGTTTCAAGTGCATAACTGTACACTGTAACCGGTTGCGGTTTGTCAACCGGATTGTTTCAATAAAGAATATTATTTACTGACTGGAGACCTAGTTTCAACAGTCAATACAGACCTTTAAGAAATCTGTGATTGCCATAGGGAACCAATAACACAGGTCTGTTGGTGTTTCCTGATGGGCAATGTGTTATGCTGGTAACTATGTATGTGGGTGTATACCAGATATGGATGCCAGATACATTTGTATATTTGGCACCTAAAAATTAACATTTTTAGTTACCAGAAGCATTCAATAAATGTGAAGTAGCATCTTTAAAAGGGTGCCTTAAAACATTTCATATTACATCACATTGCAGAACTTTGTGAAGTGAGAAGTTTATTTCAAATCGGGATTATAATCATCAAGAGACAGTTTGTCTTGTTGAGCACAGCCAACTACATAACACAACACATATCCTTAGTACTTGGTCTATTTAGGTTGCACTGAGGCCCTCAACTGGCCCTCATTAGTTGATCTGCAGAACTGCAATGAAAAAAACAGTTCACCTAAGGGGGCCCGATAGTGCATTGGATAACACGCTGGCATGGAGAGCGAGAGGTACCGAGTTCGAACCCGTAGGGCGGATATGCTTTGTAGGCTGCTATTAGCGCCGTTCTAATGCAGGCTGTCTGTTCTGTTAGTAGTTAAGATTTAAACCGCATAACATGTAAATGTACAGCGCAGTGCGTTTGTCAGGCGCTTAATAAAGAAAAGATTATTATTATTATTATTAGCCTATTATTATTATTATTATTATTATTATTATTATTATTATTATTATTATTATTATTATTATTATTATTAACAGGCGAAACGTTCGAAGAAATCTTGTTGACAGCAAGATAGTCGAAATGACAACCAGTTTCCTGTAGCCCGCATTCATAGTCACATGGACAGGTCCAGTATAACAGTAAAGTTCCTCGTCTGATGTAATTCCGCTCTTACTAAACACCGTCTCTCTCAGGATAAGTTCAACATATGAGATGAGGAGTATGACCAATTCAATGTAGTTTAGAATGATCATGAAGAAGTGTTTTCCAAATGCAATTAGCTGCAATGTGTAAAACACAAACTACTCTCACAAGGAGGATATCAGTGCCAGTATAAAGTAGTTTGATCGATGATTTTGAATGAACTTAGCTGCAAAAATGGCCGGTTTATTATAGTTGTAATATTACAACTAAAAGAAGCATATCCCCTATTATTCTGATCATGGTATGATTTCAAAGTAGCTGCAAAACATTAAAATGCATCCTACTTTAAGAAGGCCAGAAACGATATAAAAAAAACCAAGACCCTTGTTAGAACGTGCTATTTGGTAACACAAACGATGACCCAAAATCAAAGAGAGTAGCTTACCATAAGAACATGACTCCAACATAACAAAACCTTGTCATAACATGTTTCTACATTAGGCTCCTAAAGGTAGTGTTATATTTTCTTTCAAGGTTCTGGACATGAGGCCAGTGCATCACAGGCCCTGCCATTTTCTTTCCCGGTTCTGGACATGAGGCCAGTGCATCACAGGCCCTGCCATTTTCTTTTTAACCAGGTTCTAGACATGAGGCCATTTTGTATCACAGGCCCTGCCATTTTCTTTCCAGGTTCTGGACATGAGGCCAGTGCATCACAGGCCCTGCCATTTTCTTTCCAGGTTCTGGACATGAGGCCAGTGTATCACAGGCCCTGCCAATTTCTTTCCAGCTAGCTAACGCCGGTATCAAATGAAACAGCTTGGTGACGGAAGTAAGTACTTATATAAAAACACCTAGTTCTGAGTTGTAACACAGAGTCCCCTCAGCAGGCTTTAAACCCTCAAACATTCGGTCACAGACCCAGCATGCTAACTGAACAGACAGCAAGTTCCACACACTTGAAGAGCATAAGTTCATTCATAATGAAACATTTATAAATGCATTTCACTTCATACACTAAACACATACTGCTTTCAGAAGCTGGGAATCTGCATTAGAAATATATTTAAGAAGTTGATTGATATATGTATTTAGAAGTTGAATACCTGGTAATGACTAAAGAAGTTACAGAAACATATCTATGTAATGCTGCAGTTCATCAGCTTTAAACAACTGAAACCCCAACAAATCTGCTACAATTCAAAAGTCTGAAATCAAAGCATACCTTGCAAAGAACCATAAAAGAATAGATTGAAATGACAATGTAGTTGACAATGTCAACCCACTGATCGTAAATCTTAAGACTCTGATTAATTGTACAGCTCCACATCAGTATTATGGCAATGAGGACAACAAAAAAGTTGGCCAGTAAGACGATGTTAATAAACAACTTCATCCGGTTGTTATTGTGAACGGCAAAGAAGAATTTCCTAATTCGATTGTCTTTAATCTCCTCCATTGTAATGGTGTGCAGGAGTTTTACAGCAGTTTCCATCTGTTCAAACTTTCTTTTCTGAAATGCAAAGCAATGTTTCATTAAGCACTAACAGAAATGCCGTGTCCTATAGCTGACACTAAGGGGAGCAATGGACTTGACAAATGACAGAGGACAATGGAGGTCATTTATTTGTACCCATCGCCGCCAAATGGCTGGCGTCAGAAACTGATGATGATGATGATGACAGTACATATCCTGTACAGTTGCACAGAACAGAACCAGCAGACGCAGCTTGTATGAACATTGAACAGACTTTCCACATTCCCAAAGGCTGTTTCCCTGTTTCAAGAAATCACTTTGTTAGAGTGAAAGGAGATAGGACATGTATTTTAAAGTGGCCTTCACCAGATCTATCCACTAGGGGGGGCCCGACAGCGCATTGGATAACACACTGGCATAGAGAGCGAGAGGTACCGAGCACGAATCTTGTAGGGCGGACATGCTTTGTAGGCTGCTATTAGCGCCGTGTATTGCATTTATGTCTTCTGTCATTTGTTGTTTCAATTGCATAACATGTAAATGTACAGCGCAGTGCATTTGTCAAGCGCTTCAATAAAGAAAAGATTATTATTATTATACTACGCTGAAGCATTAAAAGATTTCGCATCAGTTCTGCTATCAGTGGTGTTCTGTACAAAGCACAACCAAATCAGGGATACAAACACCAACTGACCGCCAGCACTGAAGGCAGATAGAAGAGCCAGCACATCTGGCCTAACTGACTCTGTGTGTGTGTGTCATGGGTCTAGCCAAGTACTGGGCCTGTTTAAATTCAGCAACAGTAGATTTTATAGCATTATTTATTTATTAAGGAAATTTATATAGCACACCTGCAGGAAAATAATCCGAGATGCTCTCTGCACCAGCAAAAATGATGTCAAATGTCATTAAGTGAACATTTATCAGTGAGCAGACATTGCTCTGACAACTACAAGAGTCACCTGTGGTCAGCCTGTGCAAACATGCAGAGCCCACCAACAGGCGGTTAGGCACCATCCAGTACTGCCTCTCCTGTCATGCTGTCACAACTTTAATTCACGCCCTTATCTGCACCAGGGTGGAATTTGTGAGTGCTGAACTTTCACTAGCTAATATTTTGAAGCTTCAGTCTGTTCGCAATTGTAGCTATCGATTTATATAGCACCTCTCACAGTGCACACCAATCAGAGGCAATGCCACTGTCTGTCTTAGTGGAAGTGTCCACAGGTTTGGCTAGATACCTTCCGTTATGCGAATACCTTGCACTGGCTCCCCATCCAGCAGCATACTGTTTAAGATCCTGATTCTTATGTGCAATTGTCTTGTTAGCTTTGCTGCATCATACCTTAGGGACTTCTGCATTTCAGTCTCCTCAGTCCTGAGTCATGGCACTCTTTGGTCGGCTGAGCACAAGACTTTTAAATCATTTCTATGTGTTCAAAGCAGCTTGCAATGAATATAATATAATAACACTCGCTTCTCCTTAATAAAACGGCCTGGCTACTGTACAATGGCAACTCGAACTGAAACATACCACAAATGAAGTTTGCTTAAAAATGCCCTTCACTTCACAGTATTTCATCATCTTTTCAATATTTTTTATGTGTTCACTGTCATCTCGGGCATAATCAATGCTTTCGACTAAAACCCTGACAGCTTCCAAGGACAACATTCCATGTTGATATTGCTTCCAGAAACTTGCCTAAAACAAAAAAGAATCACTTGTTCAATCTTCACACAGATATCTGGAATAGAGTTTTTTTTAACTCTTTTAAAGGTGACAAATTATTGTAACTGACTATGTAATAAGTATTCTGTGTCATGACTTATATAGCAATCTCATGACTTATGCAGCAATCACAGTACTGTGGTTTTGTGTCATCAGGCTGGATAATTGTAAAATTGTAATTATGGTAGTAACTTCAATCATGCACAGCAAGGCATCAACCAAAGGCACACCAAGCCAAGCCGTAATTAGGTGAATATCCAGAAGATCAATCTATAAGACATGATGGATATGGCGGATAAGCAAATTGAAAGGGGTCAGTCTTATGTTAAGAACGAAATGACATGTTATAAGTGACTCAGCAGAACGGATAAAAACAGATAGAGAGTTCCAAAACGGACAGCGAGAGAGAGTTCCAAAACGGACAGCGAGAGAGAGTTCCAAAACGGGCATGGACAGAGTTCCAAAACAGACAGGGAGAGAGTTCCAAAATGTACACTTGGACAAGGAAAGAATTCCAAAAGCTTCGGCAGACTTTTTTCGAAGAGGCTACATCACAAATGTTTTAATATGATTACACAGGACTTTAGTTGATAGTGTCTTCACAACAGAAACACTGACACTTATATTGTTACATGACGCTACCTGTTCCTGTACTGAACACTGATGCATTAAGAGACTGTTAGGAAACATATAAGGATCTTTGAACTATATGAAATAATGAACCTTACTCGTGTTGTAACTATAGACTATGTATTCAGGATAAGCACTGTTACGCTTGACTGGTACATAATATAGGAGTGTCGAACTGGATCGTACTATATAAGAAAGATTAGTAGGCGGTTCCTTGGAGTGTGGCATTGGTTCGTTGGCCTGTTGCCGTTTGAAGTCCGATGTGCCACATCTACCATTGTATACTTAAGATAGACTAAGTTTAGTTGCTTAAGGTTTATGGCTGTCGGTGTCGCTGTGTTTCTACCCACCGAAAGGCTTCGTTTTGTGTTGGTGTTCGTCTCGAGTGAAAGACGTTGTTCTGTGATGAAGACTGCGGTACGTAGGTATTATGTTTAACTGCTTTTATCGATGAGAATATATATTTTATCATACGACATTGACTTTGTCCTCATCTTTAGATAGCATAACATAACAATTGGGGGCTTCGTCCGAAAGAAATTTTCAAAAATTTCGGCAAAACGAGTAAGGTGGTCAGAAAATGACGTTCAATTGAAAATTTTGTAGAAAAGCGAAAAATTACCGTTTGAAAGCGGGGTTCTAAAGGTATCGGTGCCGTAGAAAACGAATTGTAGAGAAAACGAAAAACGTTTGAAAGCGGGTTTCTAAAGGTATCGGTGCCGTAGAAAACGAATTGTAGAGAGAAAGAAAATGTACCGTTTGAAGACGGGTAGTATAAAGGTATCGGTGCCGTAGAAAACGAACTATAGAGAAAAAAGTACCGTTTGAAGACGGGTAGTATAAAGGTATCGGTGCCGTAGAAAACGAAATTGAGAAAATTGATATAGAAAGACCGTTCGAAAAACGGGAAAATTGATAGAAAAGTCCGTAAAGAAGCGGGTAAATTGAAAGAAAATTTTCGTGAAAAGGAAAAATTGAAAAGTTTTGTGTCGAATGGTCGATAGTGAAATTTTGAAAAAGGGGCGTGTCAGTAAAATTTTTGAAAATTTTGAAATTGAAAGTCAGCCAGCAGACTGATAGTTGAAATGCCTCCGTGGAAAAGTTTGGAGGAGAAAAGAGCAAAGGCTGTAGCGTGTAAGGAGAGAAGAAAGCAAAGGAAAGTTGAGGAAAGAAGGAGAAGCGGGCATATGGCTTGTAATTGGCAGAATTGGGCCGAATATGATGAAAATTTTTATTTTGACTGGAATAAAAAAGTGGAGAAATTTGAGCCCAGTTCCCAAAAAGTGTCATGGAATACGCCTACGAATGAAAGCGCACAAGATGTGAGGTTTGATTCGAAGGTGGCCAAAAACGGTAAAAAGCTTGTACGGTTTGAAGATGAGAACAAAAGTTTGTGGTCGAACGTGTTTGTTGACTCGAAGACGAGTGTTAAAAGTAGTCCTCAATTGGTGTGTCGAGCTGAACGAAATAATGTCAGTGTCAATACGCTGACAGAGGAACAAGTGCAGGATACTGAAGTACCGTTGTGCTATACTGGTGTTCTTTTGCCACGCGTAGGTTCACAGCGTCAGATAGTTTTGCAAAGAGATTATGGGGCTGTACACAGTTTGGCTAATTGGGACACACTGAATTGGTTGGACTTTACGGATGTAAGGGAAGAGAAATTGGTCCAGGTAGCGGCTGGTAAAGAGGTCATAGTTCCGTTAGTTGATGTTAGGGTTGAATGTGAAGTTATTTCGGGGACGATTCGATGTGGATACGGTCCTAAGATGCCACTGGGCATAGATGTGATAATTGGGAATGATGCAGGCACGGTTGAAGAGCCGTTGGAAGGGTCTGTTAGTACAGCTGAAGTAGGAAGTGGGATTGACGCTGTTAACGTTCGCGCAGGGTTTGTGTGTACAAATGTTGATACTAAGAAAAAGGTTGATATGAAAACTAATGCAGATAAAGCTGACATTTTTTCTTTGGGTGAAGAAGATGAAGGAATGAGTGAAGTAAATTGTGGTGATTTGGCTGAAATGTTTGAGGAGTCAAATGAAAGTACGGATGTGATTTGTAAGGATGTGTTGTGTTTGGAATTGACTGGCAGAAAGTCAGAAGAAATTTCTCAAGTGTATGATAATGGATGTGATGAAGTTGTGAATGATTGTCATTTGGCAACGTTGTGGGTCGAGTCGAATGAGGATGTTGACTTGTGTTTGTGGTCTGACAGCGAAGTGTGCGATGAACTATGTGAGAGTCGATCATGCGAGAATAAATGGCAGCATGGTGAGGCTAGCCTATGGCATGAAACTGTCGCAGATGTGAGTTGTCTAAAAGAGACGAAAGTGCAGTTGGATGAATGCGAGAATGTCTGTGTGTATGCTGCGTCTCAAGTGTGCGAAGACATAGTTGAATCTCCCGTTGAGATTGTGCATGAAGGTGTATGCATAAACGTGGAAGTAGAAAGGTTGTTCGATGTGGTTGAGTCGATGTATGAAGCATTAAAGTGGATGTTGTTGAGGAATGTTTCGGTTCTAAAGTTTCGGTTGTGTTGCATGGATTTGTGCTTTGATTGGAAAGACAACAGACTTCGGATGAAAGGATGCTTGTCTGAAAATATGTTGGATGTTGTTGGTCAGGTACAAATTGAAGAGTTTGTTGACAAGTTGAATGTATGTGTTCGGAAAGAGTTGAATTGTGTGGCTGAGAAACAGAAGGAGAGTTTACTGTTGAATGCTTCAAATGTGACTTGGGAAAAAGAAGATTACGTTGTGTCACAGGGGTTTCGTGTGGTTGCACAGATGCATGATAGCGATAAGGCATTGTTGTCTTTGGAATCGGTGATGACAACCGTTGTTATTGCAAATACTTCAATTAGGAGTTATGAGAGTTGCATGTCTTCAAGTGTAGCATTGATGTGTATGGATGTGGATGTTGGTGAAAGGGTGGTGCTTGTGAGGAAAGTGTTGTTGACACATGGTGTTCACTTGGATAATGGGTCATCTGAAGATGTGGATGAGTTGACTCATGTTATAAGTATAATGCCATGTGCACATGTGAGTCAGTCAGAGAAAAAGGAAACGTGGAACTGGGATGTTTCTTTGAAAGGTGCATGGATGGTAAGAGTAGACAAGGAAAACGATGAAGTTGATTGTGAAATGAAAATGGAGAATGGTAGAGTGAACTTGAATGAAAGTCAGAGGAATGTTGTTAATGTGGATGATGGGTCGAATGCAGATGTGGTGATTGATGTTGTCAATCATGTAGTCACTATGATGCCATGTGCAAGGGTGTGTCAGTCGGTACAAGAGGACTTGTTGGATGATGATGTGTCCTTGACAGGTGAATGGATGATAAAAGTGTACAATGATAAGGATGAAGTTGATTGTACAGTGAACATGGAAAATGTTAGTGTGAACGTGAATGAAAGTCAGGTGAATGTTGTTCACGAGGATGAAAATTTTTCGAGTGATTTAAAGACAATTTTTTCAGAAACTGGGAATAGTTCTGTGAGTTATGATGAGTCTCAGTTGTGTGCAGGAGTCTCTTTTCAGAATATGGACGAGGTGAAACTGATGATCGGAGGGGAGCTGGAAATCCGAGGAGAATCCAGACGATGTTCGAGGCATGTGAGCGGCTTCATGTGCTGGTGGATGGTGTGGACTGTCTTGGTGCTTGCGGCTCGTGGTACGTCGATCACGGGTTGTACGAGTCACACGTGCTTTGAGTCGAGGGAGTGGACCGACGCTCTGGACGTGGGATTCGATGCTCTCGACTTCCGGTTGTACTTGGCTGTGGTACAACTACTGATGTACGGTGATGTCAAGTCATGGTTGTTGGGCAAAGCCATGATGAACTGTAACAAACTTCCACAGACTTCATGGATTGGGAGTTGTGAACTGCAGAAATGTTCAGTGAACAATCGCAAGCGACCTAAGTGGTTGAAGTTGTATAAAGATGCAGTTTGTCGGTATGATTTTGGCGATTGACGGATGGTCAATTCTGGAAGCGACTTGTTGCAAGTAGTGCAGTTTTTGTACATAGTACTGGAAGTTGACAGTCTGTGGTGTCGTCAAATGTATGCAATGTTTGAAGTAGAGTTTTTGTGTGTGTTTGATAATACAAGAATGTGTAAATAAAGTGTTTTGTTAGTTAAGTAATGGATTCTTGTATTTCGAAAACGTTGGAAGTTTTCTTTCGGGAAATAGGGGGGTATGTTACATGACGCTACCTGTTCCTGTACCGAACACTGATGCATTAAGAGACTGTTAGGAAACATATAAGGATCTTTGAACTATATGAAATAATGAACCTTACTCGTGTTGTAACTATAGACTATGTATTCAGGATAAGCACTGTTACGCTTGACTGGTACATAATATAGGAGTGTCGAACTGGATCGTACTATATAAGAAAGATTAGTAGGCGGTTCCTTGGAGTGTGGCATTGGTTCGTTGGCCTGTTGCCGTTTGAAGTCCGATGTGCCACATCTACCATTGTATACTTAAGATAGACTAAGTTTAGTTGCTTAAGGTTTATGGCTGTCGGTGTCGCTGTGTTTCTACCCACCGAAAGGCTTCGTTTTGTGTTGGTGTTCGTCTCGAGTGAAAGACGTTGTTCTGTGATGAAGACTGCGGTACGCAGGTATTATGTTTAACTGCTTTTATCGATGAGAATATATATTTTATCATACGACATTGACTTTGTCCTCATCTTTAAGTTGCTAACATAACAATATAAACACTAGTATAAACATCTGCATCTAGACCACCTCGAGCCTGGTACTACCAGATGAGATACACTTCACCGAGGCACCTTACTAATTTTTACATTGTCGAGTCTTGATGTAAATTGTAACTAGTGTCACCTTTATACATGGTCACTGGATTATTTATATCATGAACACTTTAAAAACGAGAACGTACTAAAAGCGACTGGGAAACCAATGCAACTCGTGTCAATATAGTAACTACCACACAGATGGACAACTGAAAACAGTATGTTGTCGATCATGCTTACCAGTGATTTTTCCTTCTCGACTATGATATCACCTAAAGCGAGACTTGTGATTAGATTAGATATACATTTGACTACCACACCGAATCTACATGATAGCTTTATCGTCACTCAAATAAACACCCGAGTACATTACATCACATGGGTTTCATTGGAACATTAATGATGCTGTGTTTGCCAATATATATATGATGTAGAACTGCTTCTGCCACTGCATCTGGATAACAGGCAGCAAAGACCCCATCAACCCTGTTATTCATAAAATCCAAACATGGATGATGCACCTGTACAGTGTACAGGGAACTAACAGATATGATCAAAATCGAGCTGCATAATGATCAGCACACATGCAAGAGCTCAATGTGGTTGAAATTTGTTCCTTCTGTAGCACACCTGATAACTAAGGCCTCTTCATAAATGTGTCGTCGGCCGAGAGAAGGGACCACTTGTCGGGAATGGACTTATCAACAGTTTCCATAAGCTTATACCATCAGAAATTCAGGGTAAAAATTTCAGAACGTTTGGCCCAAAATTTATACACTTCTGAGAGAAAATATAAAACATCATTTGGCAGGAAATCACCTATAAATATTGAAACTGTATCTACCCGATGCATTAATACCACATTTTTCGCCTTAATGCATCACGTGGAGTAATATTGGTCGCTATACAGCGATTATATTATTAGCTTCAGACGCAAAAATCAATAATCATGGTATTACGAGTAATATTGGTCGGATGATCTAGAAATCGACAAGTGGTCCCTTCTCTTGGGCTGACGTCACAAACATACATTATGGCAGGTTATCGCTTTTCATTGAACATCTCTTGCATACAGCGATTATACTATTAGCTTCAGGTGCAGTAGTTAGACGCAAAAATCAATAATCATGGTATTACGAAAAAGACCATTTTCCGGACAATCTAGAAATCGACAAGTGGTCCCTTCTCTCGGGCCGACGTCACAAACATACATTATGGCAGGTTATCGCTTTTCATTGAACATCTCTTGCATCAACTGTCCTCAGAAAATGTTCTGGGGTTGAAGGACCTTTGTCTGAAGCACATGACAATGGCAGTCCAATCACTGGACATTTGGGTTCCATGGCTGAACAATAAATTTTCAAGTTCACTTTAAGCACTAGGATTCAAACCATGAACACAGAGGAGACAGGCAATTCTACTATGTGACCAAGTCAGTTGGTGTTTCATACATTGTTACCTTGATGACTGTGCAAGTGGACAATTACAAAACAATAATTAAAAAGCTTACCATATCTAATTTACCCTTATCTCACAAGATTTCAAACAGTATTACATGACAAAGATCCGTACTTTCTTTGCACGGAAGACTTTGAGACGAGCTTCTCTCACTTCATCGAGAGTTTCAAGAGCCTTTGGTAAATCTTGAACATCTGGTTGAATGCTATCTTTGTCCTGCCTGTTTTTGGTCCGACGTTTCCTGTTCATTGGCTTAACACCTTCTATCAACTCCTCTAGGTTACTCTTACAGAAAACAAATTTATAACATCCATCAAACATTTACAAACAACTGCATGTGCACAGCTGAATATTAGAAATTCGATAAGAATATAAAATGCAAATATACTATGATGCAAAATACCTCTTCACAAACATGAACAAGTGGTAGGCCCCTTGATGTGGAATGGCCTTCTCTTGGAGCTCTGCTCCCTTCCTCTCTCATCTTAAGAGTTTTATTTGGCCACACTGGGGTTGGGAGAAGTCTGACTAGTCCCCTTGACGAGGCACTATGCAAATGAATGAATGAATATCATTTATAAGAACTACTACCATAAAGTTCTAGAGCTACAATAGTTACCATTTGGAATGGCACTCACTCAAATGGACAGAGGTGATGAAGAGGAACTCATCAGACCAACTCATTGAAAATTAAGCAGGTTCAAGGCCACACGGTCACTATAGAACTGCAAATGATAGGTTTTAGTTATAGTTATCATTAACTAAAACTTCGCTACCCCATATGCATCATTGCACACTTTTCCAAATTAACCGAGCATCTGCCAGTCCTGCAACAAGATCTTCTCACAGCATCTACAGTTTTTTCTTCAGTAGCCACTGCTCTGCATAGTTTTGAATCACCTGCAAACTTACAAATTGTAATCTACATTACAAATTTACAATACAATACAATTACAATACTTCACTGAATGCTCTGTGTTTCGATCATAGCAACTCAAGCAATTCCTTGTTTACCATGCTTAAACTAGATGAGACTAGATTCACAGTTGAAAAATCTGGACACCCATAGATAATCAAACTAACGCCAAATACATGAAATAGATAAACGTCTTGAAAAAGTAACTTATTTTCACAGTCAAGCAAGACTTTCACTGACCTCTGAAACATAACCAGATTTGTAGGGAACTTCGAGGTAAACATGCTTGTAAACTATGTCCCAATCAGCATCAGCAAGAAATCTAAAATGGAGGCACAATAGTTAAAGTGTTTCATAGCCGACTTAAGACATAAAGAAACATGTAAAAAAGAAGCAAGTATACAATACAATATAATACAACTGCATTTGATATTGCCCGTCTTTCAAAGTTCAGAAATGCACACGCCTCAATGGCGCAGATGCAATTCTATTGCAGAGCAATGGTGCACGAAAGACTTGCTCATGGTCCCTACACAGTAACTGCGTCGGACAAGGATCGAACCCGTACTCTCCGCGTTACAGACTGACCTCTCTAACCAATCAGCCACCGTATTTGTGTAAGCACTAGATACTTACCATAGCACCTTTTAAGCACATCACAAAAGCACTGTCTGTACCACTTCCAATTTAAACGATGCTAAAGTCATTCTTAAGAACAAAACGTTAATCAACAAGCAAATGGTGCTGACATAGGGTAAGTTGAAGTCAACATTGGCGAGGCTTCCGCACACATTGAGAGCCCAACCAACAGATTTCCATACAGAACTGATATTAGACAACATGTTCAGATTTCCTGGACCACTTAGCAGATGGTAGAAGATACTGCCATGGACACCAACAACGAGCAGTTTCTCGCAAGAATCAGTGGACAACAGTCCTCGCATCCAGACGCAGTAACTGTTCATAATGTGTCACCAAAGTAGAATGGTGAGCATCAATACAATGAAACTCTTGCCCTTTGCTGTCTGAAACCCCTTATACCGTTCAAAACAGCAGCAATAGAGAGAAATAACACCAAGAACGTGTACTAGGTCGCACTAGGAGTCCAATAGAATGAAATTTGTCACGCAAAATCTGCATGTGACCAACTAATTGATAAAAATGACATTGGCTGCACAAATCCCATTATACAGCAAGAACTTCTAAAATTCTTTACAGCACGCCTGCATTTCTATTACAAAGTCTCTGCTGATCTTGACCAACATTTCACAACTTTTAGCATAATTGCATTGTAATGCCTCCATTGTGCTGGTCACTGATGATCAAGAAAGTGCACATGAAAAGCTACTTTATTGAATCATATTATTAGGTATTATCAATGGAGGTACCTGTCTGCTCTGTAAGTCTTAAGAGTTGATTGAATGACTTCTCTCAGCAGCTGAATTGCACCGGCCATTGTAATACGCTTGTATAATGGCACTCGACGCATACCTAGAGCACAGGCAGTGTATGATTATAACCCAGTAGAAGACAATGCAATATTGAAGGAAGAAAGCATGGAAGGAACTGACTGAATGGTCATAGGTCTACCATTCCTTAAAGGACTAAATGGCTTTAGAATCAGTTGTTAATTTGCAAAATGCATCAGAACTGAAACTCTTGATTAAAAATTGAAAGATAATGCATAAGCTATCTGCCACCAAGCAGACAAAAGACTAGCCACTAACTACCTTAAGTATTTTCCTGTAGATGTAAAGCACTCAGGTAAAACATACAATGTAACTGATTTCATGTGTAAGAGGTTCTCAAAATTGCACAAAACAATTATAACAGGACTACATACCGGTACATACATGCATGCATACATACACACACACTTGCATGCACACAAGCAGCGCCACATTCATGTATACATACAAATGCTGCTACCTATAGTATCACATTTAAACTACTCGTCATTTTCTTTTCCCCACCATTGGCATTATTCTTTTAACAAACTGTGTTTGCATGTCTAAACTCAGGACAACAGTGACGTTAACTGTGCTAACCAAAGAAGTCCAATGCAATAGTAGTCGTTGCTCCATTGATGACAGATGTCAGTACAAAAATACCACATATGTGAAAATAGAGCTAAAGATATAAAAAAGACATCACGATCAGACCTGTGTAGATTATCAAGAATAATTTATTTTAAAATGGCTGACCCTAACATAAACTGATAGCAACATAAAGCAAACTAAATTCTCCACACCTCAAGACTTTCTGACTTGATGCACATACAAAGTGCTTCAAGAACAGAAAAATATTTCATTCTCTTTAGGTCTAAATGTAAAACAACAGCTAAGCAATTTAGCACACAGCAGATTCAAATGATGAACACAATGGTCAGTTACTGCAGCACTAATACCCGGCCCAAAAACGATCTACGTTGCTTAATCCAGAATGAAACTTCAACAGTGCTACTGTAATAGCTGCACTTAGAGTATTAGTTGATGATTGCTACTAACTAGAAACTAAACCATATGTCAAATCCAGTGGTCAGATACTATCCAGTCAATGAAATCCATGGAAAAGTGAAAATGGCTAAAGTTGAAAATTCAGTCACGGAAATACTCTTACCAGTACGAAATGCCTGAAACTAAAGCAACTTTAAGTTCAGAAATGTCTCACTGTCCATAGTTTTTTGAACATCACCATTTCAAAGCGAGTATTTTAAAGCAGAGCAGAAAAATCATTCCACTCAAATAAAATCGTGTTTTGTCTTGGAGTCAATGATCACATGGTTGTGGGTTTGACTTTGTGTAACAGCCCTAGGCAAATTGTGTGAACAAGTTTCTCTGTCACTGAGCAGTATAATATGGTACCAGCATAAGATGGGAAGTAATGGCAAGTCCTGTGATGCTCTGGTCCCGTGTCCAAGACCAAGTGATCCACCTAAGGCAGGCTCATGCGCTACAGAAAGGATACGAGTGCCTCCCCTAAGATCCACTACAGGACACGGGACCTTTACTTTACTAAGTAAGATATTTAAGAAATCCTGTCTCTACAACATGATAGGCTAGTCATAGGCAAACTGGCTTCCTTTCAATATTCACAAGTCTGAGGCTTAGTTTTGACCATAGTCTCGTAACCACAGCTACAACCTTCCAACTTGGGCCCATGGGTTAAAACTGCCACTGATGGATGATAGAAACTTTATAACTCGACTCCTTTACAAGAACATGTCTGACACTATTGAGTAAATTATTGAGTAACTCCTGGGTGGGATTGACAATCAGGCCCCACTCACTTGTCGCCCCAAACAAGCCGAACTTACCATATTATTAACTGTTTTTAAGTTGCGGTTGTGTAAACTTGAATTTCTTCTATTAAATGAATAGTTGATGTTATGCTGAAAATGTATGCTGAGCACAGTGACACAGTCTATGGAACAGCATGTATAAGCAAGGGAAATCTGTTCCAACAGCATGGTTCAATATAGGAGAAAGCAAGCTCAAGCTAATTGTGCAGAAGTACAACATTTATCTGCATCACAGAAGAGAACATGTTGTAATACAAAGGAGAAAGAAGTCTTTGGTACATGATCTAAGAGCTGTGATATGAACATGCAGAACAACACAAGAAGACAAACGATGAATGTGCATTTGGAAACCACCTTGAAAATCTGATTAGGATCCTCCTCATTAACATCTGATTTTGCTAAGACGCAATGACACAGACTCATTCCAAGCAGAAGAGTAGTTGCTCTGTGAGTTTCACACCACACAACAGATGCACCCTCTGGAAGAGTCATACGGTAACCGCCAAAATATAGAAACGGTAACATTAGCAACGCCATAATGCCTCTGTAAGAACATCAAAGAAAATAGTAACATTATGCATGTACGTAATGTATGAATGCATGTTTTATCTAATCGAAACTAATCTTCAACATCACCATAATCACAGTGCCCAATGCATCAATCATGGCTGCTTAAAGTAAAAGCGCTATTTAAAAGCAAAATCCATTAGAGAAGTCAGGTTGAAATTGGACAGATCAGAGAAAGCCAGGCTATGATGAGTATTGGGTAAGGAAACTGAAAGAGATGAGACTTAAAGTCTGAAAGAGATAAGTCTTCAGTTTAGATTTGAATGAAGTCTGAAAGAGATAAGTCTTAAGTTTAGATTTAAATGAAGTCTGAAAGAGATAAAAGTCTCAAGTTTAGATTTGAATGACATGCATATATGAACGCACTTGTACAGGCATATTGTCCAAAAGGAAGGTCCAATACAAGAGAAGGAATGACAGACAGAAAAGCAAAGCCAAATGCTCACCATCCTGGTTAACGCAACATTGGAAATATAGAGCTCCATTTTCTTATAACATATGATTAGGCAATAACTGCTCATAAAATAATAAAATATAAACTATGCAGTTTTAAACAGCTTTCTAAGCAGCTCTTGAAGACATCGCTCTCTATCTTAAAAGATGCTAGAGTTCATTAATAGCAGGAAGTTCACCTTTTCGAAAATAATGCTCAAGTAAATGAAAAATTCACCACTGGCTCCTGCATGCATTCAAAGAACTTATCTACTGCTCCTTTAAACTATTTACTTAGAGGCACTTAGAAGACATGTTGAGTGCTCCTGAACAGCAGCTTGATTGGTGCATTGGACACCAGCACCACAGAACTTTAATTTTTAATTACTCTGAACACAAACCAAACCAATGGAGTCCCTTCCAGGATTCACATTTGACACCATGTTATTTGCCTGCCTGGTTAACACTGCATTAAACATTAGGAATTACATTAGACGAGTGAAGGTGAAGATCTACTTTAGAATAGAAACTTACACTTATTGATCCTCTTACGATTATTGGTTGTCTATTATTGAATTACTCAGTGTATTAGGCGTTATGCTTTATCAGTCTACCTGTCATTAATTGATTTGCTGATGCATTAACCTACTGTTTTGTACTTGGGTAATGGCCATTTTCTTCTTTTACTGAAATGGTGGCCTTACTTAGCGGGACCTAAGTTCCTTTTAGGTCTCCCTTATTGACCCTTCTCTCCAGTCCTTATTGAGATTCTTCAATGCATTTACAATTATCTCTGACTGAATTATCTTCGGTTGATGTACATAACACTTGTATTTTCATATCACCTGTAACTGTTCTGGACTATGGATGGATCAATAAAAAATGATTTGATTTGAAGGTTTCAAGTACAAGGCTGCACTAACAAACTCACTCCCTAGGTTGATGTTAGACAACGAGTTGTCAACATTTCTCTTCAGACCAGCAGGTCTAGACATATAGGCATTTGTCAGTAGCCAACCTGTAGGCAGACCGTCAATACCATCCCCAAAGACCCTGGCTTGCTGTAGCATTATCAAATCCGAGATTTCCTGGTCGCGGTTAAGTCTGTGTGTTTGTGTCTCGGCGGAATGACTTTCAACTCAGGGCTACACATCTTCGAAGCTTCTACAGATGATAAGTTACCATTTTTGTTCTTTCTTTCTTTCTTTTCTTTCTTTCTCCTCCGTCAAGTATTCGCTGACGATGAGGCTCTAACAAAACTTCTCCATTTCGGTCGGTCTCTTGCGAGTTCTATTGCCCTTCTTAAGTCCCATCCTCTATCTTCTATGTCCTCCAGTACGTTATCTATCCATCTCTTCTTCTGACGTCCTCTGCTCCTTGTTCCCTCCACCTCTCCGTGCAGCGCCTTTGCCGGCATTCTTCCGTTCTCCATCCTGATCACATGTCCATACCATGTTAGTCTTCGTTTCTTTATTCTTTCCACTACCGTTTCCTTCTGTCCCAGTTCTTCTCGTGTCACCTCATTCCGTATCTTTTCTCTTCGTGATCTATTCAGTAGTCCTCGTAGCCATCCCATCTCCGCCACCAGGAGTCTTCTCTCGTCCTCCTTTTTCATGCACCAAGACTCTGCTCCATACGTGAGGACCGGTATCACCAGTGTTTCGTATAGTTTGGTTTTTGTTCTTGTTGAGATGTTGCCTGATCTCCATAGTTTCCTCAGCTTTCCAAACATTGCTGACGCCAGCCCAATTCTTTTCCTTATGTCCCTTGTCGACTCCGCGTCCTCCGTAATTACGCCCCCCAGGTACACAAATTCCGTCACCTGTTCCAGCTCCTCTCCTTCCAGGGTGATGTTTATCTTTTCTTTTTCCTTACCAATTGTCATTGTTTTGGTCTTCTCTCCATTGATCTTAAGCCCGAATCTTTTGCTACTTTCGTGTACCCTGGTCGTTAGTTCCTGCAGTTGGCTTCCGCTTTCCGCCATCAGATCTATGTCGTCTGCAAATCTTAGGTTGTTGACTATTGTTCCATTTATTCTCACCCCTATTTCTGTATCTGCCAGCGCTATGTCCATCATTGCCTCCAATATCAGGTTGAATAGGTATGGGGATAGACCGCAGCCTTGTCTTACTCCAACATGCACACGAAACCATTCTGTTAGCTCCCCATCTACTCTCACTGCGCTTACCGTCTTGCTATATAGGTCCTCTAGTAGCTCCACTAGCTCCTCTGGTATTCCATAATTCCTCATCACTCTCCATAGCCCCCGCTGCCAGATGCTATCAAAAGCCTGTCTGAAGTCTATAAAGTTGTTATAAATCACCTTGTTCTTTTCATAGTATTTCTCCGCTAGTTGCCTGATTGTCTCCATTTTTGTTACCTTTTTGTAAATAGTAGATGCATCATGCTTCATTAATACATCTATCTATTTATTTGGTAAGTACAAAGACTAACTCAACAGGCACTTCACTAACAGTGGAGGCGCCAGGATTTCAGGTTTGGGGGGGGCTAAAGCTCCAAGCCCTTCCCTTTTGTCCCCTCCTCCCTGTGATTTGCAGTGATTTCCCACTTTTTTGCGGGAGCGGAGTTGCAGTTAGGGGGGCTAAGCCCCCTAGCCCCCTCTGGCGCCACCACGGTTCACTAATACATCAATGTATAGGATCAGTACAAATGCTGACTATAGCTACCTTGCAAAGATATATTGAAAATAGAGTGTCAGCGTCATTAGCACATCGGTTGAGCCGATTGTCCAGAGACGAGCTTTCTGGCGAGTGAGCTGAATTCCAGCCAATACATAGATGCACGAACTAGCAATGAACTTTAAGATGTCAAACATCCTGAAAACTCAATCAACCATGCAAAACTGCATAATTATGACATCTTAAGTTATAAGGAGAAAAATAGATGTATGTATGTATGCATGCTATGTACGCATGTATTTATGAATGCATGTATGTATGATGTATCTGTGTATCCATGTATGTACATAAGCATGTATTTATGTATGCACATATGAAATTATGTATGTATGTATGTGTACCAAGTCATGGAGAACTGTCACCACTTGTAAATTCATCTCATCCCCGTGTGGGATAAACGCCAATGGACCTGCCTTTGGGCAGAGAACTCGTCATCATCATCATCATCATCATCATCATCATCATCATCATCATCATCATGATGGCACAAGTAACCAATGGTCTAATCTAATCTGATCTAATGACTTCTACACAAAGGCGTAGCTACATTGAGGCACGAGGAGGCAGTTCAAGTAGCCTGCTCTTGCTTTTTTTATATACTGGAACTTCGATTGACTAATGACTCCAATGACCAGGATTTTGCCAATGGTCTGTGAAGTTGCCTCCTCTTGAATTTAAGTCTCGCTACATGCCTGCTTCTACATCACTGTTATCATAATGCTCAAGTGATACGATAGTCCAAGTATTAGCCTATTAGGGAAGCCAGGTCGAAATCCAATATGATTCACTGAAACCAATCAAAGCATCTTATGCATATTAAACAACTTTAAGAAACGATTATGACAAGGATGAGAGCAATGACGATAATCGATAAATACCTTTGCAGGTAATTGTCATTGCCTAAATAAAGACAGACTCTTCTGTCACTCAACACTAACATGTAAGATAACACTGCCAGAACAGACGACATGTTCAGAATGGAAGCTGCAACAAATGCAACACCAGAAACATTTTCACATAACAAAATTGCACATAAATCAATCAATCAATAAATTTCGTTTATTCTCGACATCAAGCTGATAGGTCGCAACCTTGTAACAGGTAACAGATAGGAAAAATTGTCTCAGCTCTGACAGTTAGTTATTAAATGGGTTGAGATAGCAAATAAAAATAAATAAATAAATATTTTCTTGTTTTCCTGTAAAAAGAATTAGGCTGTCCATTGCAATGTTAGTTATATACTGGAGAATATATGTATTTAGTGGATGTTTTTAAATAATACACAGCAAGAGTAAAAGTTATTGGTAGTTACATTGCCACTTCAATGTCCACAGGAGCCGTGCTATTAGGATCAGCATGATCATGATGTCAAGACATAAAATGTTTACTTCATGGATTTCTGCACGTTCTCTATTGAGCAAGAAAGGCTTGCCCTCTTCTTCATCCTGACATGCCGAGATACTCCAAATGCTGTAATCAAGGGCCTGTCTAGATATGTCCTTCGTCAACTGTACTACCTAATTTTTGTCAACACTGAGCACAGACTCTCTTCAGCTCAGAGAAACTACATTCAATGTGACATTTGAAAACAAAAGTCAAACACTCTCATATACCAGTATGCAGTTTGAGGGGTAAACTGAAATTTGAAAATATATTGTACTTTTGGACAGAGATGTAATTGGTGCACATCAAGTTCAGTGTTATTGCTGAAGTACATAGCATAAGTTGAAGCGCATGTGTTCCATCTTATCTGAGACACCACTCAGAAGTGCTGCTGATCTTTATACTCCACGATGCTACAGTATGAAAAGAACATCAAATATTTCTCCATTTTCCTCTGGCTCCCGGTTGAGGAGAGAATAACTTTAAAGATCATCCATCCTCCCTGGGCACTGGGCAGGTCTCTCGGTGGTAAGCACAGCCCCAGAACATATCAGCAAGTTCTCAGCTAATGCTGCTCTGTGCAGCTTGTGGTGACTTGTTCGAGTGTTGGTCCTGTGCTCCTGTACAGTAACCTAAGAAAACCCAAACTCTTTGGCAAGTTTTATATCTGGATGTATTTATGAAGACAATTAAAATGACACATTTTACGTAACTCCCAAAAGCACAGTCAGATAGCAATGTCTCCACACATATTACAGGTGTTGGAAAGACACATGGTTTCAGCACATTACAGAAGCATTTAAAAGTCGCTACATAAATGTACAGATAAATGTACAGGTAAATGTACAAATAAATTTATGCATTTACTTCTATACAGATAGGCACACTGCACTGCACAATATATACTGCACTGAATTGTACTCTGACAGACTACTCACCAACGAGAAAAGTCAAATATCCAATGGCAATGACTAGAATTATTTCTATAGCAGGGTCTTTGAGTATCTTTGTGAGCCATGCAACAGTAATCCTTCCAATCAAATATCCATAGACTGGTGCAGCAAAGATTTGAGCAAAGAAATATAGGACTCTTGAATGAGTAAAATTCCACACTGGCAAAACACAAAACAGAAAATGAGAGTCAACACTTGCAAATCATTACTTCAGATATTTTCGGTGTGCTGTGGCAAAATACATTGAAACTGATGGGCTTTTTGAAAAACTGAAAAAATTACTTTTCAGAATATTCATTAAGCTGCATTTCATTATGTGTTAGCTTTATGCAGTGATGCAAATTTACCAGTAAATATATTTGTGGTAAAAATACAATTTTTTAAAATTCGGACCATAAAATCCGGATTTTTTACCAGTTAGAATGGTAAAACATGGTAAAAGTTGTAAACATGATCCAAATTATATAATCCTTTGGTTATGTCCCACATACACTGCGGACTCACTAACACACTCCTGGATAACAAGCAGTTCCAATTACCGCGAAGTGCTGTCATGTCCCCCCCCAAAGCTATTAACTTCACAGGTCATTTAGGTTAACACGCCATACAAGAACGGCAGTGTAGCACTATATATTGGACAGTAAAACTACTCTTGGACTGAAGTCAAGCGCACACAATGAGATTGTGAATTTCAGACTGAGTTGCTCCTTTGTAGAGGAGATTACTGACAGTGACAACACTGAGTCTGACTACATAATAAGTGTAAGAATAGACAACTTTAAGCATATTTAGTGATCCTTCCTTTCACCATTTTTTTACCATAGTTTACCATGGTAATAGATCAGGCAGATCTATTGCCAGTAAAGATCCGGCATTTCATTGGTAACAAAATCACTTCCTATCACTAGCTGTCTGTAGATACAACCACACATAGAGCCCACTCAACCAATTCTGACACACAGCCGACACCATGTTCCTGGATCAATGCATCACTATTCCCCAATAGATGGGGAAAGAAGCAGCATATGTCTCTTCCTTAGTCTGTCAGATCTGTGCAGGACAGATACTATCAGCAGCCAGCTGATATTCGTAAAACCTATCCAAGTATCCGTTACTGACAGTCAACCAAAGATTTTCCTTGAATTTCCATCTGGGGTTTAACGTTGTTCAGCTTGGAACCTGTCCACCCTCTAAATAGGTGAACAAGTCAGACTTCAATCATATTTGACCACAGACCATCCAAAAATACATAAAATCCATCCATGACAAAACCAGAATATAACTTTGAAACACAGACTGTGACATAGTAGAACTCCAAACACACAACAATTTCTGAACAAATTATGAAAGAAAAATATATTTTTAAAGAAGCCACATCAATTGTTGACTGGGTAAAGCTAACACCATATGGAGCTATTAGTTACAAAGATCTAAGCATTAATTTAAAAAATAAATTTAGTTGAATGAAGAAAGCGTACCATCAGTATCTTTGTCATTGAAAAGGTTGAAATTGTTTATATATGAGGCACAAAAGCAGGCAGCAGCTATCATTATAAAGGCTTCTCCCTCTAATAATCTGCACAGTGTTTTATAACTTCCTAAAATACAAAAAAGCACATTCTGACTAAGTAGGCAACAGTTCAATAACCGCATATAATCACATTTAAACTCAAAACTTCCAAACAGCTGCTGTAATTAAAGTAAAAACCAAGTAAAAACCTCCAATGCTACCTACTAACATTATGCTCACCTTATACTATTCTATGATTTATCCATACATTGCCTATTGTAACATGATATGGGCATCAAACTACAATTCTCGACTCCACAGAATAAATGTTTTGCAAAAAAGAGTTGTGATTAATAGCTGGCTCCCCCTATAATTCTCACACTAAGCAATTATTCATGCAGCACGATATTCTAAAAACTGCACAAATCAAACAACTGCAGATCAATGAATTCATAGATATACTTACAACACACTGCCTAGCTCCCATGCCAACTTCTATAGCCTAGCTTCGGACATTCACTCACATAATACAAGAATCTTAGCCTCATACAGAAGTGGCAACAAACACTGTAAATTCTCGATCAGATGTGTTGGCCCGGTGGAATGGAACAGAATACCCCAAGACTTTCGCAGTATCTCAAATTTAAAGCTATTTAAACATCAGTTACGCCTATGGTTAACTCGTCAGAGCGATTAGTTGGGTTCTAACCCCTTATTCTGTTTATTTTTGCTTAGTTAAGGTTTAATACTTTTTACTAGTACGTTAATAATTGTACATGTACTTTACTTTTATCATGAATGCTTTGTACTAGATAACCTCTGTTAACCATCTAGCAACTGACTGCGTATATAGGTGCCCTAACCAGCGGGACCCTGGTCCCTTCTGGGTTCCCTTTTGTTACCAACAGATTTTTCTTCTTTGTACAGCGAAATGTTACTTTGCCAATGTTTGGAACAATAAATTGATGGTTATGGTTATGGTTAATGATACAATTCGACGCACTTCAAAATCAACAAGTATACGACAGAATACAACGTCAGTCCATTCTCAAATCAGTATGGCAACATGCAAAGACAGGAAGCAGCGTAAGCAGTACAGGAGACATGCATTTAATCAATTTACCAATCATCTTCAAATGAAACTCTGCCACTGATCGTACTCTGTCAGTGCCAGTCCCAAGCCTGGATAAAGGAGGAGGGCGATGCTAATGATCTCTGTTATCACATGGTGTCGTTAAACTGAAACTACTATCTTCAAATATCACCTTACCTTCTCTTATACAAGCTTAAGCCAGGCTGACATGCTTGGCCCATATATTTGTAGCATTTAAAATGCAGGACTACCTTAGCTATTCACTTAATTTCAAGACATTCTCACCGATCTTGAAGAAACTACTCTAATCTCCTCTTGTCGGGTAACTTCTAGCATCGTCATCATAATGCACAAGCAGAAAGTAAAATTGTTGAGGACTTCATTTATCAGAAGGACTGAAGTCCTAAAAGGTCTGGTGGTCTCAAGTTTTGCAGGCTCCACATACCGTACCTGACCTAGGATGAACTGGTTATCTGCTTTAAACACACGTCAACAATGCAGTGTTATGCAATTTCAGTGCTGGAGCCAGCCACTTATTGTCTATGTTCTCCCTCTAGATCTGCATCTTCTTCTGGCCAGCAACACAACATGCACTTTACAAAGAACTAAAATCTGGACAATATGTTGTACAAATAGGAATACAAGTTCAGCAGCAGCTGGGAGAGAATAAAATATTTGAACTTGATGCCTTAACTAAGCGTTATTATAAAAGCCACAGTGAAATCCTTTCGACATACCTATCTCTTTGAACAGCTTCAAGATTAAAGTTGGATCGGTCAGACTTGTTACACTCGAATATATTAAGCATATCCAAAGTGGCCAGTTGTGGAAAAACATAAATGCATAGTACACAAACAGTGTTCTCATTGCCACAATCAGTGCTGAAGACCAACACAAACATATAAAAAGCTCATATATGATTACCGTACACACAAGTACAGATCAGAATAATATGCATTAATTTATGTTCAAACAAATTATTTAATCTAGTTGTTGCTTTGTTTAAACCACAAAATTTTATATCACAAATCATTAGTTAAATCTGATAGAAAACAAAAGTTTGGCAAGGTCTGAAGATGGAGCTACACAAAAGAATTTAATATAATCACTCATTAATTACCCTATCTGCCTCTGCTGTCTAGGTATTGTCATTATATGCACTGTCCCTGCACTGACTCTGAACATCCAAGCCGTCTGTTAGCTTTCGACGGGAATCCGTTGGTTGGTTCCACCTGTGTGCATGGGCCTGCCAGTGATGACTCTTCTAGCTTACTGATGTAATATTTTCGTTCATAATGACACTTAACATCATAACAGGCTAGCGCAGAGAGCACGTCTGAGTAGATATCTTGAAGGGACGCCATACAAATTCTCAGAATGAAGAATCTTTTGACTTATGTGATCAATTCATTGAAAAACATGAGCAGGGTCAAGCAGACGCGTAGCCAGACTTAAATTCAAGAGGAGGCAACTTCACAGACCATTGGCAAAATCCTGGTCATTGTGGTCATTGTCAATAGAAATTCCAGTACATAAAAAGGCAAGAGGAAGCAACTGCCTCCATGTAGCTACACCTATGGGGTCAAGGCCATACAGTTGCCATTGATATATGTGTACATTTACATTTAAGTGCAGCACCTACATATAATGAAAAGCTTTTTGTCGCCTGATAGGGCACGTGATTAAAGAAACATTTGTTGTTACAGACCCAGGCTGAGAGGACTTACCATGGACTGCAGTAAAGCTGGCGTGGAATTGAAGTGAAAAGAAATGTAGAAATAAGGACAAGAATGACTGGTACCAAAATTACAATTTCTGCTGTGCAATATTAATTGGTATATCAGATCAGAGGCTGCTTGACAGATTATCACAGTAAAGCCATTAGAGATTTGTACAGATACTCAACAGTTTTTGCTTGGTACAGCAGAGATAGAAAACATCTAAGCTTTCAGTTCCACAGTAAACACATGAATACAGGAACTGGATTCACTGTCATGATTTGTTTTATTTAACTTAGCATGTGACTTGAAAATGTTTTCAACATATTATCAGAAATTGTTCAAGACAACCTGTATTTCCCTCAAATCCACAAAAACAGGTTCAAGATTCCAGTTTGGTTTTTCCAAATGTGATGCAATGCACTATAAATATGCTGAATTATTGCTGATGCATTTTGGATAATTCAGCATATTTGAAAATAAATTCATGCAAGTACTGATAATCAAGATTGATCACATACGACTGCAAGGAAATATCACAGGAATACAGAGTAGAAATAAGGAATAGATTTGAAATATTGGAGAGGGACGATGCAGAAACAGAGGAGGTTGAGAACAATTTATGGGAAAAGACGAAGGAAGTGATCTTAGAAACTGCGGAGAAATATATTCCGAAGAAAAGAAAAACCAAAACAACTCTTTGGCTATCGAAAGAAGCTATCAACATAGCCATGTACAGAAGGGAAGCAAAAAGAGAAGGAGATAAAGATAAGATAAGAAAACTGAACAGCGCATTCCAAAAACAAGCGCGCATGGACAAAGAAAAACATCTAAATGAATTATGCAAGGAAATGGAGGAGGAGGGAAGACAAGAAAGAACTAAAACAATGTTTTCAAAAGTGAGGGAAATAACGAGAAAAAACACACCAAAAATGGGGTCGCTGAAAGCAGGTGATGGACACATAATTGCGGATGAAGAAGGAATGAAGAAAGATGGAAGGAATACACAGAAGAGTTGTACAACGAAGATAAAAGAGTAAAGGTAGAAAAAACAGATGTAACAGAGTATGAAAATGAACCGGAAGTCATGGAAGCAGAGGTAGAATGGGCTATTAAACAATTGAAAGATAATAAGGCACCGAGTCAAGACGGGATACCAATAGAAATGGTAAAAGCTGGGGATGGCGTGATGACAAAGACAATAACAAAAATTTGTAATAACATATGGACAACTGGAAAATGGCCAGAAGATTGGAAAAGTTCAGTCTTTATCCCTTTATTTAAAAAAGGAGACGCGAAAGAGTGTGAAAATTACAGGACAATAGCAATGATATCACACATAAGCAAAATATTACTCAAAATAATACATAAAAGAATGGAGAGTACAATAGAGAGAGAGCTTCCTGATAGTCAAGCAGGATTTAGGAAATTTCGTGGAACACGTGATCATATTGCCAATATGAGGTGGATAATGGAGAGACAAAGGGAGTATGGACAGAAAGTATACATATGCTTCATTGATTATAGCAAAGCGTTTGACTGCATTAATCATGAATTGATGTGGAAAACCTTGGGAGAAATGGGAATACCGAAACACTTGATACAACTTCTTAGGGGTCTGTACGAAGATCAGATAGCGGTGATAAGGACTGAATATGGAGATACTGACAGATTCAGGATTAGGAAGGGAGTGCGGCAAGGATGCATTCTGTATCCTTTCCTATTTAATATGTACGCTGAAAGGATAATGAGGCAGGCGGGAATGGACGAGGCTATGGAAGGAATAAAGATAGCAGGAAGAACAATGAACAATCTGAGATACGCTGATGATACAACACTATTGGCAGGTAAAAAAACCGATTTGGTAGAACTAATAAGAAGGCTCAAGAGTGAAAGTGAGAAAGCAGGACTCTACTTCAATATAAAGAAGACAAAGATCATGACAACAGAGGAGGACAGTTTTGTAGTAGATGGAGAGGAAATAGAAACGGTAACTAGCTTCACGTTTTTGGGATCAGTAATAGAAAAAGAGGGAAAGTTTAATATGGAAATAAATCTTAGAGTAGCGATAGGAAAAACTGCAATGAATGGTCTGGAAAAAATATGGAAGGACAAACATGTGAGTATAGACACGAAAAAAAGATTGGTGAAGGCTCTGATCATACCAACAGTAACATACGGCAGTGAGACATGGACAATGACCAAGAAAATGAAAAAAAAGATTAACGCATGCGAAATGTGGATATGGAGGAAGATGCAGAGAATATCATGGAAAGAGAAAAGGACCAACGATTGGTGCGCATGAGTATCGGAATTGAGAATGAAGAGACACTACAACAAACAGTGCTAAGAGCAAAGTTGAGGTTCTTTGGTCATGTCATGCGATCAGATGGATTGGAAAAGGAAATGATGTTAGCATATGGAGAGGGAAGGAGAAAACAAGGATGACCAAGGAAAAAGTGGATGGACGAGATACTTGAAACAACTGGAATGAATTTGGCAGAACTGAGAAATGCGACGACGGACAGAAGGAAATGGAGAGGCTTGATCATGATGGTCGCTAGAGTTCCAAGAACTGACAGCACAAGGTAACTGATAATCATATTTCAACAAACTGCCTATCACAGTGCATTACAGCAGTATTTACATGTGTTCATCCTGGAAAGTACACAGCTGCAATTTCTGGAAAACATTTAAAATTCACTAAATATAGTGTTCAACTAAACAACACAAAAGATTCCAAAATTGTCATACCGAAACCCAAACTTCCAAGAAACACCACTTGAAGAAATAAGTTTGCAAATGTCCGTGCGTCCATGGCAAAAACTGGTTCAAACAACAAAAGTGGAAGCCAGATACACTTGAGTGTATAGGGGCCCAATTCATAAACATCGATGAAATTGAATTGTGACGGAAACTCATTCACCCCAGTCAGAAAGCCATAGCCTACGCCAACAAAAAACAATACGAGATCCAGTATTGGAGACAGCATTTTTGCTCTAAGTCTGGTTGATCGTAGAATTCCTAAAAAACATAGTATCACATAATAATTTCATCACATGTTACTGTATGGAACTCATTAGCAACAATGGCACAAACGACGACGGTGACAAGGACAATGATACTGTAATCTTTAACCTTCATGCCGCAAAATGGGGGAAATTTTACCCCATAGCGATTTTCATCTGTAGCTTCTAACACTTTAACAATGAGCTGCATTTTTCTGTGAATTACAATGTATAATGACTAATCTCATTTTACAAAGTGCTGTAAGCCTTCCACAAAACAAAATCCACAATCACGTCGTCCGAATTATAAATTAATACAGGTTGAGGCATGAAGGTTATGAAATAGGTTGTGTGAAGCTGATAAAAATGAAATCATATCAAGAGCTGGGATTTTACTGATGGAAATGCTTTAAGTTTATACTAACTCCTTCCAAGCACAAAATTTATTTCCTCAGCTTATGAAACATAATCAGCCATAATCTGAGTGTCGTCCAAGCGAAGCAAAATTATTCTAACAAAAAATAGCAGCTAATTGCTAATCAAAATGTTTGGACAACTATTCGCATAAATGTTAAACAATGAAGTAACGGTAATTTTTAAAAGTCTTAACTTTATAAAAAGTTAAAACTGAATAAATAAACATATTTTTCAAATCAGTTGCAAGCATATACACTAGCAGATCCAGCAACTGACACAGAAGGGGGGTCAATGTTTAATTTATGATGAACATTTTTAAGAGCTTTACTCAACAAGGGTCATCCATAGAGGATGTTTGTGAATAGAACATGAAGGGGTCAGTCAAAGTGGACACTGGGAGTAGTAATTTTCATTGTGGACAAATGCATCTATGTTTGGTACAGTCTCAATGCTGAGGAGTTTCTCGTAAACAGGCACTAAATAAATTCATGATATACAATTATGATAGTTATTTAAGCGTACCCTTTGCCTGATACATGAATTGCAGTCAAACTGCAGACAGTCTCAACTACACAAGATTTGTGGACAGGAATGGTAGCAGCCATAATACTCTATGTAATGTGCCATGTACAATGTGTTACTTTTTGCAATTGTAATCGAACATTCACATAGCGCTTCTCAAAATCAGCAGCGCCCTCGACCTGTATCAGCGAACAGGCCAGTCTTAAGGCGTCTCTGGAACAAGTAACTCAAGGCAAAGGGACTGAGCAAGACAGTTAAAAGCTGAAGGGCCAACACTGGAAAAGTGCCTGGAATGGGCCGTGGCACAGCACACACACGGGACAACCGTAAGGTTGATCACAAAGAATCACTACCTAACAAGCTTCAATAGTCAAATGCATACTGGAAAGAGACTGGTTCCCTCTCATCTGCAGTCATGTGGCTGGATACCAGTTGCTATGGACCCAGAGGCGTAGCTAGGATATTTTGCGCCCGACTATGAAATTGGCGCCCCTCTTCCGCCCCTCCTCATCCCTCCCGTTTTATTTATATTTCAAATTTTCCAAATACACGGAATTGCAATTTAAATTTTAATGAAATAAAATATTAATTTAATTGTGTTTTTGAAAGTCAATAAACTCAAATTATACATGAATTTATTTATCAAACAAATATCATAACACATAATATTAGGCTATCTGTTGTTGATACAATAAAAAAATATAAAAACTACGTTTTTGAATTTTTACTATGTTACGTACCGCTAAACTAACAGACTTTGGCCCTATTTTTAATTAAATAGTAGGCCTAATTAAGTATTTGCATTCAAACATTACATACCTGCAATAGTGCATACACCAAAGATGAATAACAGAAACCCTGGTGCATTTTGCTCGGGTGTTACTCTAAACACATAGTCACTACCGTTGATCTTGTCCATCCTCTTCTAATCCATCCTCTACAGTTAAAAATAGTTTTCATTGTAAAAATTCCAATTTTCTATTTGAAGTTGAAACCAAAACCAAATTGCCAGCAATTCATGTAATACAAGATTTTGATATTCTGTCAGAAAAATAACAGGTTCCAGACTGCCCACAATCCTCCCTTTCATCTTCATGGGCACACTGGTAGAAATGAGCTGTTGCCAAAAAAATTACATGAATGTCAATTTTACTGGACAAATACCAAAATGTCGACATTTAGTTTCGCCAGTTTAATAACAGCAAGTAATGTTATTTTTGAAACCATGCATATACGAAAGCACTAGAGGCTTCACTGGCCAACATAAGCCAAGAGACCACGACCATGAACTTCGAGATTCGTAGCAGATCCGATGAGATATTGGGTTATTATGAGAATGTTATATGACTTTGCATAAATGTTTGTATTATTTATTTCTTCTGTAAGCTACTGTGCGTTGCTGGTAGTCAAATTAAAAATATTTTTACTTACTTACTTACATACAATAAACCATATATTAAATAGAGTCTATGCTAAAATGCACTTTTACCCACACGACTATGATTGTCCTATTGGTAAAAGTGCATTTTTATCGTATTTAATTTATGATGTGTACGGCCGAGTATTTTAGCGTATTTTATTATTTCTCTTATGTAGGCTATCTGCGTAAATGGATTGATATAAAATAATTGTTTGCCGAAATGGAAGTTGGATTGATGAAAACTAGTTATTTGCTAAAATAGAAGCTGGACTGATGAAAAAGAGTGCAGTTTAGCGTCGCAAATGACTCATTTACGACGCTTATTCGATTATCGCTGACTCGCCATGCAATGGCGACTCATTTGAAATGAGTCGCCATTGCATGGCGAGTCAGCGTTGGTCCAATACAAGTTAGATTGACGAAAAGAATTCTAGCTAAATAGAAGTGGGATTGATGAAAATAATTTTAGACTAAGTAGAAGTGGGATTGATGAAAAGAATATTGTCTAAATAGAAGCTGGATTCATTAATTCATCCATTACAGTTATCATGAAAATCATTGAAATAATTAAATACGCTAAAATACAAGCCTACCTCCACTCAGGCACGTAGCGAGACATAAATTCAAGAGGAGGCAACTTACAGACCTTTGGATAAATCCTGGTCATTGCCAACTCATTGGGGTCATTCATTAGTCAATCGAAGTTGCAGTATATAAAAAAAGCAAGAGGAGGCAACTGCCACCTCGTGCCTCAATGTAGCTACGCGTATGCCTCCACTATCAATAAAATACGTTAAAATGCACTTTAACCGTCCTATTTGCCCCATTACTTTCTTAGCAGTATATTTAATTAGCCATAATAATTATTATAATAGATCATTATTTTAGATCATTATTTACGAAATAAATATTGATGATGTCGGCACCCTCAATGAAACCGGTTAAATCCAATGGCGTGCACTCCAAAAAATCATAATCGTGTGGTGAACTTGTGTTACAAGCTACAATTATAAATGCAGCGTGCAAGACTTCAAAAAGATAATTTTAAAGTAATAATTATCTAATATTTTATCCTGATTTCAATTAAATAATTAACAACAGCAGCACGAAAAACATCACAAACTGACGTCAACGTTACATGCATAGATAATTAACTTTTAAATTATCATTTGTTTGGCGCAATAATTTCGGTAAGCTCTGAATCACAATTTCACCAAACACGACATACGCCAAACATTTTTAATGATAGGCTATCCCCGCTATGAGCGGAGAATCAGACGTCTAGTCAAAACTTCTATATCTTCTGAATGATATTTCTGAGTAACCTAATAATCTGGGTGGGTTTGTTTAGAGGAAGGGGCTCGAGGCAAAAAGTTCCAATACAAGCCTGATATCGTGGCCGGAGAATCAGACGTCTAGTCAAAACTGGACTAATGTCGATAATCTCAGACTACTTAATTTAAAATTTCTGTGTGTGTATCAAGTTCACTGCAATAATTATTGTACAATGGAAAACACGCGTCGTCCTTATTCTACACGTCCCCTAGAATCTAACACAAGCTAGATTCGTAATATTAAGTGAAAAATCCATACTTACTGACATTCTTTTGGAATTAATTGATGAAAACGCATTTGCTCAAATCATGGAAAACAGTGCTCAAGCGATAAAGACTAAACAGGCGTGCCTCAAACATCCAGTTGCTGCATTAAGCTTTGGCCCGCGTATAATATTCTAAACTTAGTTGTGCTTTATTATAGTCGCTAGATGGAGACGTAGGGCACGACTTTCCTGTATGGAATCGATCGGCATTTGCTTAATGTTGTTAATATTTAATATCAACATTCTAACTGTAATTATTTAAGTTTAGCGCTTAAAATTGTTGTAAATTTACATATAATTGCTGTTATTATGTTTTAGGTCTATAATATGAGAGGATGGTAAATTTCCTGCGAGATATACTGTACACCTTTTTTAGGTGATTGTCGTAAACTATATTTTCCAATCTCGACCCCGGGAAATCATACTTACCTGGCACAGGAGCGACCGTGATCAAGTAGGCGGTGCTCCCAGGACGAGGCTCAGCCATTGCACTTCGGTTGGGTTGACTCTTGCGATCACCCCAAATGTGGGTGACTCGGGTGCGTAATTTTTGTTAGTGGGGGACTGCGTTCGCGCTTTCCCCTTAGAAAAGAAAGAAAATCAATACTATGCAAACGATGTTTAGTAACAAAGTTCACGAACAAAGCTCGAGTTCGGATTCAGATCCCACTCAGCAAGTAGAAACGGATAGCTTACATAGAATTTCACCGTGATGTTTAATGTTAACCCTTTGCACGGACGTGACATCCAACAGCATGTTGTCAAAGTTCGGTAAACCGTAAACTGGTTTTGTTGCTAGGAATAATTTCATACCCATGTGTACAGCGCATTTTGTGAGATGCTTAACAAGTGCTACATGCAAGGCCAGCCCTATCAGAAATGGCGCCCCAGGCAAAGCATACATTTGGCACCCTCTGACTTCACTTGAAAAGGTTCAACGAAATCAACAATTATTTTAAATTTGTTCCATAAGCTAAAGTTTTGAATTCAAATGAAAATAATCATTGTAATTTAAAATATGTCAAAAAAGTGAAAAACATAAAACTGTTAAAATGCATATTGATGCCCCTTACATTTTGGCAACCCATGCAACTGCCTGGGTTGCCTTTGTCTAACATGAACAGCATACATGTACTAACACTTCATTAGTATGCCACACTGAAAAGCACAATGCTTTTACACGTTAACTAAATTACGTAACTGTCACCTTGTCATTCAACATGGTAAGGAATTAAGATTTAATTAATAATTAAAATCACAATGATGTGAATCATAATGGAAAACTCCATTGTAAGGAATTGGGATTGGATCTGATTTATGAATAACTTAGCACTGAAGACAGCAAGAGGCTACAGTCACAAACAGTGATATTTTCGTTAACGAAAACTAAAATTAGAAGTAAAAATAAAGGATTTCGTTAACGAAAATTAGAAGTAAAAGTAGGAATTATTTTGGCTTCAAAAACGAAATTAGGAATTAAATTATGAATTATTTGCAGAACTAAAATTACGAATGAAATTAGGAATTATTTTCAGAAGTAAAATCATTTTACTTCTTGTGGCCCTTATGTTGAGATGAAGCAAAGGGTGAAACGTAAGTCTAACAATGCAGCAGATTTGCCAGTGTCGCTGTAGGTCCCAAAAATAGGAGATTACTTGTAAACGTCAAAGCACAGTTTCACCTGCACTGCAGAACTTTAAATTTTTCAACATGAAACTAAAGTAACAAACAACATCAACATTGTCCAGCAGCAGCAACCAAGACTGTGTAACAACTCAGATGGATCGTTATTTGGCAGACATAAGGGAGAATGATACTAGGAATCCTCTTGCTTCCTGGAAGGAAGCAAGAGGATTCCTAGTATCATTCAAACTTCGTACAGCAAAATTGCACCATTGCAGAGGATCTTTTGTCGGCTCCAGCCTCACAGGCCTTTGTGGAAAGAATTATTTTTGTATGTGGAATCTTGACTGATGGACGAAGAAATCGCATGAAAAAATCTCTGGAAATGAGAGTGTTCTTGAAATTGAACAAAGATAATATCTTAGGCCTATACATGTATGTAGTAAGTTAAAATACTTTTACTGCACTGAAATTAATAATTATTTGGAAAACTAAAATAAGAAGTAAAATTAATTGAGAACTAAAATAGGAATGATAAGTAAAATTATTCGCGAAGTAAAATTAGAATTAGAAGTAAAATTCAAGGACACAGAACTGAATTAAAACTGAATTAGGAATTATTTTGAGAAGTAAAATATCACTGGTCACAAAGATAGATACATGTAAGTGATTTGCGCTTCTGAGTAGTTACCTTGAAGGGGCGCTATATAAATTTTTGAATGAATGAATGAATGAATTTGCTTCTAGACAGGATTACATTAAGTAATGTAGGCTATTAGTTGAATTAGATTATAAAACACATAACTGTAAATCATACCTGAACATTTACACAGCACCTCAACAAAGGAAACTCCTCAGAGGTCATCCCAACAACACATTCAAACAGAATGGTCATCAACTATTGGCAAAGTAGGTGTTAAGAAAAGCAAGCTCATATCGCAGGTTGAGATGAATTAATTAATTGCAGTGATATAAACTATTCTCACATAATTAATTCTGGCATCATTCCCAATTACTGGGCTCCACGGTATGTCGTTGATGATGGACGACAATGTCAAATCACTTCGTAGGACACGCATTTATGAACTGTATCAGATTGGAGTCATACGGCATCATCTGTCACACGAAGCTGCTGCCCGTCACATTGGTCCATTCTTTCAGTATGTGTCTGTACCACTGAAACTCAGGCCTTCTATAGGCCTTCACGTTTTCATATTCATGAGCTTCAGTGCATCCTTAATTGCGCTACGCTACATGCAGGACACCTTGAGCTGGCTCCCCGTTGACAAAAGAATAGTTTAAACTGCTCCTCACGGACTGGGTTTTCATTGGTGGCTCGGCACCAGAGTGACCAGACTACATTTTGGAGTTCGTCACACAACAGTTTGGCTTCTTGTGGTCCCATGCTCTCGCACATCGACGCACTTTGTCCTCTGTGGGTCTGTCTCTTTGGAACAATCTGCCACGGGACATACGATTATGATCAATGACCTCTTTTAACAGTTCACGAAACGTTTTTCTGCTTGTCTTAAAATACTATTGTTCGGTGACTCCTAGGTAGCCATGCCGGAGCACCCTCGAGTAGCTTGAAGGGTGCTACAGGTCCTGATACATTAACTTTTTAGCCCATGCAATAATGTAAGCATGGGGGCTACATAGTACATACTGAATATGGTTGTAGATTTGATTGTAAACATTAGAATGTAAAATCATGGTTTCAGTGCCTTCTCATCTTAACAGTTCACTTAAAAGACTTCAGTGACTTATAAAACCCAGTTGGGTTTACAACTGGAGATTACAACAGTGGTTGGCACGATTCAGTAACTAGATTACCACTAGAATAATGAAAAATTATACAATAGTGAACAGATGAATTGCATTTGAAACTTTGATTAACCCTTTGACTGGCCACCGCGCTTTAAAGCGCGCATACATACATACATGCATGCATATATATATACATACATACATATATACATACATACATAATATATACATACATAATATATACATGCATACATACATAATATATACATGCATACATACATACATGCATATCTACATATATACATACCTTTTCTCGCAAACAATAGCGCAAGTCAAAGGGTTAAACTATACTAACACAGTATTGAATATTTCAAAATACCCATTTTATGCTAATTAAAAAATCAACAATTAAACCCCAATTCACAAATCTTTGTTTATTTCTGCATAATTAGACTTATACAACTCTTCTGCTAAAACTTGTCTGGAATGGAGAGTCTAAAAACCACACTGAAACCGTTTTAATTCATAATGAAATTGGTGATGAACAAAATATCCGATGGCTAGGTCTCAGTTCCAGTCTCTCAGTTCCAGTCATTAGCTGCAGCTCCACCCCATTCAGTTGAAACTGGTGCTGGAGTGGCTCCCCAGTCACCAGTGTCTGTTGCTGACCAATCTTCCGCTGCAGGATAGCCTGGCTGGACAGCAGGAGGTGCTCCCGGAAGTAAACTGCTCTCTTTTGCCCACTACAAATATTCACACAGAATGCTCTATGTAGGTACATGAAAAACAAACCTTACGAAGCTTCATACATTTAATCCAATTGCCATCGTAAACAATCATTCGAGCTTTTTTCTGTCCAAGTTCAGTAGAGCAGCACTTCTCAAACTTTTCAGTGTTGGCAGGAATTTTCTCACTGCAGGAGGACCGGTGCCAAATTTAGTAAATTTATTAATTGTTTCTCTTTTCTATGTTCGATCACCTAAATTCCTCAAATATGTATTAAAATTGATTTAAATGCATGTTTAGCCACTTCTATGACTCTATTGCCTTTTAAATGCTAGCCTAATAAGTGATTTTATTATGACTTCTAAAAGTATAATAGCCATTTCTTGATCCTAGACAATATGATCAGTTTCTTGACTCAGTTTGAGGACCAGCAACTGAGGGCTAGCGGACCGGCACTGGTCTGTGAACCACCACTTTGGGAAGCACCGCACTAGAGAGGATACTAGTGCAAGAAAGCCCAAAATATATGTCTTGGTTGAGATTCAATGCCTCAACCTCTGAGTTGACACCTTTGCATGCTAACCAATACAACATTGGACTACATGCTCAAGCACCTGTTCCAAAAACACCTGCATACAAAAGCAGTCTGAATACCACAAGATATGTAGCGACATCTTTAACTGAAACTGTCATTTCTTACACTGTATTTTTAAACACATCAGTATTTCATCATGCATTGCTTTAATTAGGTGTTCAGGCTTCACGTTATAATGATTAAACAATTGCTTATTCTTTTCTAAATATTATTGCACACTTACATCAGAAACTTCCGGTCGGACGAGAGATTCCTCTGGAACGTATTCTGGCTGTTCCTTTACAGCCTTAACAGGTTCAACTTCTTGTTTTTCAGCCTAAAGCCACAAACACATTGGGTCATGCAAAATGCAAGAAAATGACTTATGACAATTAGTTGCACTCAACTGTTCATCAATCCAACAGTTCCATTGCTTCCTTGAAAAGCTACATTTACAGCAAAAAAATTTACGACTAAAGCTAAATTATTTAAATCATAGATAACTAGAAAATATAGTTTGAACTGCATTTATTAAGTGACACCCATTTAATAGCAAAAATCAACTATGGAATGGTATTTGCGATAGGCAGACTGGAAAGGAAGGTACGGGTTGTGGGACAGGAAGTAAAAGCTCATGTGATAAGTAACTACTTTTTCCATGATGTTTGGAAATGAAATTGAGAGTAAAGAAGCAGTAATAGTTGATAGATGGCTTTACAATGACAAACTATGGCATAAACGAAGGACATGAGAAAACGAGATTACGACTCGTGGTCACTGTTGTAGGATGGAATAGGCGGAGAACTGATGGAGGATATTTATGCCAAAATATGGAGGAATGTTGGAAAATTGAAGTCTTATAGTCAAATCTAGTCAGAAGACAATTGAAGGAACCTGTCAGGAATGGAAGAGCATGATCGGGAGCTGTGTGTATATTGCATTTGTCACAGTGTAGGATCTTATTCACCACCTACCATAATAGAAAAGACAAGTGGGTGGATTCAGCTGCTTTAGTCAAGTCAATGGACATGATACGGTGCCTGAATCTTGAGATGGAAGGATAAATGAGACCATTGTTGACACCACTCAAGTCGGCTGATTAGCAGTAATTACCAAGTTGTATCAGTGCTTTGAAGGGTGTGCAACAAACCCCATTGACTCAACATGAATGTTTATCAAGGATTTCAGATAAAGTTATATCTAGGTCACGGACTCACGGTGTATGGCAAGTTTTGTAGCTGTCTGCGCTTGGCACAAGCACAGATGAGAGACAAGGATGACAGCTATGGAGTTTGAAATGTTGAGCATCTTCCCAGAGCGGCAACTGATGAAAGAGTACGCGGAAGATGGCTCGTGATGGAAGATTCTTTTTTAGTAATCCACACTTTTTGAGCCATTTGTAAGATTTCAAACACTTCTAATGATCTAATGACGATATTCTTGTTTCTTATTTTTTTCAAACTTGTGTAAGTTTTCTTATTTTTCCACCATCTTTAAAGGAGTTATCACAGCTGTGTTTTAAAACTTATGTTGGCAACCCTTGACAAAGCCAGTTTGGAGGAAAACTTACTGGCATGCTTCCAAAGTCATAGCCAGTGAGGCCAGTTTTTATCTGACCTTGGTCAATAATAAAACCTTTAGCTTATAACAACCTATTGCAAAATATGCTTGCCTTAATACATTATTTTCCAAAAAAATCATTAAAAATGTTTCTTAAAAAAATTACATAGCTCTTTTTCTGGCAATAAATCTAGACTTAAACTTAAATGCTTGCTAGATACAATGCCAGTAATTACCTCCTCTGCGTTACGGAAGAAGAAGAGGTCAACCATGACATCCCAAGGAATGTCACGGCTGATGGCCCCACGAAGGCGGAGTACTTCACGGGCCAACAGCCACCACATCAGTCCAACAGAGTTTGGTGACTACAATTTGAACATATATTCCAACATATATTGGAGATTACGTCAGATAAAATATCTTTATATAAAAAAGGCAGAAGTTTACAAATTCGACCATTATATAATGTAAGTACTTTCTTAATAGTGCTGCCACAATATAATCACTGAACAAAATAATTTCATTTGTTGACAAGTGATTTTTTATCAGTTATATTAAAGCTCTTTAAGAAAATACCCTCAACTTTTACAACCTTTGACTGGGCACTAACACTAACAGCTAAAGTAGTTTCAGTTTCGCTAGTTGCACATGATACAACTTCTCTGTCATGTTTTTCTTAATAATAGCACCCGATAATTCTTCCTTTACCTTTTTTAAAAAATTTTTAATCAAATCTATAAATTGATTTAGATATAATGAAGAAAACTGTTATTAAAATGTAAATGTACAGATCTTTACAGGTAATTAACTTAGTTGATGCAACTGCGATGTCTGGCTGTTCAGCAGGCAACAAATAAAGCTACATTGATTAAATATATTATAGTACAATAATATCTCTTCAGTTGCTGGCATTTTCAGTCGAAGCTGTCACTATGTATATCGGCATCAGAAGAACATGGTCAGGTCTATTACTGACACAAACTACAGAGTACAGACACGCATGAATAATTGAATTTTAATGGTTAAAATAAAATTTGTGGGGTGTCAGAACAGGTGCAATGAAACAGCCTTGTTTTAAAATTTGTTCCATATGCAAGAGTTTTGAATTAAATGAAAATAATCTTTTTAATTTAAAAAAATGGCTAAAAAGTGAAAAACTAAAGTACACTTTTTGTGAAAATGGCTAGATTGTGGTGCCCTAGGCAACTGCCTGCTTTGCCTGTGCCTACCGGCCCTGAGTGACCTAGTTGTACCTGCAGAAATTTACAAATTCGACTATTACATAACTCAAGTCATTTCTTAATAGTGCTGCCACAATTGTTATAATCATTGAACAAAATAATTTCATATGTTGATAAGTGATCTTGTGTAGAATATATTCTTTCTATAAAACTGCTGCACATAAGATGAGAACTGCTAACTTGGATTACTAGCCAATATAATACTTTAACCCTTTAACGATGAATGTGTACTAAAAGTGACTGGAAACCAATGCAACTCGTTGTTAAGGATTAAATATTTTAATTGTTGCAAAACAACTGAAATGAAGTGCTGAAGTGCTTTATCTGATTGATGTTACAAAAGATTACATCCTTAAACTAATGAGCATTTATAGAAAGTTTTCCCCAAAATCATTAGTTTGAAAATTAAAGTTGTATTCGTACCATGTTATTGCAAGGAATTGCAATGTCTATGTACTTCAGAGGAGCATTTGTATTGCAAAAGGCAATGACCGGAACATTGACATATGCAGCCTCTCTGACTGGTTGATGATCAGAAACTGGGTCCGAGATCACCAACATCCTTGGTTCACGGAAAGCAGCCTGAAACACGATCATATGCCAGATTACAAAATAGAATACAATGTTCAGAGACTTCTTTTAATCCTTCAATGATGAGAAGGATTACTTTTTCCAGTACTTAGCTTTTAGTAAACGCTCGTCGTTAAAGTGCACTTCACGAAAACATGACTTCCAATATACCATGGTTTGGGACATGGATCTCAGAATTATTTTTACTTGCATAAACTTAACTTATAATCCCTCATTACAAGGTTTTTTGATATATTCGTTTATTATTGAATCACACGGATTGACACACTACAACCAGGTACATAGAACCGATTTTGCCTAGACAGAGGATTATAAAGTAAAGAAAATATAGGGGATTAAATAGAAAGTACGCCTAAGGAATGCACTTGACATGGCTCCCCAGGACTGCATTATATTTCTGCTGTACTTCTACCACCTTTAGCACAAAGATATACAAAAGCATTCTCATTTTCATCAAATTCTTTTCCTTTGTCTTCTGTTGTTCATAACCTCTTGGGAGCTCAACTCCTATACACAGAATTGATCACAAACTGCAGTTTTACTTAGAGGCAGCAACTGATTGACGCCTTGCGTTTTATGAAAATGACACTACAAAACTTTCCAAATAACAATATAATCAGTAATTATATTACGAAACTAAATTTAAAAAATTCTAAACCAGAAAGAGCAATTTGAAAATAACTGCAGCAGCTCGAAAGCCAAATATCAAACTCCTATGTTACACACATATGAATATGAATGTATGTGTAATGGAATCAGCCTGTAATTAATTTAGCAGCTTATCAATATCATTCCATAAAATAATTTTAATTGTAAAATCAGATGAAACTAATACAATATTTCATTGTTAACAGTTTTGACAGAAGTTAACAACTTATTTGTGATTATCACAACGCCTGACCTGTTCATAATTAATTATTTAATTATATAATTAACTTAATAATAATTTAGAATTTTCAAAACTATTCATGTGTGCACTTACAAATAAGGATATTAATATATACCTGAATCTGATTGGTGAAGGTGCCGGGTGTAAACCGGCCAGCAACTGGCATTGCACCAGTGTAGTGTGCAAATTTAAGGACGGCACGTTGTCCCTCGTTCCTGGCAGATATCACACAAACATCCGCTGGGTTTTCAATAGCAGCAATTGCTCGAGCAGCCAGCAGCAGCTTTTCCCATGTTTTTCTTAGATTGATGATATATTTGCCTGTACAGATATGAAAAGATACAACACATTACAAAAAGTCTCAAAGCTAAAGGTTGGATCACAAATTAAACTATGGTGCAGTAGCAAACTTTATAACTAGAAAACAAAGCAAATTTTATAAATATGTAGTCAACTAATAATTGAAACATTTATACAATTTCTAAACCTTTTTAAAATAAGTTTACATGCTCATGTAATCTGGTGGTTAATACTCAAAACCATACCTACAGCAGTCTCAAATAACCACATTGAGCAATCATTGCACTTTGCTGCCTGCAAACGTATACTGGTTCCATACTTCCATATCAATGAGTCCAACATGCCTTCTTCTGCGTATATCAACATTATGAGTCCAACATGCCGTCTTCTGCGTAGGAACTCCTCCTTTTGGAACATTATGCCATTGCGTATATTCCTACCGCTGCATATGGCTGTGCAAGATACTTTTCAAACTGATTTGAAATGCATTTTTATAAATCAGGAAAACTAAGATGTTATGTGTGTGCAGCACTTTTCAAAACTTGAATTGATCTGTACACTTAAAAGGTACTATATTAATTGAATAGCATTTTTGCTATATGACAAATTAAGAATATTTGAACACACTATTTGGCTGAATATGAATAGTAGTAAACAACTGACCACACTAATACAGCATTGCTAAGCAACAAACATGAACATAACATAAAAGACTAGATATAAATTATGTTTAAAATAACTCACTTGTCTACAGACATTGAGCTTTGCAAAGCCTGAAATCTAAATTTTGAATGAATTTAATATGAATTTAAACAAGAAATAATTACGCTGTTTACTAAAAGCTATGTTCACAATGACTAAATTTGAAGGTGACTTCTACGTAATATTTCGCTTTTGGCTGTCAAGTACACGCTACAACAATGAAGCACATTTACTATTAGTAGACAGAGATTTATATTGCACATTATATGCTATTCATATTCGAATTAAACAAACTCAATGGTTGGCCAATTCAAAGCACCATTCAGTTCTGAAGCAATTCAAATATTCAGTACAGCTCTAAATATATACATTAAATATAACTGGTTATGCACTAATGATATTTGTTGATCAGTGTCAGAAATTGATAAAATTATCTGAGCACTGTATGCCTACCATCGTTTCTTCTCTTGAACATATACTGTTCCATCTGGTAGTCCAAATGCTGATCACCAATATGAGTCTGACATGACAGGAATTTTGTCACATCATCCTCTCTCAAACTCAAAATGTCTAAACCACCAGACATTTTGATCAGATCAACTACAAAAACAAACACCTATTATAAAACTTTGGTCATTCTAAAGATATCATAATGACCACAATCTGTCTATGCAGACAACACCCAACTCTACATATCATTCTCCCCAACTTCCTTTACTAGGTCTCCATTGCACAATTACTGAATGTGGGTGCGGGCCGAATTGTCTGACCTTAGCTTGCATTCTTTTGTGTTACTAAATTCATTACTATCCTTAATCATAACAAACTTATAGATAGGCAGTATATCGTATACATCAAGGCCACGCTAGGTCTTGTCGTGTTTACAATTTAACCTTTGAATAGCTCGGCCGCTTTCTAGAAAACTGTTTTCGGGAAATCGGACTTTTGTCTGTTTTCAGCGTTTTCGGGCTGACAACTTAATTTTTAAATAGATGCTCAGCCTTAACCCTCCCAACACAGAATTCAGCACCGCAGGCCTTCCAGATCAAATCATAAAAATCCATGACTCATCCATACACCTATTCCCTAACTCTTCATCTCTCACCTTTACCTCCGACTCCTTTGTCCGCAACCTTGGTAGTAGTTTTCCACATCCACATCTCTCTTTCTCTAACCAAATCTCTAGCCTCTCATGTCTCTGCTCCATGCACATTTGTGACCGCTGCTGCATCCAGCCCATGCTCGACATAGCAGATTTTAAAGCTTACTCCACCATTGCTAAATTCCATTGTCCCTTCAAAGCTCAATTATGCAATTCCCTCTTCCTCAACCTTAAATCCACCCGAGTGGCCGAGTCTGCAACTTATCCAACACTCAGTAGCCCAAGCTGTAACTAACCAACTCCCTACAATACTCCCAGCTCAAGCAGGTGGGCCTAGTGGCCACAGAAATATGATTTCAAAATTCCCTGAGTTTTCCAGGTTTTCCAGAGTTCTTTTTTGAATTTTCCAGAGCACATTTTAATCACTTTCCTATTATAATCATATAGGCCTAAAGATCAAAAGTTAAACAATTTTGAGCAGCCTCCTCCCCTTATAGCCGCACTTTCCTCGCCTTTTTTTATAATGTTTCCTCATAATAGTTCAGATCAATTAATAAAAACAAAAATATCGAAACATTACTATGTTCACACACTTTTCAGATGCAAATGCAATGACTAGAGTGAAACTTAATGCCAATGGCTGGAGTTGGGAGCACCTCTGAGTACAACCCTGAAGAGGCGCTATGTAAACCTCCGAATGAATAATAATTATGTACTGTGAATCCACCTCATTGCAACTACTTTGCCCCAATGTAGACTAGTTCAGTTTCTTTAGCTCCTTCATCTCGTGCTCAAGGCTTAACACAGCACTGCCTGCATCTTACTTCTTCATATCGAGATCTAGTACTACTCTATCTTCGCTTTGAGATATTTGATTTTAGCAGCTATCTTCCTTTTCTAAGCAGATTCAGCAGATTTTGCATCATCTCTTGCCTTGGTGTCTTTACTTGCAGGTATTACTTCTTCTTATCGAGATCTAGTACTACGTATATATTGTAGCTTGTAGCATCAGTTTGTCAATAGCTACTTCCATGACACCACCAGGATTGTTGACGGAATCAAAAACCATTCCCTAAGCAACTAGACATGTTTCATGAAGATTTTCTACCAGCATGTCACCACTGACACTGAAGTCACTCTCTACTGCCACATTGCCATATATGACAACATTGGAATCAATCTGATGACCCACCAAATGTCTGCATATTCAGGTCAATTGTCTAGACACTTGAAGTAAAATTTGAAGTCTGAAATTCTAAACTGAAGGATTCAACTCTGTCTGTGCTTTTCAAAGTGCGGAATATTGCATTTTCGCCATATCTGCTTCAGTAGAGAGAATGTTCCATGACTTGTAAAGACTTTCAACAAGACCAGGAAAGTTGTGCGCCACCACTATTTTTGAACTCACTGCGGACAGAAATTGGACGCAATCCAAATGAAGTGTAAGTTTCTCGCAATCTGACACATTAATTCAGTCTTTTCTGCAACACCAAGATCAACAATTCAACATCCTTGTACAAACACCAATATTCTTTTGTGTCCACCTTTATTTTCATCAATTTTGAGAATGAGTCTGCACCAGCAACTACCTCTTTCTTGAAAAACCATATTGAGAGGCTGCACAGACAATTTTTATTAAATAATAACATACCGGGGCATGTTGTAATGAGCAATGCTGCTATCTCTGTCAAAAGTTTTAGCAAGACCTTCAGCAATGTTATATACTTACATTCTGCTCATCTCTTGCACAAAAAATCACGCCAAAACATGCGTTAAATAATTGATCTGAACAAATTCCCTGAGTGCTGGAGGAATTCCCTGAGTTTTCCAGAGTTAAGAAATTCCCGGAGTTTTCCCTGTTTTCCAGAGTTGTGGCCACCCTGTCAAGCATCTTCGCAAACTCTTCACCCCACTATACCCTACCAATACCATCCTCTATCTGAGTCTTTCACGACCCCGGTCACTACTCAACGGAAGTTCTCTAACCGAGGGATAGCCCACACTGCACCATAACTCTGCAACAATCTCCCTCCTGAATCCGCAGATTCTCGGTTCCTCCATCATCACTTCCACTCATCCTCCACCATCTGCCTCGTGGATCCCCTATCTACCACCCCCGGCTTTCCCTCAAAACTACTATTAAAGTCCTCTCTTCAAGAATTCCTACCCTGACTCATCTGTTTGTCATCAAATTCTTCTCGACCTAAACAACAAGCGTCTTAGCTGCTCCTCTACTCCCTGTCGCTGGACTTCCTGGCAAGACTCTGGACTTCCTCCATTTGACCACCATCAGACTCGACGTAGCACTCGTGAATAAGCTGGTGCCCTGTGCTTAGCTTTCAGATGGCGCATTAGAAATTGGAGTCTACGATTTGGGCATAGTATCTGAGTGGCAAATTGGGAATTTAAAAATAAGATTAAAACAAAAATATTCGACATTTTATACGATACTACTTATTTTAAAATAAGCATTTTAAAAAGAGACCTTTATGCTAATTAAACTTTAGTTTTAAAATGTCACAGAGAACCGCCAATTCAAAAGTCGAACCCACGTGCACGTTCGATTTAAAAGAACAAGAACAACACTAAGCCGGAAGTAAGGTTCAATATGAAGCACAGATCTTGCTTAACTCCGAGACTGCTGGTTGTGCCAGTCCCAAGACTGAAGATAGGGGAGGACGACTCTAATCGTCTTTGTAATGAAACAGCATAGTTAAACAGAAAATAACCAACCTATAGCCTACTAACGCTTATCCACGGCATGAGGCCAATCAGGTAGGCCTACTATTCTCAGTATTCTAATTAAAAATGAAGCTAAAATAAACTTAATCTATGCATGAAGGCAATCGGATACTTTTATTTCGACGTAAACGCTAAGCTGTACTGTAATTCAAATTGGACGCTAAACCAAAGCAATAATGGGTCGTTGTAATCAGCTGTCGCAGCTGTTTGGTTGAAATGTCGGCCTGTAGGCGTAGCATAGGCTACACAAGATTCGAGCAATGACATATAAACTTAATTGCTTTGATTGTAGCCCTTCTATAATGGTTACAATCGATGTTAATCGCCGATCATGTACAATGAACTAATTAAGGAGACGCAATTTGGGAATGTTTTTTTTATAGCCTGTGATAATTGTTGCGTTTACAACAAGGGTCCTTAAGTTTAAAATGTGTTGATGCCTTGATGAAATCCTATGTTTACGTCTCTTTTATATAAAAATTTCGATTGATAATCAGATTGATATTCATGTTGTGCTTCTGTATCTGCTCAACAGGGAATGTTTGCCTAAAGTGGGGAAGCAGAAGTCTAAACCACATTATTTTGCTTTCCTCCTTCTTTTAAATTTGATCACTCTGTAAATACTTTGGCTTCAATTTTACTTATAGTAGCTGGACCTTTATTTTATTCATGTCTGCAGTAGAAATGATACTTGCTCCTTTCAGTGCACATTTTACTTAAAGAATGTATTGCGCTAAATAAGGAATCTTTGTATTCCAACAAGAACCTGGAGGAAGCGTAACGTGTTCGTAACGCAGTGTTATGAACGTATTTTTATAGTTTAGAACTTGACAGTTTGGTTTTTAAATTATTAACTGTTAAAGGTTTGCCTTTTCGGTTAGTCCAGTTTATTTCTTAATTGTAATAGTTATAGACCAATACAAGTATTATGGTCATATTGGCTACTCATTGTGTTTACTCAACGGGGATCTTAACTTAAATGGCGTGCTACCCATTCAAACGGGAATCATAGGAGAAGGATCTAACCGATTATTTCATTGAAAAATGAGCAGGGTGGAAGCCATACCGTCGCCATAGAAAGAGTGTACATGTATGGGTAAACTATTAAACTATCGTTTTAGCGTCGCCAGTTATAGCATGCGGTTTCAGAGTCATAAATTAAAAATGCGTGGTGCTTCTGCGGCGGAAAATGCCGCCACGCAACCCGCGAGAATTTACTTCTGCGGCGGAATTTTTTGACATTTTATCTAAAAACAACTCTAACCCTAACACTGACCCTAACCGACCGGGTGCGGGCCGAATCCCCGAAACCCGAATCCCCGAAAGGAATTTCGACCGGATCCCCGAAATTGATTTTCTAAGTCCGCACCGAATGATCATCATTAACAAATTCATATTTGAATAGGCAGTATATCGTATGTATCAAGGCCACGCTAGGTCTTTGTCATGTTTACAATTTAACTCTGAATAGCTCGGCCGCTTTCTAGAAAACTGTTTTCGGGAAATCAGGCTTTTGTCTGTTTTCAGCGTTTTCGGGGATTCGGGGATTCGGGCTGACCCCAACCGCCCGTTTCAGCGCTTAACCTGACCCTAACCGACACTCACGAGGCCAAACCTGATCCTAACCGACCCTCACGACGCCAATTTATAAGAAGAACCGCATTTTGAACAATGCGCATGCGCCGAAGGTTGCGCATGCGCAAAGTGCTTCGCCGCAGAATTGTGTTAAAATGTTACTTCTGCGGCGGAATTTTCCGCCACAGAAGATTTATCCATTAAAAATACAGACTCACCTTTCCTCAATGAGTGTACTCAGCACTTTTATAATGCGTTAAAAATGACGTCGCAAGAGAAATTGTCATTTAAAATGTAAAATTTGTCACAACAAATAACCATTTGAAATGCTTGATTTATAGAAGAACACGGTAAAGGAACTCATTGAGTTCTTTTACCAAGAGCACTAAAGACCAACTTTAGCTTCTTATTTATTCACGTTTCTTTTCTAATTAATGTTGTTTTTGGTTGTTTTATGCTTAGTTTACACAATATTATATACTAGTGTGTGAGAACTATTCAGGTTAACTTTGATTTTAATTTGTGATGCTGAAACGGTATGCTGTATGGGTGCTTAGAATAATTGTTAATGCTAAAACGATATTTTACCCATTTACATTTTATTATTGGTCGTGGATACAGTCACGCCCGACGTGATCCTAATACCTGGCACTAGAATCACACCCACTACGCTATTTGTCAATGCTTGTCACATGATTTTGTGCACGTGCAAGGGGCACCGATAAACTCTCCCGAATGCAGTGGAAGATTATTCACCATGTTTTCTAATGAGAAACTAACCCTGACCCTAACCGACCCTCACGACGCCTAACCTTCTAACCGACACTTACTACGCATAATCTCACCCTAACCGACCCTCACGACGCATAACCTGACCCTAACCGACCCTCAAGAATCATGGTGTCCGCCATTTCAAATTCCAAGGGAAGTAAGCAAGTTCACGTGACATGCTTTGGCCAATAACGCGACGGGCGTGAATGTAGTACTTTTGTCTACTTGGTCAATGGTCATAGATAGATTTGTGATACAGATTTTGTATTATTGAAAAGTTCTTATGAGCGGCTAGATTTGACAGATTTGATGTATGAGCTCAAGTTACCTAGCTAATGAGTGTTTGACTATGATGGCTCTTGAGTGTGATGGCTATTTGAGTGTGATGGCTATTTGAATGTGATGACTATTTATATAATTTTGGTGACAAATAGTGTAAATCATGTTATTTTTGCATAGTATATGAAATAAATTACATATAAAACTGACCTGCATTTGTTTTAGTTGTACGTGATGTCAAGGCTCGTGAAAAATGACAGTTCACAGGCGATGCAAAATTTATTTTCTGCGTATGGAGATGATGATGGGGATGCCGATGAATCAATGAAGGTGGAGTCCAAAATTTCTGATGATGAGGAATTTAGCGACTATTCAGGAACGCCCACGGAATCGAAATCAACAGAAAAACCTGTGGAGAAAACCACTGGTGAAAAGTCTGATCACGATGAAGACCAGAATCTCGATGAACCAGAAGCGAAAAAGCCAAAGCTAGAACGTAAAGGTATTCATAGTTCTGATTGTTGATGGTTTTTGCTGCTCCCAGTGTAACTTTAATTTTTTGTCATTTTCATTTATGTGTATCTTTTTCCATGTACGAAAGAGCCGCTTTAGTTATGTTTCGTTTCTAGTCCACAATTTTTTTTATGTAATTTGGATGATGACATGAACTTGCTGAGCATTACAAGATTATAAGTTTAAATGTGTGGTTATTGGGATGGATGACAATGTTGGCATTATAGGTTGGGTTCATTGTACTTGAAATTTAACTTTTTATCTGCTGAATCTGCTAATACACTTTTTCAAAGATACCACATTTAGAAGCTATATTTGCATACATGTACCATTTTCTATTTTGTGACTTTCCACTGAATTTCAGTGACTGCAACCCGGTTGGTTTCCTATGCTGCTGGGGCCGTATTCATGAAGATAGGAGTAAGCTATTCGGGAGTAACGCCTACTCCGGGAATAACTAATCCCTGAATAAAACTTAGTCGTGGTCGGTATTCATAGAACAGGTGCAGACGGCCGATTAGTTACTCTGAGCGTAAACTGCGCTGACGCTGGGTTTTCCCAATATTTGAGTGGTTATCGTTGATCGCGCATGCGCAAAAAGGTCCGTTACCGACGAAGAGTAAAATAAGTAAGCAAGTAAGTCTAGCCTTTATTACCCCAGTGCTATCAAACGCGCAGCATTTGCATCGAAATAGAATGCAAAATAAAACAGAAGTAAAAATAATATATAGTATTAATAGTGAGGAGGTCGGAACATTGAATTTCACGGTTGTGAGGACAATGTAAACAAATAAAAATTGAAAGACGGCGGTAAAGCAAAACAAATCTAATTTAACATAAATGTAAAATTAAGAGGCGTTTTTTGTTACAGTAGGCCTAAATATGAGAGTGAACGTTAGCAGCAAAGGTACAGTAAGAAAATGACAAGGAAGAGTGAAAAGATTTTGAAGTTTACGGTGAAGTTGGGACAGATCAAGGCCTAATGCAGGGGTGGCCAACCTTTTTTGGCCTACGGGCCACTATGATTGTTGGTAAGGACGCGGCAGGCCGCAAATTTTTATCCTCACAGCTAGCCTAGAAAAGAAATAGGCTACAAATGTTTATTTCATATTTTACAAGAAGTATAAAAACATGTACTATACTACATTAGGTCACTAGAACTTACAACACTAAAGTTTATAGCGTTTTAGACATCATTGTTGTAGTAGTCGGACAAGTAAGTAGGTGCAAAATGAGAAAAAGAAATTATTTAGAAAGGGGCCGGGCGGGCCGCCAATCAGCAGCCCGCGGGCCACATTTGGGCCGCGGGTTGGCCATCCCTGGCCTAATGGATACACGCGGCACTTCGAATGCAACACTGTCAGACATCTCGTCAAATTTTAACATATTCTGACGGCGAAATGAAAGGCAATTTAAAGTTCGCCGTTGGGGAACTAGACGAGTTAATTACAGATTCTCTTAAACACTTATTGATGTCTAAAACGTTGTCGAATGCAACGAATAACGACGGCCGCCATATTGTTTATCGCCTTTAAGCTGTGAATAGAGGACTTACTCCTACCTCAGACTCGGAGTAGCGTTAATCGCAGAGTAGAGCGTTGCACCTGTCTCATGAATACCGCCGTAGCCCACTACTCCCTCGTAGGCCAGATTTAAGCTGGGAATAAGAGTTAGTCATGTCCCATGAATATCGCCCTTCAGAAGCGAAAAAGCCAAAGCTAGAACGCAAAGGTATTCATGTGGCGGACAGGCCACAAGGCAGAATGAATGATCTATAAATAGCTTAATAATATTGATTTTCTGTTATACGGTGTTGCGCCTCTGAGTCGCTAGGTGGCGTGTTACGTGCGCTCGATTCGACTTATAATAAATATAATTAAAATTATACGGTGGCTTAATTTTTGCAAGTTTAACGTTTTAATTTAGTTATTTAATAAAACTACACCCTCTAAAGTCCTATAGTAGATGACTAAAAATAGGCATCGCCTAAATTAAGCCTTAGAAGCTCTATCTCTTAGACACCTACCTTTTGTTAAGAACTTTGGTAAGGACGCATTTATAAGCGTTGAGAGCTACATCATACATGGTCGATAGATGAATATAGGCTGCCTCACGGTGTTTTGCCTATAATGTAGAGTGGTTGTGCACTGCTCTACACATAGCGACACGGTTCTTTAGTGTCGTTGGTTCGGGAAAGTTACGGGCGCCACCGCGTCCAAAATAAGACAAATCTAATCCGTGCGCTCCCGTGTGACAGCCGCTCACATGGTCTGGCCAATGCCGGCTATCGCTGATCTGACGGGGTAGGGCCCATCACGTTGTTGATCGCGAGCCGGTCCGAGCTTTGATCGTGGGAAGCTGATCGGGAAAGACCGATCGTGAGATAAAGGCTCACAGGTCTAATACGGGGAAGGTGTCACCCGTTGGTGTCGATCGGAAAGTACGCGCCGATACCGACAGGTCTGTAACGAAAAATCAAAGCCCGATTTCGCGTAAAGTGCGGAGATCGGGGAGAGACGGAAACCAGTTAACGGCGAGTGAAAATCAAAGCCCGATTTCGCGTAAAGTGCGGAGATCGGGGAGAGACGTGGAAAACCAGTTAACGGCGAGTGAAAAATCAAAGTCCGGTTTCCGCGTAAAGCTCGGAGAGCGGGGAGAGACCGGGAAATCAGTTAACGAAAAGTGCGTAAATACGGGAAAATTCCCCGCTGGCCCGGTTCGATCAAATACGGGAGGGTGACCCCGTTGGTGACAGATCAAATACGGGGAAAGCTCCCCGGAGTTACCGTTCGATAAATGCTGCACACCAGTGTGGTAAAGTACGGGGAAGATGGTGACCCCGTTGATACCGTTCGTAAAACAATTGCGGATCTCCCCGCATATTCATTTCAACTTGCGGGTCTACCGCACCTTTCCTACTTACGGGACTTACCGACAAATCTCAATTCGCGGTTTCCCGCGGATTATCTTTCTTTCTTTTGCTACCTATCGTCGGTTATAGTTAGGCTATTTCCGCGTTTCCCCGTGGAATATCTTTCTTTTCGTACTTATTACCGCCGGATTTCCCCGCGGATTATTTTTCTTTGCGTATCTAGCGTCGTTCATAGTAACTTTCGCGGTTTTCTTGCGGATGATCTTTCTTTGTGTACTTTACGTCGGTTGTACTTATTACCGCGGTTTCCCCGCGGTAAATATCTACTTGCGGGACTAGCCGCATTATCTTTATTCGCGGTTTCCCTGCGGTTTCTTTACTTCTTGCGGGACTAGCCGCCTATCTCTCTGTTCGGGGAACTACCCGACAGATCTGACCGTGGTTCGTTCAGGTGTGAGAGACAGTACAATTCCCTAACAGGGAAGTAAATACACAGGTCTGTGAGAAACAAAGGGGTAACGTTAGTGACACTTGCCCCTGATTCCGGCAACGGAATCGAGTCCGAGGATTCAGAAACGAATCCTGTGAGTCCGTGCGCTCCCGGGCACAACCGCGCTCGCTATCTGATTCGGAAAGTTTGATTCAAGGATACCTGAGGCGGAGTAAGGGCCCACTCTCGTTGGCAGGTCCCGGATCAGATTGTTTCGGATAGCGGGAAGAAAGGTTGTGTAAGACTTAAGCCGGGGAAGGGTGTACTCGCGAGACACAGCGAGTCAACGCCCTTGGTGACGAGTACAAAGCCCCAGGTGGGTAGATCAACGCAGACCAAGAGAGTTACCGTGGAAGTCCGGGTATTCGGTTACCCAGATCAATGTGAAAATCAACGCAGACCAAGAAAGTGATCGAAACGTGTACGTTCGGGTAGTCGGGTACCCACGTAGATACATATTTGCTTGTCGCAACACACAGCTCTGAGAACTGACTGAAGTGCGAGGCTGGGCCCCTCGTGCGTAGGTCGGAACGAAGTTCTGTGTGTAGATAGCGAAGGTTCGCTATCAGAGTCCGTAGATACCTTACCAGTGTTTCTTTCTTTCGAAGCAGAATTTATCACTGTGTTGGTCGCTCTTTGCCAACACAGAGGACAGTGTATGTTTCTTTTGAAGTAGAATTATACTGTGTTGGTCTTTCTTTGCCTTCACTCTCAGAGTCCGTTGATACCTTATATCTTACGAAGCAGAATTCTTTACTGTGTTGGTCGATCTTTTGCCTTCACAGTCTGTGAGATCCTACCGGTGTCTTTCTTTTTCTTTCGAAGCAGAATTCTTTACTGTGTTGGTCGTTCTTTGCCAACACAGCGACGGGTAAGGGAACTTACTCCGCCAATTGTGGTGCATGACAATATACGTGGGAGGCCGCATGCCAAACACGGAAATGGACAGAGAGACACATGACGGTAGGAAGACGCGTTGCCCCATGGACAAATGTATAGGACGAGTTGACGTAGAGATTTGTCCCCAGTATTGTCTAGGGCTAGAAAACGTAGAGAGCTGCTATCGGTAGTGTCTAGGCCGAGTTGACATAGCAAAGTGTTTCAAGTATTGTCTAGGACGACGCGATGTAGAGAGTTACGGGTATCGTCTAGGGCGAAATGGCGTAGCGACTTGTCATAAGTATTTCTGGTCCGGGAACTTAGAGAACGTTTGGTGTCCCTTATTATTGGCGATGGTTTAAGAGTCACGAAATGTAGAATGGTGAGTCGAAGTTCAGATCAGGCAGAGGAGAAGAGGAAGCGCGTAGCTAAGAAGGTAAACACGAAGAGAAAGACTCGTGCTAGTAAAAGAACGAACCCTGTTCTGAGAGACGGCCATCCTCAGGACGTTGCCCATCCGGCGACCGTGGAAGAGGCAGAGTCTGACTGAGATTAAGCTGTATAGTGTTACCTCTCTTGGAGAAGCGACCCATCCTAAACCTCCCCTGATAGGAACGGTCACCCTGGGTAGAGATGGAGAACAGCCATTTACATTGAAATAGACAAGGCAGTGACTCGGGCGGCTCCAGACGGATAGTGGGCTGGAGCCGACGCCGTCCCATGAGCAGAGAGAGAGAGAGAGGTAGCGTGCGGGGCGGCGGTCGCCACATTCATAGTTCTGATTGTTGATGGTTTTTGCTGCTCCCAGTGTAACTTTAATTTTTTTGTCATTTTCATTTGTGTGTATCTTTTTCCATGTACGAAAGAGCCGCTTTAGTTATGTTTCGTTTCTAGTCCACAATTTTTTTATGTAATTTGGATGATGACATGAACTTGCTGAGCATTACAAGATTATAAGTTTAAATGTGTGGTTATTGGGATGGATTACAATGTTGGCATTATAGGATTGTATTTGGTATTTAACATTTTATCTGCTGAATCTGCTAATACACTTATTCAAAGATAGCACATTTAGAAGCTACATTTGCGTACATGTACGATTTTCTATTTTGTGACTTTCCACTGAATTTCAGTGACTGCAACCCGGTTGGTTTCCTATGCTGCTGATGACCAAGATGAAGGAGATGATGATGAAGAAGAGAACGAGAAACATACCAGTGAAGATGAAATGTTCAGTCAATTTAAGTCTCCATCTCATGTAAGTAAAATGTTTTACAGGATATCAAAATCACTTTGAACATAAAACAAATATATATATTCCTGGTATAACTGCCTTTTTATGAGAGAACTTTTGCATGCTGAGTTAATTATATTGCAAGTTTCTGGTGCTTGGATGCTGAGAGTGACTTAAAAGTTTAGAACAGAAATCCATAATATCCACCTCCTTAAACTTGATAAATCCAAAATATCCGCTCCTTTAGCTCCAATCTCATATTATTTTCATCCTGAAGCTCAGTAACTGCAAGATGAACTAACCACTTCTTGTGAGACAAAAACCTTAGCTTATGCTGTGCTGGTCAATTATCAACATGAGAAATAATTGGGTATGGGATAATAGGGTTTGCTACGGCAATACTGGACAGATGTAAATACTTGAGTGAGTTGGGTGTTAAGTAATATGCATGAAAAAGTTTTCTGTTCCCAGACCTTTATGCTTTCCAGAAGTAATGGCTTGGCAGTCCGGATTGTGGACCACAATCCTCAGTTGAGTATCCATGCCCTAGGATTATGGATCTCAGTGTTAAGTAAGACAACAGTGATTTAACAAACGAAAAACCTTCAAGCTAATGTGCAATTAGTTGTTCTTGCTAATTTGCTGTTTAAGAAATATGGTACTGTGATGGGATTAATTGAGTATGTTTTTTTGGATTTTGTTTGGATTCACCAAGTATTGTGTAAAATATCTGAGATTTATACTATTAGTATTTCTTTCAGGTTGTGACGTCTAATGGTACTCCAATGACTCCGGAAGAACTGACTGGTAAGTTTTGTAGTTTGTTTATTTTCTGTGTCTGTAATTTTTGCTGAATTTGTTTTTATTGAAAACATTTTCCTATGGCTTGAGTAAATAAATGTAAATGATTGATGTTATTCATGGACTCAGAGAATTAAATGTAAGCTATTTGAAATGCAATTTATTTTCTGTTTTAGATTATAAATGTTGGTTTTATCCTGTTTTGTCAGATTCTTTAACGAAACCCTTACGGCATTCGCTTTCCGAAGATGATGTTCAGATTCCTCCAGAGCCTCAGGGCAAATGTGCAATGCGTCTCCAAGTAAGTATACCATCCAGCTGAATGGAAAGCTTTTGATTAGTAATACACCAAAACTAATAATGCAGGTTCTGATATAATGTGTGGATCCCAAGTATAGTTTGCTTTAGAATATGACCTCTGTATAACATGACCTGAATTGTAACCCATAATGACACTTAATATGGGTCATAGCACTATAGAGAGGTACAGATGTACAGTGTACGCAGTATACAGATGTGAAGTATGTTTTTTGCTTAACGCAACATGCTCCAATATGACAAACATTCTTATATAAAATGGTTGGGAACATGAATATTTAGTTCAGCTTTAGAAATGACTTAAAATTTATAATACAGTCTCAGTTCATGATATGGCTGCCATAAATAGTGTTTAAAGGAGCTTTCAGTGTACTTGATAAAGGTCCGGTTAAAGCAGCGGTTCTCAACCTTTTTAGTGCTGCGACCCCTTGATAATATTTCCAAAGTTGGGGCGACCCCCAACAATAAAAATCGATCGCGTTACTCCCCTTCACCGCATTTTCCCTATCATTATGATGCATTTTACTTCTCACCATTTATCCATGCGCATCATGCACAATCAAGCAATAATTAACAGGCTAATTTACAAAAATTTAAAGAATCATTTTGAAAATGTTATTAGTGGAATTAAGTAAGTGAAATGTTTGCTTGAAGTTTAATATTTATTGTCTATTTTACTCTTCTTCTTTAAGTTCTCTGCCCTTCGGCAGGTTCCAACTTCCAATGACGCCACTCTTCTCTGTGCTGTGCTTTTTCCTTTAATTCGCTGTATCCGTCGGCCATCCATCCCAGCATCATCTGCCTCGGTCTTCCCCTCCCTCTTTTCCCTACCATTCTCCCTTCTATGATTTCTTTCAGGAGGAGTCTCCTCTTAATACGTGCCCCACCCAGTTCTTCTGTCTTTCTCTTATTGTTGTTATTAGCGATTGTTTTTCATCAACCATTTGTAGTACTTCGTCATTCGTTATATGCTCAGTCCAGCTCACCTTCTCCATCCTTCTCCAGATCCACATCTCAAAAGCTTCTAATTTCTTAATCTCATCTTTCCTGATGGTCCAGGTCTCTGACCCATATAGTGCCACACTCCATACCAGTGTTTTGACCAGTCTTTTCTTTAGGCTTTTATTTAGCCCTCCTCTCAACAATTCTCCTCTTTTCATGAAAGCATCTTTTCCCAGTGCTATTCTTCGTTTCACGTCGCTTTGACACCTTGCATCTGTTGTTATCATGCTTCCCAAGTAACAAAAGCTTTTGACCTGTTCCACCACTTCACCGTTGTACAATTAATTCACTCTGTACAATTAATAATCTGCAACATCCGTGGATTCGTCAAGCTGTAGACCTATGCTGAATAATTATACAAGTGGACCAGATTTTATTTCCTGATCAAACAATAATTAACAGGACAATTTGTAATTTTTTATTGGTACTAATTTCAGCAAAAATTTCATAAATTCTTCTGCTGACGGTGTCGTTAGACAAGGAAATTGGATTCAACTTTTCAACATAGGACTATTGTTTTGATTCAAGAAGTAAAATTGAACTTAGAATTTACATATCAAAACTAATATGGCAAAAATTAAATTAAATTAGCTGCTAAGTAAAAATCAATTCTAAGTCGCTGTAGTGTAGTAGTTAGTGTAGTAATCATATTTACATAATATTAAATATTAAGACTACGTTGACAACTTTTGTTTACAAATTTCTGAAGGTCCCAGGCGACCCCTGGGAAATCGTAAGGCGACCCCCGTGGGGGTCGCGACCCACAGGTTGAGAACCGCTGGGTTAAAGAGAAAGAGTATATAGATATGAAGTATGTTATCTTGATGAAGTCGTGTATGAAAATGAATATTGTAATTATGGGTAGGGATGGAATAGAGAAGTGAATTGGATTGGAGTTACTGTGATAATTTTGATATTATCCAGACCAGTACATGTTTCTTAGGTTTTTCTCTTTTCTTTGCTTGTAGCTTTCTCTTATGATTGTTCAGAGTTGTAGCCATTTAAAATAGCATCTGGCTTTTGCATTTGTCTGTTCACAGGACAAGATTTCCAAAATGTATCACCAAATACAACAAAGTGGAAGAGATCTGAATGCTAACATTCAGCAACGAAAGGAATTTAGAAATCCAAGGTTAGCTACTGATCAAGAGCTAATCATTTCCAATGTGAATATGCCATAACATGTTAGGCTTTTTAATGAAACTGAAGATCTGTGGATTTGTATATCCGGCCAAAGTCTATTTGATGAGTCATGTGAAACAATTCTGCATGTATCTGGAAATTTACAGTCCCTTTCAAGATCCCATCAATACCACGGCTACTGTTCAAATTGATAAGATGAATTTAAATTTAGGTAACAGATGTATTTCAATGACCGGTGATCATCCACTTTTATAGAAACGTAGTAATATAAAGTAGTTCTGTGAGGGGCTTCAAAATGCTGTACAACTAGTCAGATGGATTCATTCATTCATACATACATACATACATACATACATACAAACAGATTCGTGCTTTGAAGGGATTCCTAGACTCAAATGTGATCCTTGGATCAGAAATCTAACAGCAGGGCTTAGTAAGTAAGTAAGTAAGAATGTCCTTGAAGTGAATTGTAACTTTCACTAGATGCCACACGAAGAGCCAGACATCACAGTCAATAAAGAAACAGGAAACTGGCTAGACAGATGTTACAAAATGATGGATAATTTGGTATGCTATAGTGAGAGAATAGGATAGGGACTAAATTTGAGCTCTTTGTTAACCTGTAGTTGTAATGGCATTATGTTCAGTGTATGAATAACTATGTGAAGTACACTAGACCAGTGCTTCTCAAACTTTTTTGATGCTGTGGGCCAGTGCTTGTTTTGCCAGCCTTACCATGGACCAGCTTACATATAAGTAAGTAAGTAAGTATATTCTTTATTGAGAAACACTAGCAAATGCACAGCACGGTACAGTGTACATGGCAAGATTAATACATTCAAGAAAAATTTATATATGCAACCAAAGAATTGAATGAGAGGTTTTATTGTATATCAAAGGAACATAGAGGAGGAAGAGCTAGGGCTAGTCATTGGGGGAAAATGAAGAATATAAATATTTGCATGTAACATGTTATATTAACATTTAAATTTCATAATAATTTATTAAAACTATGCTTTTGTTACTGTTGCATGTTTTAAACTGTTTATTATTAAGAACAATGTGTCATGTTATAATTGTTTTTATGTTTTACACTGTATACAATTTAATATTTTATTATATATGGTCCCCAAAGACAGTGTTAAAAGGAGGTTCTATAGTAGTTGAATTGATCGGTTTTTAATGTCTTATGCTGCATAACGATCGAAGAAGCTGTAACGAAATATCTGACCTAATCTATTTTTTCCTTACGTGTTTACAGTATCTACGATAAGTTGATTGAATACTGCAAGATAGATGAAAAGGGAACAAATTATCCACCAGTAAGTCAATTGTTTCATATCGGTTATTACCTGGTATAAGCACAACTTTTTAATGACAAGAGTACTAAAGCAACTGGGAAACCAATGCAGCTCTTTGCTGAAGTGTTAAAGTTAAGAATTCATATGAAGATCTGCATAACAAGCAAAAACTTGTGAACCTGGTAATGTAAGTGCCAAGAGTAATAATATTAGAGTATTAAACCATACTGCGTGTAATTTTTGAGAAACATTGGCACTTAAATTTTGATGTTTTACATTGTCATTTCTTTTGTGTTTCTCTGAATGCTTATCCTTAATAGTTGTCTAGCACCTTATGACATGAACTAAATTACAAGAACAGGGTGGGTGAGCATTTGCTTTACATTGTCCTTCGAGTTGGTTAGTCACAAAGCTTAGAGTCCAGCACATGGGGTGTGTGCATTACAGATATTGCTGGACCCATACTTTACTGTGAATTACCAGTATACTGCTTCGTGATGCAGGTGAATGTTTACAATTTGTCCAAGATTTCTGAATAGGGTCTTTGCATCATGTGGCACCATCATCATTGATCATAGGGCAAGTTCTTTAGAACATGTGGCATGAACAGGTAGTTCTTCTTTAAGTTCTCTGCCCTTCGGCAGGTTCCAACTTCCAATGATGCCACTCTTCTGTGCTGTGCTTTTTCCTGTAATTCGCTGTATCCATCGGCCATCCATCCCAGCATCATCTGCCTCGGTCTTCCCCTCCTCTTTTCCCTACCATTCTCCCTTCTATGATTTCTTTCAGGAGGGAGTCTCCTCTTAATACGTGCCCCACCCAGTTCTTCTGTCTTTCTCTTATTGTTGTTATTAGCGATCGTTTTTCATCAACCATTTGTAGTACCTCGTCATTCGTTATATGCTCAGTCCAGCTCACCTTCTCCATCCTTCTCCAGATCCACATCTCAAAAGCTTCTAATTTCTTAATCTCATCTTTCCTGATGGTCCAGGTAGTTAAGACATGAATATTAATGAAGAAAGTTTGGGAAATTGTTGAAAGCACACCAGTCAAGTTTGATTTTGTTTAGCACATCGACCTGACTTCTTTCTTTCAGGAGCTGTACAATCCAACAATATGGGGGCAAGAGTCCATGTACGAGGTCCTAGCACAGATACAGCAGACAGAAATGGAACGACGAACGAAGAAAGACAAAAACCTAACGGCAAGCTTCTTTTGTATTTTGTTGTTGTTATTATCATTAATCAGGTACTTGTAGCACATTGATTTATAGGTGGCTGGAATATATAATTCTCCAAATGTTTGCAAACTGTGACAAGAGAAAGGTCCTTCAAAATTGGTGATAGGGAATTCCACAGATACTATGAGCATGTTAAAAGGCATAGAAACCACAAGTCTTTTGGTAGTTTGGGACTATCAGATTGCCAGAGGAAACGGATCTTACGTTCTTCCTAGTGGGATAATCGTGAGTGGAAGGCAGTGTGTGAGCAAGATGGCTTGATTCTAGACCATGAAGCATGGTAAGCACCTAGCGTACAAGGATAATTTTTTTTAGGCCAAAACAAAATAATGTTGTGTTTCCGGTAACCTGACCGAGTCACTTTTTTTTAATTTAAAATTTTTTTTTATTGACACGTGAATTTAACTTTTGCGACATTGATAACATTGCTTTCCATTGCATAAAAATATTTTTGTTGCCTCAGCAAGGTGAAATATGATGATGATATATTCGTTTATTATTATGCAACGATGCAGCATTTATAAAATTATTTTACAAAATAAAATTTTCTTACCTACCTACCCAGATTTTAAAACCACTGTTACCGGAAACACACCTATATTTTTTTGGCCTTATCTAAGGTAGAAATGTTATGTAACCAATGTAATTTTTATGACATTAAGTGATACATATATTTTTAGACAATGAGTCTATAAATATTTATTTCTTGAATATCAGATTATGCAAGTAGAGCTCTAGAAAATGTGTGGAGGTACAAAGGGGTGTTACAGGAGCCCTTGTAATGGCATGGCTGTGTTATGGCATCATATAAAGTGATGCTGTTATTATTATTGTTATTAAGGGTGCCTTTAGTATATTCTTAGATAACTGCATCATGAGACCCAATGTTGATGTTTAGGTGGAGCGAGTACAAGGGACAAAGAAGCTTCATCCAAGTAATCCATCAAGTCCATCTGGTGACCCGAAGCGTAGAAGCAAGTGGGATTCAACTCATTCCGCTCCATCTACGATAACAGGCTCTGGCGTTAAGAGCAAGTGATTCGCTGAGAAGACTATCGCATTTTGTGCAAGCTCTTATGTTGCCTCAGAGACTTCGTTCAGAAGAGTGAAATTCTTCTTTGGTGTTTAAAATCATCTAAATGGATCAGGTTTGGCCACAGTCATCCAAATTAAATCTCGTAAAGGTCGGTTGATCGAATACTTTGAGTAGCAGTAGTTTTATTGTACAGACATTTTGCCTTTACTGTAGCATGGCACAATATGGACAACAGCTGCTTCAATTCTGCTCAGGTGATTACTATCGTTCATAAATTTGTGCTTTTTACCATATATTCACATTTATCCACTTCGTCTTAATGTTACTTGGCAGGTAGTGCAAAATGTGACAATGTTTTATGCATATATACTGCAGTGTAAAACCAGGTGAAGGTTCTGGTGGCAGATGTATGGTACTTTAAAATTCCAGTCCAGATTATATTGGATTTAACTAGACACTTTGTTCTAATGTTTTCTTTCCTTAGTTGATATAGGAAGCAGTTTATAATCAAAACTATTCTTAAGTGTCTGTTAATAACATACTAGCCACTCGTCAGTCAGGTTATATGTGAAACCATGTCATGGGAACAGCTATCGGGAATGTCTGTGCATGCTGATTGGCGTCGTTAACACTAACACAAGTGCCCAAATGCAGCGCATTTCACTGCTTCTTTTGACTGTCCAGTCACCATTCTGGTCAAAGTTTGAAGTTTTAAGCTGGTTTTGGTTCCTCTAGTTCTTAGGTCAGAACATTCTAAAACATGGATCAGCAGTTCCTAATGAAGGGATTCACACTATTGTAGATATGATGGAAAGTCTCCAGTACTTGGCTTTTGTTTGTGAAATGGTAATTGGCAAGGCTTCAAACTGTGTGTTAATTATTTCCTGTTATAATTTTCAAGTACTATATTTAGCTAAACTATATTTGTGTGTGCTTGTCTCTGGACAGTTGTTCTGAGAGCATCGTGCTAAGTTGTTGAATTTCTAAAAACTATCATGATAACAAATGGGAATCAGTAACTTTAAAAAGTGCAATTACTTTGTGTTTAGCAGTGAGACATATGAACATTGCAAAATTTAAATGCGAGCAAAGTGTGTAAGAAAAAGTGCTGTGTGGTTTTACAGCCATATGACTATCAGAAGTACTCTAGCGCTGCCTTACACAGTATAACACAACTTTTTATATGTCTTTGTTGGGTGCAGAAACGTCGAGTGGGTATACACAGTTAATGTGATGCCATGTGCTAATTATGACTGCCAAGACCAAGTTCATGTGTTTTCAATGTGTATTTGATAAAACCACTCTAAACTACACTGTACAAATCCTACATTTGTATCAACTGGACCCTTCAAATGATTACATTGTCCTCTGACAAATTTATCTCTACACCATTGTTTCACCATGTCGCCCTTCTGTCTGTGAGCTATGTATCTCTCTTGTCTGTCTTTTGCACTGTCCCTTATCATTCTGTAATCATTCTCTCTGTATCGTCCAACCAGTTTCTGTTCACTGACCTCTTGTTTCCCTTCACCCAACATTTTGTCACAACTGAAAATTGTAACTCTATTCTGAATTTGATTGGTTGCATCATCTGCATGCACAAGAGGTGGTTGAGACTTACCAGCTCAATATTGGGATATCATTTATCTTCAGATGAACTTGTCGTTTTAACAAACTATGTATGTATAATATCAAGACATGGAATCCCAGTTCAAATACCTCATAAAGCTTAGAGTGGTCTTCCGTTCTTTAACCTCTAATGCTGCCTTAACGCTTATCCACTCTTTTGTTGTTTCTCACCTTGATTACTGCAGCGCCCTCTATGTGGGTCTTCCGGCGGCTCGGGTTGGGTGCTTGGTTCGGGTCATGTGAGCGGCGGCATGCCTTATTGGCCGCATCGCAAGATTCGGCCATGTCAGTGATTACACGCGGGATGTCTTGCATTGGCTCCCTTTCCCGCAGCGGATCGCTTACGGGATCTCTGCCTTGGTTTGGCGCTGCCTCGCGGGTGTGGCCCCTGTTTACTTACAGGAGCTCTGCTGCTCCACCCTGAGCATCCAGCGCCGTGGTTCTCTCCGCTCCTCTAAGCAGGCTGAGCTTCTTGTTCCCCGGTCACGGACAACTATTATGCAGCGCCGTGCCTTTTCTGTTGCTGGCCCTGCAATCTGGAATGAGCTCCCTGTGGATCTACGCCTAATGCATAGAGCCCTTGCGGCCACATTCTTCTCTAACCTGAAGACTGTTCTCTTTAGCCGGGGTTGAGTCGGGAGCGCTTCTGAGTAGATAATCTTGAAGGGGCGCTATATAAATCTATGAAATGAAATAAAGGCACTGCAAACATGACTATCTAACCGATATAAATAAGTGCATTTTAATAAAGACAGTTTGAAAATGTTTGCCAAACAGAGTTAGAATTTAACCACAATCAATTAGTCTAATGACAGTTTTCAATAGGTTCTTAACACACATACAGTATGTTCAAATAAGTTCATGTACAATGCATACATGCACAGATCTAAAATCTAGTTTTTCTATGAACAAGAAGTTTCTCCTTCATGCAACTGTCTTGTCAGCTCTGCACCGCCCCATTTGATGACTTTCTGATCTCTGCCTGGCCGGGTTTCCCTTTGGTCGGCTGCCCGTGACCTCCTTGTCGTTCTTGCGCACCACTATGGCCCAGTCCAGTTTTGCTTTGTTGACCCTTCCAGCTGGAATTGTCTTTCTCAGGAACTGCAGCTAAAACTCCCTAGTCCCTCTGCCCCTTCGTTCCGTAAGTGCCTGAAAGTTTCCAGTTTGCCAGTGATGACGCTGGCCTGAGTCAGGAGCGCCATTTACCTTTCTGAGTGGTGCTTTAGAAATTTTCAGTTACAAATACAATGCAGCCCTGTTGCGACATGCTACATGTAGTTGATTTGTGATTTGTCTCTCAAAGTTTTCATTATAAGGTAAAGCAAGCCGCTGCAAACGTTAAATGATTCAGGGCTATAAATTAGAAGTGACTTCAGAGTTCAAAGTGGGTTTACATGGCACCAAGTAAACAAGTATTTATACCAAAGATGCAAGTCTTTCACCAAGAATAATTTTGACAAATGTACCCCTTAGCAAGCACATATGGTTAATTCAGTTAAAATAACGGTGTTGCAGAAAACTGATGGCTATGCTGCAAAATCTTGAAAATTCCTGACCTAACACTTTCTCTGGACGAAGAAAATAATATACATGGACGTGTGATAATGTGGAAATTCTGTGCGAATAACTACATCAAGATCCATTAACCCTTAACCCTTACATTTGCCAGGTGAATATTCTCTAAAGTGTAACACCACATTCACAGATGACTGGTGTTAAATTGACATGTAAGTGAGCTTAACGATTAACTTCCATCAAGTGTAATAATGCATTCACTGCCACTGGTGCTAAAGCTTAGAATGTACTGTTCTGCAATGCATATCAGCAGATACACACAGTCTAGATAGATTTTCAATATAGTGAACAAGATTTAAGAATTTACTATTCAAGCAACAGATTTCAAATGTATCAAACAACTTCTGTAAGGTATAACAACACAATTAAACAACAGTTGAACAACTTGCAGTTCATAACAACACATTCAAATGACAGATTTCAATTTTATCGAACAACTGTTTTTAGGATTTACAACAAAATCAAGCAACAGCTTTCAAATTTATTGAACAACTTCTGTGAGTTACAACAAATACAACAGATTTCAATTTTATCGAACAACTTCTGTAGGTATAACAACACTCAAAAACAAATTCATTCATGTATGCATTGCAGGTTAAAAAAACCTGCTGCGCAATAACTTTGTTCTTAAGATTCTTTAATAGTGCTTGTACTTCCTTCTTGCTCTTTCTCTTTGGTTTCTAAGAAAATCTGCTGCTAAAACAGTCCACTCCTATTTCGTTCACTTGCAGGAACTATTCTGGTTCATCAGATTTTATTCCAAGTCCATTTATCTTTCGACGCAAAACGTTGACCAGTCGCTGTAACCTAAACACAGCAGAAAGATACATTGCTCAGCCAACAGTTAACTTAATACAGGTTATGTTTCTGTAAGTTTAGTACTTTAAAAATGCTAACTTTTTACTTCTGCTGATCGGACTGCCACAATTCTGCAAATTATTTGTAAAACAGCTTGCCTATGGCCTACTATATTGCATTTAAAATCACTCCAAACATGAAAAGTGAATAATTGATACTTTCTAATGCGATTCCAGAAGAAGGAGCAGAATGAACAAGTAATGCAAAGGTACATTTAAGCATGGCACCTAACAACATATGCAAGAAATCAATTGATTCAACTGGAGACAATCATGCAAACCAGTCTCCACTGGAGAAATCATAACAGCAACTAATAACGTATGTATATATGACTATGTTTTCATGCATGTACCGGTATGTATATATGTACGTATGTGTGTACCAGCATGCAGGTATGCATTCATGTACTTACATTTAATCAAAACTAGTCTAAAGACTTCTATAGCAACATTATCATAATGCTCAAGACATCTATCAATGATTGTTTCAGTTGAAATCGCAATTAAAATCAAATTCGATTGGGGAAATCAGGTTGGTTGAAATCTGATAGATCAGAGAAATTAGAAGCCAGGCCACAGTATGTATGAAGTTGAAAGAGGCGAGTTATTAAGTTTAACCTAGAACGACATCATAGCATTGACATAATGGACTGAACTGAGCAGCTAATTCCAAATTGGGCAGAAGTACCTACATGTATTGGACCATTCAATCAGCACTTTTTAAGGACATCTTGGAAGTGCTTACCATAAGTAAACAGACAACGGAGATTAGGCAACCCCAAGTCAATTCAATGCCTTAGTCAACCACAGTTATTATGATTATTACTAGGAGTTGAAGCAACTATCAGTTTGAAGCACAGAGTGCTACATAGTACTGTCAGCTTCACACTAGGATTCAAACCCCAGATGCATTGTTATTCATGATCAATGCATTAGCAGTCAGAAGACAGAAGTGACGTACTTCTCAGTTTTTGAACATTCAGTCGCGTGAGCTTCATGTGATTTTGCAAATTCCTCCATTAACCGTTTCTTTTCATCTGCAGAATCTTTCAGCTGCTCCAGGAGCTGTTCTCTGTCCTTTCTCAAAACCTCCATCTCTTCTTCCTTAGCTCGCAGCTCCATTTCAACTCTATCAAGAGTCTGACTGAACTGCTGGTATAGGCTGACTTCTTGTGACAAGGATCCGTGGAGACTGCAATATACAAGACCAGTTCAAGCAGACACGATAAAAAAGTCAACATCCATAAGAAGTCAATTGAAATAGAGAGGGGAAAAGGCCAAAACCAGTCAAACAGGAATTAAGCCAATATTTCTAAAAGTATGTCTGAAATTAGAACAATTTAACTGACATACACAAAGCCCAACACACAAGATAATTCCAGTGAAAGTTACATTTATACAAAGTCAACAAGAACAACACAGCCACTCGCACCAACATTAAAGATTGGACAATGCAAATACACATGGTGCAAGCCAACAAACAAACAGAGGATGTTTGAACAGCAATTTAGAACAGCAAACAACTTGCTTACAATTTATCCATAATTCAGGCTGCATTCCTATATGGTTGCATGTATGTATGTATTGTATTGCATTTGGATACTTATAAAGCTCCAGCAGTAGTAACCATTCAGAGGTGCTCCCAGGGTGAGCACCCCGAGGAAACAAAAAGGTCTTTAAGCAGCGGACAGAAGTTAAAGACTACCAACCAATATCTCAGCCCAAATTTGTGGGCAAAGGTTATTCCACAAGGATGGACCCACAATTGAAATATTTAAGCGTTGAATGACAGCAGTCCTGGCCTGGGGGAAAAAGAGATCAAATCAATCCAAAGAAAGAAGGGGCCAAACAGAGAGAGTGAGCAGAGGTTGGTTTATGGAGGAGATGATATAAGTACTTTGGAGCCAGACCATGGTGAGCTTTGGAGACCAAGAGGAGAATCTTAAACTGGATTCGAGCTTCAATGGGGAGCCAGTGCAATTCATGTGTCATAAAGGTCAAAATATGAGAGAAATGAGGGAAGTGCGTGATCAGTCTGGCGGCGGAGTTCAAGACTGATTGGAGGGTAGACAGACACACTCTGCATCTGGAGTCCTTTAAAAAGTGCATTTTCAGAACCCCTCAAAAGTGTTATGAACATGTCTAAGGGATTAGAACAGATGCATCTTAACATAGCTAGAAAAGTAACTTGAGCACAGTTTAAAGGGACAGTTTGAATTAGAAGGTTGTTCCAAAGGGATGGACCAACACAAGAGAGTGCATGCATGGTGCAGTCATGTTAACATACAGCAAATTCAGGGCTTATTTAAAAAATCTGAGTAAATCAATTACCAGTATTTGACTGTTTTCAATCCACATTTTAAATCTATCCTCATATATCATTACATTTGGGCAAAACAAAAATGTTGCCATTAAGAATGCTGTATTACTTCTATTCACAGCTTCCTGTAATCAATTTAGGCCTATTGCAGAATGTTGCGAAAGTTTTGTCCACTAAAACCGGAACCTGGCTTCACCATTTGATCATAAACAGTCTTACTTGTAGTAGACCTTTAGGCTGAGCATTTCTTCCTCCAGCTGAGAAATCTTGTCCACAGCCAAATTTCGATCATGTTCAGTAGCAAATAATTTGCCCTGAAACAAAATCAAACATGATTTAGTTGTATTATTGTTATTTTGATAATTTATTTCATGAACAAGAATTTATGCTGGACTTTGATTTTGCCCTTAGTAATAGGTTTTATATGCTAAATAAGATATCACAGAACTACTTTATTCATATATTTATCGTAATATTCTAATTAAAGCTAAAAGTTATATTTAATGCATATTATACATAAATTTTAAAATTTCAATTTGTTATAAACCTTTATACTGTTCATCATAAAGAAATCTGAAATTCAGATGAAAACTGACACTTGGAAAGAATTTTTGAGGATACTTTCATGCCCTTTCCTGTAGGACTGTTATGATGACCTCATCTGGTCTATGTTTTTGGTAATAACTAACAAAGAACAGTCAGATATTTCCACATGCTTCCCCTGTCAGCCTCCAGAACTGGACCATAAAGATTCCAACACAACACAACATCTTTTTCCAAAAATATTGTGGATGTAGTCTTATTGGGTGCTATACTTTGAATAAGTAAACATTGCAGCATCAACTACCAACAGAACTCTCCATTCTTCAAGCAGTTTACCATCATGACGCTAGAGTCAGAAGCTTCATAGTCACTACTATTAGCTGATGGGCCATTTAGGGTTTTCCTGTGTATTTACCTACTTACTTGTAGGACTACTGTGAGCCTACCTGTAAAACTTGTCTTTGCTGTCGACAAGCATCCTCATCATGAATCTTCGTTCGCATCTGAGAAAGTTCTGCTTCCAAATCCTTGCACTATGCAAAACATATCTTGCTTAAGTTAGGACATGGTTGTCGAATTTTAGGAACAGTTTATAAACCCGGAGTCAAGAAGAGTTTTTCAGATGAAGTCATATAAATTATATAGCATCTCTCTAAGATGACTACTCACTGGCGCTCCCAGCCCAACTCCAGCAATATAGAACAGTTTTTATTATGTTTTGTTATGGTTCTCAAAGACAGCGATATTGCAAGTATCTGGAGTATTTCAATTCAACTTCAGCTACATAAGACCCAACAATACAGCTCAAAGTCAGATAACAAGTCTGAACATTTCTATTGTTTTCGGAAGTTTATCAAAAAGCCATAAGCAAAACTTTTCATTTTCAATCGACTGTTTAATCTAATCTAATCGAATGGCCTCTATAACACCGTTATCCTAATGCACAAGGCATCAAACGACGGTCACTTCAGGTGAAACTATAGTCAAAGTCATAATCCATTAGAGAGCCTGGTCAAAATCCAATGAAGTCATCAAGTACTGGTAATTAATTAAGTGTAAATATAGTTGAAGCTAAGCGACTATACTGACGTGTAATATCCCTTCCGAACATAATTATACAGTCTCTTTACAAAACTAGAAACACTAGAGACAGTTAAAATTATTCTGCAGCCTTCTGATGTGCAAAGTGTTTTTCTGTTGCACGACTACTGCAGTCACTGACATATAGGCTGTTGCAGAGAAAACAAACCTTGGCAAATGCCATATCTCTCTCTTCCAGAATGGCTCGCATTTCTTCGGCATTCGTCTGCCATTTCTGCTCCTTCATTCGCTTGATCGCTTCAATGATTTCAGTTCCACGATGGTCAATGCTGTCAGAGGCTGTTGCACTTTGTAAGCTTGTTAGAATCTCATTCAGCTTCTGTAAAAACATTGATCTGAACAATTACAGAAAGCAGTGATCCTAAATTTTGAACAGAGCCATGATCTGACTGAAACAATAAATCAATTACCTATTTATTCACGCATTCACTCATTCCATTAGCCATATTAACCAAATCCCATAATCATTTAAATAATTACATTCCTTTGTTCATTCATTCACTCATTTCTTGTATTAATCTGTCGATACAATGTAATTTTCACTTTTAATGGCACCAATAAAGACAGCTGGACCAATTCAGGCAACCTAAAGTTGCCATAGTAACGTTGATCGAAATGGCCACCAATTGAAATTCAAGAGCAGAAACTGTGATTACCATTTCTTCAACAGAAGAAGGATCACTCTTAATTGTTGATCTAAAAACAACAACATTCAAAGTTCAAAACAGACGACTTCATCATTTCAAATGCACACATGTATAAAAATTGAAACACCCCAACAGTTATCGAAGCCAGACATTTGCAGACCATTTAAGGCATTGCGAAGTTTGAAAAATGTTTTGTTAGTGCCGTGAATGTCAAGTCTCAATAACCAGTTTATTAACCCTTTAATGATGAGCTGCACTGGTTTCCCATACATTTTAGTTCAAGCTCATTGTTAAAAGGTTAATACACAAATTATTTTGATTACTAATACAAAAATGATTAAAAAATTCCTGTCTTCGTAAAGTCGTTCATCAATTCCTTGACCTCTTTGGTCTATGTTTAGATGATAGTATCACAGAAGTGGACTTGCTCTCATTAAGCACCAGTTAATAACCTAGTTAACATGACACCGTGTTGCACAGCAGACTCTAAGAAGTAACATGATTTTACAGTACAATTAAATACTTGACCTGACCAGTACACCCACTGAACTATCAGCCAAGATCAGCAAAACAACCAACTCTGTCAGTTTAATGTAGATCGAACTTTAAGATTTGTCTGTTTTCATTTGTTCATCCACAGTGCCCCGACTTCTAGTTCCCTGACCTTGACCTAATATCAAACATCAACCAGGCTTCTCCATTGAATTACCAGTCTTGACTGGTTTTCACTTGAAGCGAATATCGATTAACACTGGTGCTACAGAAGTCATACAATCAGATTAGATGTATATCTGACAAGAGAAAACAGAACTTCAGAAGAGAAAGACTCGCCTGGAGTATTTCTGTTGAAGCCTTTTAAGTTGAAGAAGAGCTTCATCTCTTTCAGCGTTTGCTCTGTTAATGCGGTTCATCATTGCTACATCACGCTCCTTTTGGGCACGATAAATATCCTGGACCATGACTGCAGACAAATAACACTGGCTGACAGTTTAGTTACCTTTGCCTTGATAATAGACAGAGTTGGCTTTTCCTACAATCTGGTTGTGGCATTTAATTCACTAATGTGACTCAACGATAGCGGTAAACACAAAGGTAACAAAACATCTGTCGATGCTCCATCCATGAACTATTGTAAGAAGATGTATGCATTATAAATCACATTAGGATATGCCAAGTTTGAGCATGATGTCAGGTGTTAGCCAATCTTAATGATTCCTTCTTTAATGATAGCAAGAGGGTGGAAGATGAAGTGTGAAGTGAGGTAAAAAAAAGAAACAATAAAGAAACAAGGAAAAATTAACTAAGTGTGTGAATGGCTCATTGGTCGAACGATTGTTTCTCACCTGCCAGTTTTCCCGTTGCCTGGGACCGAATTTCAGCATCCTTGTTCTGCAATATGAATCTCATTGAGTCCAGTTCCTGATCAGCCGAAATTAATTCATCCTGTAACTGCAAAAACAAACAAAACTACAATGTTTTTAATCTTATACACTCATTGTCCTTATATCCTTTGAAGGTTTCCAAGCACCATTCATATTACGGTCAGAGAAATTAAGAAAGGAAATATTTGGATTGCATTAAGTAATCGGTTTTGACTTAGATTATGGTGCTAATCAAGTTAAATGTAAACATTAAAGACTTGAATCAAGCATGAACAACGTCGCTGATAAACTGCAGGTGAGTAATTTGTTCACTATTAAATGTCAAAACTAGATATGATAATATACTGCTGCATGAAACAACTACTTTCAGTCATTCCTCTTATTCTATTTCAACAGGAAAGCAAACTTCAAGTAAGTAGACTCCATTTACATCAGACAAGCACACATTACCATTTATCATTCCTTACATTCAACTGATAATTATTATTATGTTTTAACCATTACTACTTCTTAACGATTAAATATCAGCAGAAATGCAGCACATATGTGAAGCTGGAAGAACAGGCAAAAGATCTTAATTTCAGAATGTCATCAACACGCCATGGAACTTGTATCACTATGACTGGAACATGAAGTGCCATATGTACTATCATATGTACTCTATTTAACCAACCAATGGTTCATAAGTCACAGCCTTTAACTCCATAGGGAGTGACTAAACTGAGCAGTACGACAGATGAGTGCCTTGCAGGCCTCCATACAGTTAAATTCGACTCCTGTTAAACTTGTTATCATCTGTTACTGCTATACCATGTAATCCTACTGCGTATTTGTCAGTTTGAATTAATAAACAAATATTATTATTAGGATTGGAGTTTAGATCGATTACCTGGATATTAAGATCTTTTGATCTCTCCAGTTCATCAAGTAAGACCGATATCTGCTTGTCAAGTTTCTGACTAATGCTGCCTCTGAGTGGTTTGTCTAAGATACTGCTCGTACCAATCTGTCTGAATGAGCTTGTGATATGCAACTGTCTCGATTCCATACTTTCAGCTCCAGTCAAATTTCTTCCCAAACGACGAGCAGTTTTCCGGACTACGTATCTCTTTGACTCCGATGACTCTGGAACGTAGATTACTGTGGGCTTATGAGAAAATAAGGAGCTGTGAAAATCTCTTCGGCTTGAAGATCCGAGTGCATGGCCTTCTGCACACACTGGGCAGTGTTCGTGAAAAGTAGCAGATGAAGCACGGGTGTCAGCATTCTTAACTGCAATATTAACGTCATCAGGTGACTTGAGTTTGCCTGGACTGGACATCGACTGCTGTGCAAATGACATGATGAGGTCATGACCTGCATCTGCAGTTGGTAAACCTTGAGATAAAAAGTTAGATGTTGACGTTTCTTTTGTCTGCGTTATCTCTTGCTCAGCGGTTTGCTGTTTGACGTTGTTATCCGATGTGTCTCTTACTGGAACCTCATGATCCAGCTGGATATGGCCAGGTCCAAGATTTGGTGCAGGTGGATAAACATATGGCATTGGGCCAATCATTCCAAATGGATAAGCATACGGTGGAGCCATGTAACCTGGAGCCATTGGTGGTGGAAAATGAGACTGCTGTGGTCCAACAGGTGCTGCCATGGAAGCAGGTGCCCAAGGATAAAATGGAGGAAAGAATCCATGATTCGGAAAGTTGCTGAATGGTGCTGCACCGGCATGGGCTGAATGAAACGTCTTTTCAGCATCTGACGATGGTCTCCTAGCAGCCACTTCGTCATCGCTCTCTGTAGCACTGCGGTGATCTGTTCTACCATAGCCGCGCCTTCCTGCAATGGCAAGCAATGATAATCAGACAATGTAAAACTCAATCAGAGATTCAGTATTAGCAGATACATTCTACAGTGAAACTAGCATCATTAGAGCAGTACATAAAAGGTGTAAATGTAAATATTAACAGTTAATATTCACCATCAGGTATAAATCAACGAGCATTAAGGTATGACATTCAAATATCAACACTTAACATATACATAACAGGTCTATAACCTGCATAAAATGGCAGACTGGATTAGCTGATTAAACTAACTCAAGTTGAAGGCAAATGTTTTAAAATGATGACCAATCCGACATTGTAGTCTCTGTATCAAGTATACTATCAACTGCAAGTATGATAGATAAAGTACCAATATAGCAATACAAACACATCAATACAGAGAGCAGCATTCAGAGAAAACGTTAAAAATACGAAACACAGAAACTAGGAAGATCAAAATATTCAAGATAAAGCATACAAAACAGGAAGACTCGACTTACTATTCAAGCTTCGTCTTTTATGGTTTTCTTTCTTCAAAGATATTTCAAAATCTTCAAGTTCCAGTGATCGGTGTCTTTTCTTCTTGTCTCTGTAAGTTTTTTGGTAAAAAAACTATAAGTCTTTCAACAGACATACTTTACCTAATGTTCCAATAAATTGTCTTCATCCGTGATATCTATATATTTACCGAAAAATTATCTTTTCTAAATATAGGACATCTAAAAACATTTACACACATTTGTTAAACATTGCAGTTGAAAATTTTGGTTCAATGTACGTAATCAAAATTTATGACTGACATGTGACTTTTAATGCAAAGTAGCAATCTTTTAGTGCTTTTGAGAAGTTCTAGAAAGACACTACTGGTAAATAAATAACATGAAAGTACGTATACATATATACATGAATGCATACATACAAATGTACATACATACATATGCACAGTGCACATACAATTTTCTGTGAGTCATGACCAAATACCTGAGCATCTTGGGTCATTAGATATTTGGTTAGAAGGCACACATGAAAAAAATTCAGCAAGTGCACAATCTTCACTTAGAGGTTGATAGCATAATGCTACTCTTAACTGTGTTACTGGGAATCGATTCTCAGAAAAAGAGAAGACATCCTACATGACTTATGACCAAACTGTACTCACTGCATATCTACCAAGTGAACAGATCCATTTTAATGAAACACGGTGAACATACATATGAACATACGTTAAGAAATTTTCTGAACATGAATTCACCTTACATCCTCAACCCATGCAGGGTAACTCAAAAGGTAATTTTATTCCATCATGCAATACAACAGCCAACCCATGCACTTTCAACTGCCAGCTGACGAGAGTTGACTCTCAGGAGTTTGACTAACTACAGGTGATTCTACTAATTAACTCAGACTGTGTTGGAAATACTTTCTGCAGAACCATTTTTCTTTTTATCCATCTAGTTTAACTTGCGGAATTCTTTTTACAGCACCATTTTTCTTGTTTAGCAACACTTTCTGCAGTACCATGTTTACTTTTTTAGTATTTTAGTAAAACTTTCTGCTGTACCATTTTTAGCATTTTAGCAACATTTTCTGCAGTACCATTTTTATTTTTTAGTATTTTAGAAATACTTTCTGCAGTACCATTTTTATTTTTTAGTATTTTAGTAATACTTTCTGCAGTACCATTTTTATTTTTTAGTATTTTAGTAATACTTTCTGCAGTACCATGTTTACTTTTTTAGCATTTTAGTAAAACTTTCTGCTACCAGTTTTAGCATTTAGACCAATGATCTCAGACTGCTTCCCACCATGTTCTCACGAACATTCAGACATGCAAGTTCTCTAAAAGTTGTCACTGCTGCCTCGAATCTGTACCATTCAAGTTAAGAGGCAACAGGGCACTGACAACTCTGCAGACGTGCACAATCACGGAAATTGATGCATGCACAAACATCCCATCATCAACACTAAGTTACAAAAATTACAAAAATAGTTGAAGACAAGTGTGATCACATCTTCATGTGTCTATAGTCCAAATGGTGAGTGGTCGAGATAAGAATGCTCTATGAAAAATTGTCGTATACATTCCCAGTGACCTTAACAGTTTGCGTGAAAATGTTGCCAAAAGAACAACACAGTTCCATTGTTTTACCTCAGCCGTTGCATCCTGAATTTCTGGAACAACCTTACAGAGGATATATATATCATTTTACATTTTAGGTCAACAATCCAACTGCAGAAAAACAGTCTTCAACATTTCATACACAATGCTATAAAATTCAATTAAACAGTAGCATGAATGATTGATTCAAAGGTCTAAAAGAACAGCCTCTGTCCTTACACAGCAGTCTCTAACCACTAAATGGCAAGTCACAATTTCAGATTTTATTTACAGAATTCCTGCAAATATCTTTTACGTGCAAGTAAAGGACATTTTTTACTGGTTTCTTTAATCACTGTAAACATTACTGGATTCTTTAATTACTGTAAAGATCAGTAGCTAAAGAACTTTTGCTAGCAATGAAAACAGATATGCAAAAATGCGAGACAAGCCGGGATTGGTGACATTTAATCATGCAACACTTCATAATGATTAAAAGTCAGAGTGATTAAGTGTCGAGTAATTATATGTTCCATGATTAACTGTCTGCACGAGTAACTGTCGGTGATTAAGTGTTGCATGATGAAATGTCGCATACACCTCTGGCTGAGCAATTTTTATATATACCAAATGAGAAAAAAATGCTTAATGGCTGAGACTGCACTGTGCAAACCATTTGGTTAAACAGAAACTGTACCATTGACCTTGATGACCTGTGACTTACCAGTGACTTAAAGCAACATGTTGTCAATAAATGAGGATTTAAGCTGCAAGGCCAGTAGATTATCCATCCCAGTCACATATTGCACAATAGCTAGAACTAAAATTACAACCACCCAGAGTAAAACAGCAGAAACGTAAACAAATAAGAATAAAGCTAAACAAAACACCTTGAACCTGAAAAAGTTTAAGTTTTTTAAAACAAGTTATCAGAGGCATACTGCAAAAGTTAATTTACAGGAGAATTTCCATACACTGTATCATATCTGTACTTCAGATTGTAAGTCGAAAAAAGAAATTCATAAAATTTTCAGTTCTCTACTCCAGCTAGTAGGCAGATATGGCAAAGTTAGACATCATGAATAATATTAAGTTGTACTTGTGACGAGACATGTTGACATGGCTAGAAAGATCACCATTGGACAATAGGGAACACAATGACACGATATTGGATATTATATGCCACACCCACGACGGGAAGTCTCAATCAGACATTGCACATGCAAGGACTACGCATTTGGTGTAGAGGAAGTCGACTGTTCAGTGCTATACCTTTACTAAATACTATGTACTTATCTTGTACAATAGCTTGTAGAATTAAAGTAAAACTAACAGTGCAATCCAGTGCATACTATTACAGTACTGTATGACAAAAGACACTGGACTAAAATACTACAAAAAATGTCCAGTTTGCAATAAATCACTTATTTGTTGTCCTCGAAATATATCATCATCATAATGGGTATGGAGCTACATTCCGCTTCAGAAAGACTTTATTTGAGACTTAACTGGATGGCTGCATGACGTCAGTAATTGGGAGATATAAAGCTCACAACAAATGTGGAACACACCCAAGCAATGTATTGCAATTAAACCAATGTTCTGTGCTGAATACCTTTGAAATATCAATGATACCCACTCAGCCAGAAGTGCCTTCTAAAAATTACTGTCATATGTATTTGGCTTTGTGTTTAGGTGAATTGTTAGTAAATTGTCTACTGGGATAAACAGCAATTAAAACAAAACAGACACTTTTTTGTACAAATCTGCAAAGCAAAATACCAAGTAGTCTAAGTGATTGCTTCTAAAGTAATAAAAATTCAGTTAGCATTGATTATACCATGAAATTAGCATGCAAAACAGAATGAGAGTTTCAGCCAGATAAGAATACACAGAAAATGAGGAATTGAGACAGAGAGACCTAAAATACAGAGGAAGACAGACCAAGACAAATTCAAAGACAAATGAAGACAAACAATAGAGAGACAAACAAACCAGCCTTGCCTAGAAAAGTCATCTCCTTGACTGTGCATAGTTGGATGTCCTAAAGTGGCCTTTGGATCAACCTTGCTTGACCGTGACAAACGTTGTCTCAGTTCCTCATTCACTGCTGGGTCTCCATACATGTCAACCAGGTCATCCAGCTTCAAGTCTGACATCATCCTTGGCTCAGTTGTTTCATCAACTTCCCTTTGTGATAGAACAACACAAAGTACCATAATGAATTATATGCACCAATACACTCTTATAGCGCCTTTCATTCTTTTACATCAAAACTTCCGATGACATACAACTTGCAACGAATTACAAAGTTGTTAAACCTGACCTGAGCAATAGCACATTTTATCATTTAATGACGAGCTGCATTGGTTTCCCAGTAACTTTTAGTACATGCTCGTTGTTAAAGGGTTAAAGAACTCCAAACCACTGTCAACAGGCTGTCTAACGGTCTAACCTGGCAAACCTAGTTAGGATGAACTAACTAGGTGTGACTTAAGTAACATTATTAAAATAACTTATTATACACATTATGATATAGAAGCTGGATGTGTGGATAAATTTGGGGTAGCAACAAAAATGATGATGACGTTGGGCTTCAGTACAGTAGCTTTGCAATGATTGGGCATTCAGCCTGAAACTGCACCTAAAATTATTTAAACAGCAGAGATTAAAGAAATCCACTAAACAGAGGAGCTCTCCATGCCAGCCTAAATTATGCTAAATGTTATTAAGAACAGAAATCTGCTCATAATTATTATTTATTATTCTTATGCATTTATTAAGTGCCACAATCTCATGATCAAGCATCGATCAATGGCGCTGAGTGAAGGACTTGCTCAATGTCCCTACACAGTAAACATCTGAGGCGAAGTTCGAACCCTTACTCTCTGCGTTACATTCGAGCGCTCTAATCAATCATCTACCATGTCCATCAGTAAGTTCAAAAAGTGCAAAGAAAGCTCATAGTCCACAAATATTGAATGCTGGTCGTCCACTAATCAATATTTAACGAGTTCATCTGATTATCTTTCTCTGGTTTTACCTAAGACAAGAACTGTTCTCTATGAATGAGCTTTTCCTGTTGCTCGATCTAGATTTCAGAACTATCTCCCTGTATCTGTTTGCTCTGCTCATTTCACTCTGGGCTTAAGACTCTTTTCCAAATTACTTAAGTTGCCTCTGTCTGTCTGTCTGTGTCTGTCTCTCAGCAGATTGATCTTCAGGATATTGACATGATAATGGCTTGGTTTTGGTTGAAGCCAAGTGCAACAGACAATGGTGTAACAGAAGTTACTACCGTAATTAATAATAACGAGGCCTATTCAGTGTTTGTTTGCGTAATTGATGCCTGCATAATTCATTTGAATGTGACGTGACACATGGTGTAGGGGTATGTTCGCAACAGAAGTTACTACCGTAATTAATCATAATGAGGTCTATTTCGGTAGTTTGTTTGCCTAATTATCAAAGATCAGTTGTATTGTATTGTATTGTATTTGAGTGTGCCTTAACGTGGCTAATTGTGTGATTCTGTTTAGTGGAGTCTAACCTTTCTGGGACCACATCAATGGAGGGTGACCTCCTTTAGAATGGATCCGTAAGTAAGTGTGCCTCTCTGATTTGAATATCGATTCCTCTGTATGTAAAGTCGTAGTAACCAACTTGACGTAGGTATCTTATTGTGGCCCATATACAATGCAATCTATATATTAGATCATTATATAAAAATATTTACTAGTTTATTCTAAAATTTTCTAATGAACTTTAATTATCCATTATCACTCATGTTACCATTTCTGCGTTTTTGTCAGATTGTTTTTCTCAATAAACGAATAGGCCTATATATCCACTGCGTTTCATTTTCATCGGCTTGTGCTTTGTGGTTCTCTATAATCTACGTGTCCATTCATCACACGCAGGTTCTACGCTGAAATTTGCATCGTTGATCACGACTGCCTTACCTTTCGCTGACTTGATCTCTGAGTTTGGTGAATTTATCGTAAACGGAATGCATTGCCGACCGTAGATCACAGATGAGCCGACGGTCGGTCTCCGGCAGTTGATAGAACTCCTTCTTTTCCGGTGATCTGTCCAACCGCCTCCGATAAAACTCATCTATCTCTGAACCTCCTGCTTCTCCTCCTCCTTCTGCTTCTCCTAACTTCTGATCCTCGTCCATTTCGGCCGATTATCAAATATCGGTCGAACTCACCCGTTCAATACTTAAACATGGCAGACTTAATTCTACCTGTGATTGGTTACCTGACCTAGTTACATGACCCAGTTATCGGCCATCTGTTTGGATCCATCGATATCTATCGTAATCGTAATCGTAATCTCCAAACTTCTAAAGCGCCACTCGAAAGCCAAGCGCAGGGCACCAGCTTATTCACGAGCGCTGCTATATTAATTTTAGTCTAAAATAATATCAATGTTTGGTTCGAGATTAGCTTTCCCACAATAATTGGTAAATTAATCGCGTTATTAATTAATTAATTATTTGCATACAGCACAATGTATCGTTAATCCTAATATCAGAATTTCAAAGCGTCATAGGTAAGCTACTGTGCGTTGAATTTCAAAGCGTCATAGGTAAGCTACTGTGCGTTTGCTGGTAGTCAAATAAAGAATATTCTTACTTACTTACTTACTTACTTATTTATCCTGAACGCAATTTGGGAACGCAATTTGTGTCTATGATTATTTTGACACTCGCACAAACAAAAAATCTATGTATAAAACAATTAACGATGACATCATTAATTTTAGCGATGTTGTACGAGGTAAGATTTCAAATCTACTCTTGACAAACTAAAATTAAGTTGTTGTTCGATAATAATGAATCAATGGGGGACTCTGTGAGCAGTTCCTTTAAGCGGCGATAGGCGTCGCCAGTATGTGATGTGGTCAAACTTTAGACAATTTTAACGTAAATACACCATAGACATCATATATTAAATGTAAGATGTCTATGAAATAAACCTACCGCACAACAGAGCACACATTTTACCTAGAGTAGCCAAACTGTATCCCATCCTGGCGCCACCTATAGCAGCCATTTTTACAGAGTCCCCCATTTCTACAGATCTGTCAACATTGTAGCTTTCACTACAATGTACTTTTAGCCCTCATCCTACAAACGTATTTCCCATACATTATTTACCAACTGGGGTCAGAATTAAATTACCCTATTTCAAAATGATGAATTGGCGCGCTCGTTATGCTAGGTTTGGTAGCAATGGAAAATTATTGCACTTCCATATGAGAATGTATGTCTGTCTTTAAAATATCGCAATGAGGGTGCAATATGCATGGCTCTTATTTTTAATGATTTGACTTTTAAGATGACTACGTAAAAAGAAATGCTGAAGAACCGTTACAAATAACGTGTAGGACATTAGCAGACTTCAACATTGGGGTAAGTATGAAGCACTTGAACCAAGCACAAAACTTTCTCATCTTCATTCTGTGTTCACAGACAGCACCGATGTCTCATTTTGAACGTTTTACTGGAGTCAACAATCATTGGTGATACACTGTGGCTTATGATCCCAAGTGAACAATGTGTGCATTGTATCTCTGACAGATATCTGCAGCTTTGTGAGACTTGATCTAATCTCCATATGTGGCATGACCAGTCTATATCCAAATTCATTTAGATATGTGACACATGTCAGTGACCTCTAGATGGGACTATTTGGGACTAAATGTAGCCATACAATGAAACACAACAATTGAGGCTTGACATTGAACAACAGTACAATTGGCCATCGATTCACCTTTTGCTTGTAGGAAGTGGATATTGTATCGAAATTATCCAAATTGTCTACTTTAATTCTGGTGGAATTATAGTTAAGAATGATCTCAGGTTTTCTTGCTTCTGCCTCCATTGCCTTGTGGTAATGCATACTGTACAGGGTGATGGTGGCTTTCCCAGGTTCTGGTACATAGGAAAATGTGTAAGTTGGTCACAAAAGGCAAATGTTCACTGAACTGAGCTTGTGCCCTTCAGGACTGGCTTTCACTTCCAATGGAATCTTAATTTTGCTGTGGCGAACTGTTTCAGTATATATGTCAGTCTGTCAGCTAAAAATTCTTGAAGCAGAGTAATACATGTAGTTGTGAATAAAGTGTTGCTGCAATGTTTCTGCCTCTCAGATCTGTCAAGGTCACACCAATCCTGAATAACCTTTACATCTTGACCCACTTCTCTGTCCACCAGAGTGCCTATCCAGATAGATATGCCTTGTTACTGAGTACGATGTAGCAACATCACAGCACTGCCAGATCTCAGCCTGATTTCGAAGGATGCCTGAACTGCACTTTCTCTTAGAACTTGCTTCTTTACCTCTTGGCTTGGGTGAAGAACAATATAGGTAAACCATTAATTTTCATTTGTGATAAAAAGAATTGAAATGCTGCCACATGGTGACCCAATCTGGCTTTTCTAACCCTAAGCCAATTGATACTAACCCAACCGTATCGCAGGCTACCCACATACTAGCCATATCGGTTATAGATCCTATGAACTACTTAAGGTTAGTGTCAATCCAACAAAAATACTAAATGAAAAGCATTGACAGTACCTACTCTCATGAGAAGCAACAAAAAGCATTTGAAATTTAGCTCTAATCAAATATAGTAGTCCTTAATATGTGCCTGATTGTCTATGTAAGTCGACCCCAATTGAATTAAATGCAGAATAAATTCATATAAAGGCAAACAACTTTTTATTATACATTGAAATGGTGTAACTATCTTTAAGGAACAGACTCCTAAAAGTGCAGTTTCTAATCCGCAATAGCCCAACTGTCATTATCATTGGGGTCATAAATGACTCCAGTTGGTAGGATGAGGGTTATTTGAGCAGAGCTTCAAAACTTAGGTTCGGCCTCAATATTGAACCATTAGCTAGTCGTCAATGTAAAAACGAGCAGAGCAGGGCTTGTAATTCTGGATCACAGGCAGTGGCGTAACTAGGACTTTTCGTTTGGGGGGGCTTTAAGCCCTGAACATGGCGAGTACGGTAGCCCGAGCCCATATTGAAGCCGGGGGCTTGATTCATTTTTAGGGGGGCTTCAGCTTCGTTTGGGGGGCTTAAGCATATTTTACTGGAAACCTTGAAACAAGTAAAGTGCAAGTTAATGTGACTCGATTATTTTAGTATATGGAAGAATTCATTTCAAGTGTTACATTGCACATTTGTTCTTTTAGAGTCCCGTAACAGAATAAGTACCACCACCGGAAAGCATTTTTATTCCTTTAGTGAAACAGGTGATCTGGATATGAAACAAGACTCCTTAGAAAAACAGAATATGTCGATAACTTTATATCTGCTATCTCATAATCAATTGTACTAAACAATCATGAGATCCAATACTGGAGAGAAGTCACACAAGACTATGCCAATACCATTATGTTATGTCGGATATCATGCACACTGTATAGTACTCTGAAAGACAGGTGAAGACGCATATAGGGGAAAACCTTGAAGTTATTTACAGAGGATTGAAGAACAAAGACACTCTGGACCCCATACTGGAGAAAACCATACAAATGCAATTTATGTGAACTCATCTACACATTGTTCTAATGTGATGAAACACACAAAAACCCATACAGAGGAAAATCATACAAATGTCAGAACTTTATGCCTGAAGTCATTTGCAGAGAATAGTATTATAAAGTCATACATGAAAATTCAGAACGGAGAAATCCACTGTAACCGTATTTTAAGTCAGAAATCATTTCCAGGACTGTTGGTCTCACAAAGGCCACATGAAAAGCAATGATGGGGGAGAAAAACCATGCAAATGTGGATTATGTCAGAATATCATTTGCCAACAGTTGTACTGTGAAGAATCACTCGAGAAACCATAATGGAGAAAAACCATACAAATGCCATCTATGTCATAAAACGTTTGCCGAAAGGAGTAAGCTGAATCTTCACATGAGAACTCATACTGGAGAAAAACCATATAAATGCCAGCTATGTCAGAAAGCGTTTCCCGAAAGTAGTAGGCTGAATTGTCACATGCGAACCCATACTGGAGAAAAACCACACAAATGTCAGCTATGTCTACACTTCTTCGACCGTCCTCAAAGTAGGCGGTCGAAGAAGCGGCCCAATCAGATGTGGCCGTGGCGTACGTCAAGGCGATCCCCTTTCGGCCATCCTGTTCAACTGTGTAATGGATGAGGTCCTCTCAGAGCTGAGCCCGGCCATCGGCTACTTCCTGAATAAGGAGGTCATGGTTCGGTGCTTGGCTTTTGCTGATGACCTTGTCCTGATCGCCTCTTCTGTAGACGGTCTGCGAGAACAGGTAGACAGAGTACAACGTGCGCTATCGTTGGGTGGGCTCCGACTGAACCCAGCTAAGAGTGCCTCCCTTCGGATCGACATCGATGGGGCGGCTAAACGCTGGGTGGTAAATCCCTCACCGATCTTGACCATCGACGGTGAGTCAGTGAGGTCGCTCAGCATAGTGCAGACATACAAATACCTGGGACTGCAGGCCGGACCACTTGGGGTGAGGAGGTCTTACGGGGACTTCCTCACTGTGGGACTGGACCGGTTGACGCGTGCCCCGTTGAAGCCCCAGCAGCGCATGTTCCTATTGCGCTGCCATTTGTTGCCAAAACTGTACCACGGACTTGTACTCGGGGAGATGACAGCTAAGTCCTTGGAAGGGTTGGACCGGTTGGTGAGAGTGGCGATACGCAAGTGGTTGCACTTGCCGCACGACACTCCCACCGGTTACTTCCATGCCAAGGCATCGGCTGGCGGGCTGGAAGTGCCTCGCCTGCGTTACACGATTCCACCGCTAAAAGCTCGCCGGATGGGCGGGATTGAGGCGTCAGAGGACCCGGTAATGCAGAGCGTAGCTACAAGCCCGCACTTCCTGCAGTGGCGTAACTAGAGTCAAAATGGAACCCGGGCAGCTGCGCAGACCAACTCAACATTAGTCTAATCATAATTTTAAGTAGTAATTGGTAGATATCATATCACCCTGCCACTACCCATTCTCTGTCTCTCCATTAGCCTCTCCTTCCGCCTCTACATCTCCCACTCCACTCCGCCTCTCCCTCCGCAACCCCTCCTCCTTTTCCCCTCTGCTCCTGCTGACTGTGGCGAAGGATTTAATGTACTGAGGACGAAAAGAAATCTTGCGACCTCTAGTGTTGACAACCCGCTGGATGGGTGAGTCTCGCCACATGCCCTACCGACACATTTCCTTCTCTCCTCCCCCTTCCCTTCTCCACCTGGGGGCCAGCCACACTCGGCGCTCGTGTGTGGCTGACCCAAGGGGCTCCAGCGAAATGCCGCACACGGACACCACGCAGAGACACACCTTTTATACTAAATGTAATAATTCACTGACTAGGCCTATATCATTTCAACATTTTGCTACCAGATTAAAAAATATTAACATTGTTACATTAGAATACGCAAATTTTAAACAATCTGCAGCCAGTTAAGATAGTCATAGTTAAAATATGTCAATTGTAGGCCATAAAGAATACTAAGCTACTAACAAAATAGGCCTAAACTTAGAAAATGCCAGATTGGGAGAGTCAGCGTCTGTAACTAAGTATCCAATTATATAAATGACATCGCATGAACAAATAACATTAATTGTTCATGTATGAAACGATGCTGAGAATAATAAGATAAAGGTGGTTTAATTAGTTCTTGATATAGTGTTTGAGTTTATTTTTATTATACACAAACACAGCAAAATTAATATAATTCTCCAGTGACCCTGGAAGTGTACAAACCCACAAGGACTTTATGGTTCTACTCCATGTCCTATCCCCTCAGCCAATGAAATCTGGATATTATCTTTTATCAAGTGACCGTGCCTCAGCCTATAAGCAAAGTTGTGCAAAGTCCAAGCAGCGCATAGTGGGAATGTGAAACATAATACTGGCATTACCCACAAATAATTATCTTAAAATTATTTAGAATTAGGCTACTGAGTGCGGGGATTCAGAGATAGCGATAAGAGAGAGAGAGACCAGAGAGAGATAAGAGATAGATGGACAGAGAGGGATAGAGATCGTGGAGAGACAGAGGCAGACAGAGACAGCCAGAGAAGGAGAGAGGGAGATAGACCGGAGAGGAGAACAGAGACAGACAGAGAGGGAGAGAGAGACTCTGCTTGCACAACCCGGTCAGAATTAATTCCAACCCGGGCAGTGCCCATAATTGCCCGGGCGTGGCTACGCCACTGACTTCCTGGGGGCAAGGAGGAGGTGTGCAAAGACGGCAAGGGTGGCTGGTCGGGTGCTGAGCAGCGGTAAGGACGCAAATGACCTTCTGGCGATCCAGCTCTACGCATCGGTAGATGGTCGGGGTCTCAAGCAGCAGGGACAAACCCCTCATATTAACACCTGGGTGACAGATGGGTCTGCCCTCCTCTCGGGGGGTGACTATATCCAGGCTGTGAAAGTGAGGGGGAGCCTGTTGCCGTCTGCGGAGCGCAGCTCCCGCGGGCGGCGGACGGGCCCAGTATGGTGTGACGCCGGGTGCAACGCTTGGGGCACTCTGGCTCACATCTCCCAAAGCTGTGCGAGAACCCACCGTCTCCGATGTGATAGGCATAATTCGGTGCTTGATCTGGTGTCAAGAAAGATCGAGTCAAAGGGGCACGCGGTGACCCAAGAGCCGATTATACCTACAAGAGCTGGGAGGCGCAAGCCTGACTTGGTGGCCCTGGTGGATGGTGTCGCCTATGTCGTTGATGTCACCATTACCTCGGACTGTAATGATATGAGCGGTCCATATGAGGAGAAGGTCTGCTATTACGCTAGACCTGACGTCATCGATTGGGTGGCTACTGTTCATCCGGGCAAGCCGTGTGTCTTTGGGGCGGTAGTCCTGAACTGGAGGGGTGCACTCCATCATGCCTCGTCTAGCCTCCTCCGCAAGTTGGGGTTGAGCGCTAGTGACGAAACCCTTATGTCGGTCCGTGTTCTAACATACACCGCGAACATGTTTCGCCACTATAACCGGTCGACAACGAGGGGCTCAACGACACCGGGCATAGATGAAGCCTAGGCACCGCGTTCATGAAAAGACCATACCCACTTCAGACCAAGTACCGAGGTCTGATCAACGCGGTCGGCCCGAAAGGCGACGTACGCGAGAGAGTCCCTGGTCTCGACTGCCTGCTTAACCTGAGGCACAACTGCCCATGGCCAGCTCGGCCTGACAACCAGCTGCGTGCCTTCCCACGGCGGGGCTGCCAAAATCCTGTCGTGGGAATGCTCAGTCCCTTTGTGGGCTGGACGTCCTAGTGGGGTGGGCGCCCACTTCAAATTACATCGATCGGTTGTCGCCAGAGCTAACACCCCATGATGAAGATTGGCGGTCGCGCGAACGGCCGCCACCGACTGAGGGTAAAAAAAAAAAAAAAAAATAAATCTGAATTGTCACATGAGAACCCATACTGGAGAAAGACAATACAAATGCCAGCTTTGTCAGAAAGCGTTTGCCGAAAATAGTAAACTGAATCGTCACATGAGAACCCATACTGGAGAGAAACCCTACATATGCCAGCTATGTCAGAAAGTGTTTGCCGATAGTACTAAGCTGAATAGTCACGTGAGAACACATACTGGAGAAAAACCATACAAATGCCAGCTATGTCAGAAAGCGTTTAGCACAAGTAGTAACCTGAATCGTCACATGAGAACCCATACTGGAGAAAAATCACACAAATGCCAGCTATGTTCCAAATCATTTGCCGAAGTTAGTGATATGAGTCGACATGGAAGAGCCCATACTGGAGAAAAATCATACAAATGCCAGCTATGTCAGAGAGCATTTGCCGAAAGTAGTAGTCTGAATTGTCACATGAGAACTCATACTGGAGAGAAGCCATACATATGCCAGTTATGTCAGAAATCATTTGCCAATGGTAGTACTCTGAGGAATCACATAAGAACCCATACTGGAGAAAAACAATACATATGCCAGTTATGTCAGAAATCATTTGCTGTAGGTTGTAATCTCAATGTTCACATGAGAACCCATACTGGAGAAAAATCATACATATGCCAGCTATGTCAGAAAGCATTTCCCAAAAGTACTAGTCTGAATCGTCATTTGAGAACCCATACTGAAGAAAAACCGTACATGTGCCACTTATGTATGAAATTATTCACACAGTCTGGCAATCTAACGCAACACATGAAAGCACACAAGAGACAAGCCATACATATTCCAGTTATGTAGTAATGCTTTTATAAGGAAAGACACACCAGTCACCTAAGATGGAATTCTGGAGTAATGCTATCTGATTCAGAGGTAATTGCCTCATTAAATGGCACAAGCATTGCCACAGGAGATGTTTGGCTTAATCGTTATAGGGATGTTTTATGACTTGTTCAAGGAGGATGGGACTGGTGAAAGCATCCCTTTCAAAGTGTAATGAATTGAGGATGAGGATCGTTTATGGCGTATGCCTTGTGGATGTGTGATATTCAGGGGATAGTTTGAAATGAAGCAGAATTTTTGAGAGCATTGTTACAACCATGGCAATACTCCACTGGGTGAATTATTTAATTATCGACCTATACTTTGTCAGGATTACAAAGCAGCCAACAACTACAAATTACTTTATATTTTCATTTCTAAGAAATCACATGTTGCAGAGTTTTGAACGAAACAATACTTCTAGGAATCGCTTAGCTCAACCCAAAGTTTATTTTCATAGCATACTGATTAATTTCAGTACCTTATATTAATTTTTATGTTTATTGTTACTATTTTGGTTTGTAATTTCTGATTGTGACTTGCTTACTGCAGCATTGATTTAAGTTTATCCTATTTGATGCTGTGGTGTCTATTTTGGAGAAAATGATGAGCTCGTCAGAATGACAGTTTACAATATTTGTAAAAGCTTTTCATTTATGCTAGAACTATACTGCAGTATTATATGCTAATTAAATGGCAGTTGCCGCTAACAAACGTAAAAGTTATTGTTCATTCATTTCAGATATTTATATAGCGCCCCTTCAAGATTTCTACTCGGAGACGCTCCCGACTACAGTGCGGACACTGAATCTGAGTTTCACGCCGAAGCGCATGAGCAATTGCGAGTGAAGGACTTGTCCAGGGTCCCTACGCGGCGGCTTGAGGTGGATTCGAACCCGCAACCCTCCGGCTGCAAGGCACCGAACAATCGGCGAACACACCCCTACACCACCGCGCCCCATTGTATCCACAGACAGCAATTGGTTTGAAATCCTTTTGAAATTCGAGGACGGGTCATATACATTGTAACATTGTACAGTATTGTACTGCTTCGCCCATTCTTGGATAGACGGACATCGATGATGACCGTATGGAATCGGAATAAAATAAATTGTTTCGGCTTAACGACACTTTCATATCGAAGATGATTAGTGTCGGAGGCAGAAAGCAACCTCGTACTCCACGTTTAAATTGCGACCGAGCCACCCGCAGTAAAGATCCGAGAAATTAATCTCTGATAAACCGACCCGACCGGGAAGCGAACCCGGGGCGCCGGCGCGGCGAGCAGGCTACCAGCCCACTCGGCCACTCAGGATCTCTCAAAATCGGAATGCGCGGTTTGGCCCATATATAGGTCGATGGTTTGGCCACCACTCACCAGTTCCGCCCACGTGACGCAGTAGCTTGGCCACTGCACTAATCAATCGATCGAAATTTATATAGCGCCCCTTCAAGATCCCTACTCAGAGGCGCTCCCGACCCAGGCAATGCAGAAAATCAGTATTCAACAGTTAGTGAACCTGAGAACAGTTTGGAAGGTGCAAAGCTAACGGAAGCCCGTTCCAGGTTGGACCAACCACCGAGAAGGAACGGCTCTGCATTGTTGCAGAGCGGACGAATGGGACCGATATGATTTTTACCGTTAAAAAATCCGCACTGTATTTTACTGTGGTGGTTAAATATGGTAGAAAATGGTCAACAAATTAAATAAAATGCTAAATGCATAGGCTACAGTTGTAGGCCTATTTCTTTACACTTAATAACTATCCGAATGAATATTAGGCCTAATCTATTAATAGCAAATAGGCTAATAGGCCTATAAGATAATTGCTGAAAATTTTGGTGAAATAATACTTTATGGCTCTCTGTCTACACTTAGGCTTGTGGTTCTTTCTCGAACATTCTATGTTACGGTACGTCACTATTGGCGGCGAACCGTTTATGTGCTCTGTCTCCATCGGCTCTGTTGAAATGCCTTACGCGATGTATCGTTTGAGTCCCCTCCCTACCGCCTATGGGCACTAGAATTGCATTAGCGGTGTTGTTCTTTTAGTCCACCTTTTTCGGGTATAAAAGGTCCAGATTTTGCATTGTAAGAGAAGTCGAAGTACGATAATTGAAAGAATCAGTCCCTGTTGAAGGAAGGGGAATCCTGCACGGAATCGAACGTGATCTGCTACGAAGAAGAAGGACGCACGACTTAAGTGACCGGGCGCCCTCGCAGTCGCAGTATCCGTCGAAAAATTGCCTGTCGGCTGCAAGTGTAGCCTATTGCAACCGGCTGCTATAATAAACTGTTGATCAAGCCCTCTGATAGACGACGGCAGGCGGAATCTACATGGCTGTCCGGGAAGAATGAATCCCTGACCTACCAACCGGGGTCGACAGTGCATGGGAACCGATCTTGAGAGAGAGGCCTCTGTGTGTGTGTGTGTGTGTGTGTGTGTGTGTGTGTGTGTGTGTGTTTGTGTGTGTGTGTGTGTGTGTGTGTGTGTGTGTGTGTGTGTGTGTGTGTGTGTGTGTGTGTGTGTGTGTGTGTGTGTGTGTGTGTGTGTGTGTGTGTGTGTGTGTGTGTGTGTGTGTGTGTGTGTGTGTGTGTGTGTGTGTGTGTGTGTGTGTGTGTGTGTTCCTCTTATAGTCAGTATGTCTTCAACGGCTTTATAATAGGCCTATAATAATTATTGTGGTCGTAGCTCAGTGTTCGCCTAATCACATTTCCACCGTTCCACGATTGCATCATCAGTTCCGTTGCTCTGATTGTTTTACTGGAGAAGTTCTAATCGAGTGTGCCTTTGAAGTCGCCGAAACCACAGTCGAAAGCATCCATACCGTAGTGTAGTCGTTCTTTGTAACAGACATGTTTATTTGGGCTCAGGCTGCGCGAGTCCGTATGGTGCCACTGGTGGAAACTGCAGAGCGGCCAGGTATCGGTTCAACGAACAGTGTTGGTGAACTAGAAGTGCTGGACAATCGTCCACGCCATAGGCGTAGCTACACTGATCAAGGCACGAGGAGGCAGTTGCCTCCTATTACTTTTGTATACTGTATACTGGAAATTCGATTGACTAATGAACCCAATGACCAGGATTTTGCCAATGGTCTGTGAAGTTGCCTCCTCTTGAATTTAAGTCTGGCTACGTGCCTGCATGGCACATGGACCCCTCCGGTTTCAGCGCGGGCCCTAGGGCAGAAAGCAATTAATAATACGTCAATACACAAATATTCTAAATAGGCTATGCAAACTCTCAAAGCGATCAGTATTAGGTCTACCATTGACAATGATGTCGCACAATCAATCTGTTATCTGTTCAATACTTCTATTTTTCTGGGTCCTTGTATGATTGAATTTATTGGCAATGCCCCAAAATGGCCCCAGTCCGACTCTGGACAGATCGACGCCATTCAGTGGCCAGCCATATTTAAGGCGTAAATTTAGAGCTAGGCCTACATGTACGTGCGCTGTAGGCTGTAGCAATTGTTGTACGGTAGTCATAGCCAACTATATTCTTATGTCTCGTAGGCCTATAGGTCCGAAACCCATAGGCTAGTCCCACACCTGGATCTCGAACACTTCTCTCACTATATCATATAGACGCACCTTTCACAGTTGCAATGAAACTCCGCCACTGCTCGTACTCTGGCAGTGTCAGTCCCAACCTGGATAAAGGAGGAGGGCAACGCTAATAATCTTTGTTATGACACAGAGCCGTTAAACAGCAACTAACCTAACAGTTGCGATGTAGAATGCTAAATGAAGAATGCTATCTCATATTATCGCCAAAATACTCAAATCATTAGACCTGTATATCAGCTCACAGAGACATGCAAAAATGTAAATGTAGGGCCTACACGTTTTTCTATTGAGACCGTATGACCTGTGATTTACCTCGCTCTACTCTGCTCATTTTTCAATATTAGGCTATTGGTTAGCTGAGATCCATAGCTACAGTAACAAGCCCTATAGGCCTAGCGACCAGAGTGCAGTGGCATCGATCTCAACATTGTTCTTAACAATTGGGTGGGGGTATCTTCCCGCTTCTAACAGTCAACGCCACTACAGGACTCAGACATGGCCGACGTTCAAACAGACGAGAACTATTCCTCAAATGAACATTTTTTGCTGCATGAAAGTGTCGATAGTAGTCGCCACCTGGCGAATGAACGTTCTCACTACGATAGACGTTGCCCATTGATTTATGATGTGACATTAGGTGGACCAGAGAAGGAATGCGCGTGTGAGACAGACAGACAGACCGAACGACAGACAGACAGACAGACAGACAGACAGACAGATAGATAGATAGATAGATAGACAGACAGACAGATAGATAGATAGACAGACAGACTGACATACAGACATAGAGACAGACAGATAGACAGACAGACAGACAAACAGACAGATAGACAGACACATACAGGCAGCTAGACTTCGTAATGGCCCTAACAACTGATCTTACTCGTGATCTTTAAATGCATGCATATACCCACAGTAGATTAGGAATTAATTAGGCATAATTATAGGCAGCGCTGCTACTGAACCACAGAAGTGAGAAAAGAAGATTATCCAAATCACGAAGCTGATATAAACAGCCTCGAGTCAACACAAGAAGCAATCTTTGCCTCAACGATTTTGTATCGTTTCTTTATGAATGTCTGTGAAAAACTTAGTCACTTATAGTAACAATCATGCAATCTAGAAATGTAGGTTCTGCAGGTTGCCGAAGAACTCCATAGACGATTATTGGCCTATTTCGCACACGACAAACACGTGTGATGCTTATAAATAAATAGGCCAATGGAGTGTAGGGTCACACGACCTATTATAGCAAGAAAGTGCGAGTTTTTCTTGGATAGCGTCGACAGTGAGAGAGAAGACAACTAACACTGCAATAATTGCACTAATTAGGCATGCGTAGGCCTACCTACTAGCGTCATTAGGGACATACCTCCAACCCGCTATCCATTGGTGTCTCAACCTAATCTTTTGACAGACAAAGACTGCATTCCATGCATGAACTCTTGCAAGGTCCATGTGAAAACTGCCAAGCATTTAGTCTCTTATGAATGGCCAAGACACACAAAACATAGTCATTGTTTTCTTCTTGTCTTGTGGTTCTCTGCATCTTAGGCAGGTTCGAATGTCCGACGTCGCCACTCCTCTCTTTGTTGAACCTCTTCTTTCAGCTTCCTGTAATCGTTTGTCATCATCCAATCCTCAACAAAATCCTCCATGGTCTGGAAAATATCGACGAAAAGACTTTCTTTAGAAAGGCAACCAGTGTAAATTTGCGAGGCCATAACATGAAACTGTATCGTGAACATGTGCGTTTGGACATTAGAAAATCTTTCTTAGTTGTGACCTACCTCAAGAACTTTCCTTATCTCTACATATAAATTGCTCAACGACTTCTAACTGTTTAAGAATTAAATTGACACAGTTCTTTGAATGTTTCTCCTTTCTTTTAACACAGTTATTTCAAACGTACAATCAAAGTTCTTATCAATACAGCTCAACTGTAACTTCTAACATACAGCTCTCTACTGCATTAAACCAACTACTACACTGTATTGTTCAAATTCACTGTCATCAGCAGTTTCTAAGTTTGGCGCGCTAACTGCACGTGTAGAGAATCTATCGTCAGCCAAAGTTTAGGCTACTTTAGGCCAAGCGCCCACGAGCCGACAGCGCAACTAAGGCCTAAGACTAAAACGCTTAACAATCGAATACACATTATATATATATCAACCTAAGGAACACCTGTGCTCATTATATATGCAAAACATTAGTTCACATTACCTCCTTCCCTTTCTTTGGATTGAGCAAATTAAACTTAAAAATTTGCGAAATCATCAGGTACTAAATTATGCAATAAACTTAATACTATATAATACAGTAAAATAAACAATCTTATAATCTAGATAAACAATCTGCTACAACATTTAATCGTCCTTTCTTATAATTAACTTCTACATCAAAAGTTTGCAGTGCCAAAGCCCAACGCACCAGTTTAGCAGACTTAGACATAGATTCAGTCAGATAAGTTAAAGGATTGTGATCTGTAAAGATGTGAACTTTAGATCCAATGATTATCTCTTTTAACTTATTTAGAGCCCAAACAATAGCATAGGCTTCTTTCTCTACAGTTGCCCATCTCTTCTGGGTGTCAGTCAATTTCTGACTTATAAATGACACAGGGCGCTCTATTCCCTTATCATCCATCTGTGTTAAAACAGCTCCTACTGCAAAATCACTACTATCGCAGTACAAATTAAAAGGTTTTCCAACATCAAAAACATATAAAACAACTTTAGAGCGTACAGCATCTTTAAGTAAATTAAATGCCTGTTGATGTCTATCAGTCCAATCAATCTTATCTGGAACATGTTTGCTTGTCAAATCAGATAGAGGCTTCGCAATCTGTGCAAAATCTTTGATAAACTGTCTATAGTAACCAAAAAATCCCAGCAATTGCTTAACTTGTTTCTTCGTTTCTGGGGTTTTCAAATTAATTAAACTTTCAATTCTATCTGGATTCATTTGAATCGTTCCAGAACCAACCACATGACCGATGAACTTTACCTCACTCTTACCAAAGATACATTTCTTTAAGTTCAGAGTAATGTTATGCAGTCTCATTTGCATTAAATATGCATCTAAATGCTGTAAATGAATCTTCCAGTCATCTGAATGCACAGCAATGTCATCTACATAGGGCTCAGCAAATTCATTTATAGGCTGTAAAACCATGTTAATTGCTTTAACAAATGTTCTTCCTGAGTTGATCATTCCGAAAGGAACACGAGTAAACTCGTACAGTCCATTGTGAGTAACAAAAGCAGTTTTCCATTGATCAGTTTGCTTAACAGGACAAGTCCAGTAAGCACTTCGACAATCAAAAATCGAGATCACATTTGATTTTCCAACTTTGTGCAACACGTCTTTTACAATCGGCATCGGATATTTACAATCCACAGTGAACGAGTTAATGTATCTGTAGTCGCAGGCAAGTCTCAGAGAACCGTCTTTCTTTTTAACAATTACCAACGGACTTGCCATTCTGCTCGAAGATGGTTTTATAATGTTGGCTTGAAGCATTTCTTTAATTTGTCGTTCAACTTCTGCTCGATAGATGAGTGGAATACGGTAAGCCATAAATTCTTTTTCACGAAATTCCGGTTTCAGTTCAATTTCATGTTCAACCAATGTACATAGTCCAGGCTTTTCAGAAAATCGATCAGAATATTTGTTTAGTACTTCCAGCAATTGTTTTTGTTGAGTCAATGTTAAATGGTTAATCTGATCAGGATCAAGATTCAGTGAATTCTTTTCATCTTGCAAGTCATTCTTCGTCAACAACTCAACCACTGAACCAAAGTCTTCATCTTCTTCAACGATTAATCCACAACTCATTGCTCTTGTAATGTACTTTCTGATTTTATTTGCGTGAATTATCTTTCGACAATCGTCACCCATGTCAATCAAATAAGAGTACTTTGACCTTCGTTGTATGACAGTACATGGACCATGCCATCGTGAAATCAGTTTATTCGTTGAAGTCGGATATAACACAATGACTTTTTCACCCGGTTCAAATTCTTTATGTTTCGCTCTTTTGTTGTATTGATTCGTATACTGTAATTGCTTCTCTCGTGAATATGATTCTGCAAACAGTAATGCTTTTTCCATATTTGCTTTCATGTCTTTCAAGTACTTTTCTGGTTGGATTCCAATATGAGGTGGTAAATTAATTTCTCTTGTCCAACTTTCTTTTAAAATTGCCAATGGTCCACGCGGAATCTTTCCATACACCAACATATAAGGAGCAATTCCAGTAGTTGCATTCGGTACTTCTCGTAATGCCCACACTGTAAACGGAATTACTTTGTGCCATTGCCTTGGATTGTCAACAATTACATGATGGATCATTTTCTTGAATGTTTGGTTCCATCTTTCTACTAGTCCAGCTGCCTCTGGATGACCTGGCGTGTCAAATCTTGGACTACAACCCATTAAATTCAGAAATTCTCTTGTCAGACTCGCAGTAAAATTTGTTCCTTGGTCACTTGTGATCACTGAAGGTACACCAACGTTCATAAACAACTCCATCAAAGCATCACACACAGCTTTCGCAGTTAATGATTTCAACAGAAACACTGTAGGCCATCTTGTGCAAGAATCGACAATACATAAACAGTACTTGTGACCTGCAGCAGATGCTGGCTCGATTGGTCCTACACAATCCATTGTAATTCTTCTAAAGGCTACATCTTCTCTTGGAATTGGAGTGATAGGAACCCTGTCCATCACCAAACTTCTTGCCTTTAACTGACATTTCTCACATGATTTGCAAAATTTCACTATATCTCTTCTCATCTTTGGCCACGTAAAAGACAACTTTATTCGTTCTCTAGTTTTCTCTTCTCCAAGATGTCCTCCAAATACTGATTCGTGAGCCAACTCCATCACTTTCATTCGTCGCTCTTTTGGTAACACCAATTGATATATCGTTTGCTCTAATATTCGATATCTCTTGTACAGTAAGCCATTTACCACGCAGAATTCAGATTCTTTATCTGGCGCTAACGTCCACCATGCTTTCAATGATTCATCTTGTCTCTGCTGTTCTTCGAATTTCTTTGCGTCTGCAATCTGCATCTGTTGTTCTTCGTCTTTCTCATTTTCTTCAAACAAATCTCCTATCGCCACATCACAATCATTATCCTCTTTCGTTTCATTTAGATTACCATTCTTGCATGCAGCCATCTCTTGTTCATTCATCTCTGCTGTTATACCGTCTTGCATTAAACTTTGTTGATCATCGCTCACATCTATTGCGCAATAATTTGTTCAATGGGTGCAGACGTCTTCGGCCAGTGTCCATCCTGAAATGAAGGAATTACGTGCATTTCGAGTTCCATACTCGGTCTATCTAAGTACACATGTCTTCAGTTTTACATGTATGTTTACAGGTTACATCTTATAATTAATTTATACATTTAGTTTACAGTCATTCGTATCATCGCTTTCCTCGCTTTCACTAAACTAAAGTTTCCCAAATAACGGAGCAACATCTATCAGGAAGATAGGTTCCTAGGCTTTGATGATATCTTATGATGGCAACAAAGACCGGTTAACGTCGAGAGAAATTATTTTGTAACAGTTTACACCATTTTGTATGACATATGTATGACATAATAATTCTGGCATAAATGCTAAAATTGATGTTTACCCGTCCTAAGATCGGTGAAGTTTACCGTGCTTAGTAGCGCGCCCCTCTTTTCTCCACTTCCCTTTCCCTTGCTCTACTAGCATCACCATCTTAATCATCATGTCGTCGACTTTGTCATCGCTGTCGTCATCATCATATTATACACCTTTAATAATTGACTTCATGCTACTATATAAGTTTGTCAGTAGCCTCTGATTAGGTAGATCACGTCCACTTTCATTAGCCAATCAATGTTCAAACTCCGCCACTTCGCGCGATCGAGTGGTGCCAGTTCCAGGTCCAGATAACGGAGGAGGGCAACGCTTATTATCACCTCCACAACGTCAGCTGCCTTGTGATGCTTGGTTGTAAAATGAAAACACGGACAGTTGTGATGTCAGATGGAAGATCGGGTGACAATAGACACCTCCAATAAGACGCATCGATCTTATACAATAGCCGTCAATCGCTGCCGGATGTTGAGTCATTAGCACGTTACTTTGTGCGCTAGAGAAATTGCAAGATTACGATTACTATACAACAGGGAAGGAGAAACTTTTTTTAGGTGTGTGCCAAATGCCCCTAAAACATTTGATAAAATACCGTCGCGTTCCACTCGGAATTTTTCAATATGTTAATCAAGGTTTATTATTGACAATAGACACCTCTAATAAGAGCATAGATGTTCTATAATAACCGTCAATCGATGCAGAAATTGGGTCAAAGCAGATTTATTGACCAGAAACAAAGAATCAACGAACAAAAAGAAATAACAAATGAACAGAAGCAAAGAACAACTAAATGGAAACAAACAACAACTGAATAGATAGAAGGAACCCTAATCTACACCAAGGCAAACATAAAATCCACTCGATTATGGTACACGTCTTTTGGAATTCACTGGTCACACATTTCTATGTTACTGCGTAACTGTGTGGTTAATATTAATCCAACAAAATCAAATGATTAAGTTTCCATTGGTTAACAACATCTGGTGTCTCTCTGTACATCTAGCTTATAGCGTTTGTCAAATAGTGAAGAGGCATCTAGCAAAAAGACAGAGTCATCTGCTTTTAATGACATCTTATGATGGCAACAAAAGTCGTTAACATCGACAAAAAAAATTTGTAACAGTTCTCACCGTTCGTATGGAATAACAAGGCATGCAATGTTCAGGACTGTATATTATAATAGTATTGCATGACGTGTCCATGGAGTAAAAGTGAAAGAGTCAAAGATGCAGGGTTCAGCGTTAACGAAGACCTCTCTGTTAAAATCAGGGCATTTATTAAGCGCCATCGTTCTACGTGGATCCGCGATACTTTCATATGCAACATGTGATACAGGAGTCGATTGTTAGAACGATCGCTTCAGACACCTTTAAAAAGGAATCAGCCGCTATATAAGGATGGACGCAATAGGAGTTGTAATTGCTCGTCTTAAACACCTTGAAAACGATGTAAAGCGATGCTTCATAAGAATGAAACGCGATGGGCGACTGATAAAGGCTGTAAATACTTTAGTTGTGGTCATCAAGTTTGTAGGTGGGTAAACTGCTTGCAGATAAAATACCATTTAAATCAAATAATATTATGCGTGATTGATGGCTATTAAGGTAAGTTGATTATTTGATTGAATCTGTATTGGTGTTATTACGTTGATGCATAAGAAACTTTTGAATGAAGTGTCTAATTCAGTTATCCTGTAATGCAAATAACTATATTATTGTAAATAGATGGATGTATGTAATAATTAAAAATATTTAATTATTACTATATGTGACGTCGGCCGAGAGAAGGACCACTTGTCGTTTCTCGATCAGCCGGAAAATGGTCTTTTTCGTCCTACCGTGATAATTGATTGTTGCGTCTAATTACTGCATCTGAATCTTATAATCGCTGTATAGCGACCTATATTACTCCACAAAATGCATTAAGGTTAAAAATCCGTTATCAACGCATCGGGCAGAGACAGTTTGAATATTTGTAGGTGATTTCCCGCCAAATAATATTTTATATTTTCTTTAAACAGTGCATAAATTTTGGGACAAACGTTCCGAAATGTTTACCCTGATTTGCTCACGGTATAAGCTTATGGGAACTGTGGATAAGTCCATTCCCTACAAGTGGTACCTTCTCTCGGCCGACGTCACATATTGTTTCACTTTAAACACCTTTAATAAGAGACAACAAGTTGCTACATATATAAATGCGATATAAGCTTCAGATAATGTGAAGGCCTCTTTGATAAATTTAGAATAATAATTATGAAAATAATTAGAGATGGAAAAATATTAAACTGAAAGATCTAGTTAGCGTTCCATTTCGGATCACATTTACAATTGGGTGGTTATTTTTTAGAGGATAGAAAACACGTAACAAATTTTCTGCTACCATATGTCAGGTCCATCAGTGCGAGCGTGGTCCAGGGGGCGGGAATTGGACCGTCGTCATTCATTGCCAGCGCTTCGAACCTCCGGTACACCTGTCCAACAAAATGGCGAAGTACGCTAATGACACATACCTCCTCGTCGGAGCCTCAATGAGACATACGGTTGGCGCAGAGATGGAGAGAGTGTCATCTCTTGGGTATGCAACAACAATCTTCATCTCAACCAGTCAAAATCCAGCGAGATGCTGGTCGTTCGTCGCGGCTGCGTTGAACCACCTCCGTCGCCTCCGGGAGTACAACGAGTGACCTCCTTGAACATCCTAGGAGTTACCATCACTGAGGATCTTCGGGCATCCTCGCATGTTGGTGAAATTCTGGGGTAATGCTCAGGTTCTCTCTATGCCTTGAGAGTGTTAAGGACCCACGGTCTACCTACTCGGGCTCTCCATACGGTCTCCAGGCTTCTGTACGCGACTCCGGCGTGATGGGGATATGCCACAGCCGACGATCGGGCCCGTGTGGAGCGATTCTTTGCTCGAATGCGAAGATCGGGTTACCGACCGAGACCACGTGACTTTCAATTGCCGCCCATAGATGGCAGAAATTTCATCCCGAGTTTATTATTCAGGAGTCTAATATGCCCTGATGACTATGTTGCCCTGCTTGAACAGTGATCTAAACTGATTAATTTCGCCAGTGATGACAACCAATGTATTATGTACTGTTTCTGTAATGGGTTGCGGTGCATCACCAGTGATTCTTCAATAAACGAATATTATTATTTAAACACTGAGATGTGCTATAATACTCGTCGGTTGCGATTTAAGCCGTAAAGGAAATATAACAGCTTTCTTAGACATAATTTATCTGAACTGTGAGAACAGTTTAGCAAAATTTCATTGACGTTAGCGGGCCTTTGAGGCCTCAAGATGTTGCTGAACCAATGACGGTACTAGTGTAATACGCTGAAAATTAGAAACCTTTTATAGTAGGCCTCATACTACTATATAGGATTGTCAGCAGCGTTGATTTGGCAGATAAATCCATCATTTGCGTTTGTTGTAAGATTTCGTTAAACTTTTGGAAACCAATCAGTGTTCGAACTTCGACACGGCAATACTGCTTATAGTAGAGTGGTACCAGTCTGAAGCATGGACAACGGAGGAGGGCAACGCTAATCATCTCCGTTGTACAACACAGCTTCGTTACACAGAAAAGGCCTTCCAATAATAAATCTAATAATAATAATGAAATAAATAATAAATGATGATGATGATGATGACTAAAAATAATAATAATGATAATAATAATAATAATAATAAATAAATAATAAATCTAATAATAATAATAAATAAATAATAAATCTAAAAATAATAATAATAACTAATAATAATAACAACAATAATATTAATAATAATAATAATAATAATAATAATAATAATAATAATAATAATAATAATAATAATAATAACCTACGATGATTCAATTCAATTAAAGTTTATTGATCCCGGTTATACAGATACGAGTGTTGAACAACATAGTCATAAAATCGACCAATTAAAGATTAAAACAACACACTGAGCTAGTAAATAATGAGGGTTGATCAGGAACAAGAGGCACGCCAGAAGGGACAGGTCCAGCTAGATAGGGGCCTACTTAAACTAACAAACAACTCTGCTATTCTAAGTCGCTGAACGAAGAAAACTCCGATGGTTTGGACATGCAGAGATAGATAATACCAGTTCACTGACCGATTCACAGATTCACACACAATGAACTACATGCTAGATTAGTAGGAAAATGAAACAAAGGCAGGCCAAGACTACGCTGGATAGATAATGTAGAAGGGGACATAACATCACTTGGACTAACACTAAGGGGAGCAATGAACTTAACAAATGACCTCGACAAATGACCGAGGACAATGGATCTCATTTATTCATACCCATCGCCGCCAAATGGCGTCAGGAACTGATGGTGATAATGACGGTGGTGATGATGATGATGATGATGACGACGACGACGATTATGATGATGATGATGATGATGATGATGATGATGATGATGATGATGATGATGATGATGATCATAATAATAATAATAATAATAATAATAATAAATAATAATAATAAATAATAATAAATAAATAATAAATCTAATAATAATAATAAATAAATAATAAATCTAAAAATAATAATAATGATAATAATAATAATAATAATAATCTTATACTATAATTCTTAAAGTTTGTCCTTCCGTATGTATGTATGTATGTTTGCAATGCATCGCTGTCCGGCTAAAGGCTCCGAAACGGAACGGTTTAGCGAGTTGAAAAAATTTACAAAGCATTATTACGCAACGTCTAGGTCAACGCGACTATTTTCAGTTCGCAATTTTATTTAAACGCCGATATATGGCCATTTTAAATTTAACTTTTCAGCGAGCTTATTTCAATACCGCCCATAGTAAGGCCATTTGTTCACGTCACGCATGCTTAATAAGCAATCTTACGTCACACGGAGCATCTAGCAACCAATCAGAAGTCGCCACGGGCGAATTTCTAGGTCAGCGCAACCATTTACATATTTGGTGACCTAATTACACTAAGCACACATTTTTTGCAACCACGGCCATTGCCGATTTTCTAGGTCAAAGCAACTCGAAACTTACTTTAGCTATTCGAATTTCTATCTCATCCCAATTACTTTCAGCTCATAATTTGCTTTCAATTCCGATTTATGGACATTATAAGCATGCCCATTTGTCCACGTCACTAAAATTAATATGCAATCTTAAATTACGTCACGCGGCTAAATATGCAATCTTACGTCACGCTGGCCAACGGCAAATAATACGCCTATTATAATTTAGAAATAACCCGTGTAGTACGGGGAACAAAATAATACGCCTATTTCAGGTAGAGATAAACCGTAAAGAACGGGGAACAAAATAATAATATTGCCTATAATTATAAGGTAGAGATAACCCGTGCAGTACACGGGCAAAGCAACTATGTTCACCTCTAAATATCGTTTCCATTCAGATATATGGACATTTTTTAAATATTTGAAGCCCATCAGCAAATATAGTAAGTAAGTAGCCTTTATTTGCAGCCGTTAAAAATTACGCCTGGGGAAACCCGGGCGAACGCCGGGTAAAAATTGCTAGTAATAATAATAATAATATTAATAATAATAATAATAATAATAATAATAATAATAATAATAATAATAATAATAATAATAATAATAATAATAACCTACGATGATTCAATTCAATTAAAGTTTATTGATCCCGGTTATACAGATACGAGTGTTGAACAACATAGTCATAAAATCGACCAATTAAAGATTAAAACAACACACTGAGCTAGTAAATAATGAGGGTTGATCAGGAACAAGAGGCAAGCCAGAAGGGACAGGTCCAGCTAGATAGGGGCCTACTTAAGTTAACAAACAACTCTGCTATTCTAAGTCGCTCAACGAAGAAGACTCCGATGGTTTGGAGATGTAGAGATAGATAATACCAGTTCACTGACCGATTCACAGATTCACACACAATGAACTACATGCTAGATTAGTAGGAAAATGAAACAAAGGCAGGCCAAGACTACGCTGGATAGATAATGTAGAAGGGGACATAACATCACTTGGACTAACACTAAGGGGAGCAATGAACTTAACAAATGACCTCGACAAATGACCGAGGACAATGGATCTCATTTATTCATACCCATCGCCGCCAAATGGCGTCAGGAACTGATGGTGATGATGACGGTGGTGGTGGTGGTGATGATGGTGACGGGTGATGATGATGATGATGATGATGATGATGATGATGATGATGATGACGACGACGACGATTATGATGATGATGATGATGATGATGATGATGATGATGATTATGATGATGATGATGATGATGATGATGATGATGATGATGATGATGATGACGATGATGATGATGATGATGATGATGATGATGATGATGATGATGATGACGATGATGATGATGATGATGAGACCATATTATATCATATCATGTTACATTAATCCAATCATAATCATGATCATCATCATTAATCTCTTTCTCAGTGAGTCACTTAAGCTCAGTCTCTCTCCTTCTCAGTTCGGCAACCGCCTGAAAACTTTCCTCTTTGCCATTGATAACAATGGCCCAGGTCGAGAGATTCACAGATCTCTTCGAGTGGCGCTTTATAAATTTTCCATTTTTTAATAGGCTACAAAGAAATCTTGGGCTGAGAGTTGAATGGCTCTAGAGATGGAGCATTCACACATAATAACTGTTCTACGCAGTGTCAGAGCCAGAGAGGGAGCAATCCCCAAACCTAGTGCGAAGTGAAATGTTAGCGACTTCATTTTCTTAGCCTCGGCATATGAAGGCGGATAGCCAGTCCTCTCCCTCGCCACCTCATCTTCCCATCGACAGTGTACGGTCAGTGTACTCATTATAGATGAGTTGACTAGGGGGCGCAGGTGGAGCCAATATATCGAAATAAATGTCGTTTCCAATTATAGTCAACATCGATGGTTGCAAGCTTTGTATGTCTTGTCCAATGTCTTCTATATGTTCTCATAGAGGAGCTAAATAAACACTTGCAATCGATTAAATAAGCAGTGTGATTCTCCGTACAGAAGTTTACTTTAGCTACAGTTACAGTTATAGTCATCGGTTTTTCACTTTAGTTATAGTTACAGTTATAGTTAATGGTTTTTCATTTTAGTTATAGTTACAGTTATCATTAGTGTTTTTTAGTTATAGTTGTAGTCACTAGATTTTTATTTTAGTTACTACTTAGTTATAATAAGTACTAGCTCACGGCCATACCAACACACGGCTAATCTATATTAAACCTCATCATCAGCATCAGCATCAGTTCCTAACGGCTAACGCGAGCCTTAGGCGGTGATGGGTACGAATAAAAAACTTCCGTTGTCCTCGGTCATTTGTCAAGTCCATTGCTCCCCTTAGTGTTAGTCCAAGTGATGTTATGTCCTCATTTATGTTGTCTATCCAGCGTAGTCTTCGTCTGCCTTTGTTTCTTTTTCCTTCGAATCCTGCATGTACTGCATTGTGTGGAATTCGGTCAACTGGCATTCTCTCTACATGTCCAAACCATCGGAGTCTTCGTTGAACGACTTTGTCTTGCAGAGTTGTTTCGATACCTATAATGCTTGTCTAATGTCATCGTTCCTTATTTTCTAATAGCCTAAG